>WOXC01009843.1:0-378150 GCA_011680675.1 Gymnobelideus leadbeateri | reverse complement strand
AGTCAACCGACCTCTCTCTTGGCCTCAGTTTCCTCCACTGTAAAGTGAAGGGGTTGGACTAGATGGTTTTTAAGTGTCCATTCCAACTCCAAATCCTATGATAACTTTTCTAGGCCTTCATTACCTCATCTGTCAAATGGGAATAATAATCCCAGCCCTGCTACCTCACAGGGCTGTTGTGAAGGTCAAACTTTGTGACAGATGGGAAAACCCTTCTAAAAAGTACAAATCACTATATAAAGCCAGTATCTAGAGGTAAAAAGAATACTGGCCCAAGGAACAAGAGGAGGATGGGGTTCTGGTCCCAGCTGTTCTACAAATTATGTGACCTTAGGCAAGGTCACTCTCCTTCTCTGGGCCTTAATTTCCATATTTGTTAGATTAGATTAGATTAGATTACTTAAAATCTCTTCAGGCACTAACATTTTAAGTTCTACCCTCTAATGTCCCTTTCAGCTTTAACATTCTAGATTCTGTTCTAAGGTTTCTTCTTGTGCCATCATACTAGGTTCTAAGGTCCCTTCAGGCTCTGATATTCTATGTTCTGAGACTCCTCCTAGCTCAGATGTCTTATGTTCTAGATCCCCTTCCAGCTTTACCTTTCTAGGTTGTAAGGCCTCCTTAATCCTAACCTTTTTTTAAAACCCAATTACAGATAGCCCATTCAAGTTCACAATTAAATTCATCCCCAGGAATTCTAACCCTGCCCAAAATGCGCTTTGGGAAAGCAAAACCCCATCAGCACCAACAAATCAACACATCCTGGGAGATAATCATCTTCAGAATCTGGGAACCAAACTTGAAACTTTGTAGTTTACATTCTCTGAGGCCACACTGTGGGGTTTCAGCCCCTTCACAAGGGTCCCCTCCCTCCCTGGCTCCTTGAGATTCCTGTGCCAATCCACTTTAAAGGAAATTGTGTTCTTTTGATGTATATGGAGGCTACCTACAGCACCTGGAAGCTGGGGCTCCATGTGATTGCTAAATGTGACTAGAACATGTACTGCCTCTTGTATCAATGTGTCTGTACCTGATGTCTCTGTGACTGCGGTGTTCTCTGTAGCCAACACCTAATACTGGCAATCAACTACCTGAAACCTAGTCATGCAACATGAATGTAAACCTGGCTCATTTGTTCTCCCTCCACCCAATGCCTTCCTGTGAGATGAATAAAAAGGAACTTATTCTAATTGTATTAGGACGGTGAAGGACCTTGATCCTAGTTCCAGATGAAGAAATAAGCTGACCCAGCCAAACATGATGCCCACACAGACTTAAAATATATCTTCTATGAGACAGATACAACAAAAATCCTGTCATCAAGAAATGTGAAGCATGGTAACAGTGTGGGGGCTGGCAGAGGAGGGCAAGGAAGGGCATAAAAGGGAAAACCAACACATAGAGATCTAAATGAAAAAGGTAGAGAGTAATGGGTCCAAAGGTCTGAAATCCAATCAAAGCTTTCCAGGGAAATCTGAGGAAGGGAACATTGCTTTTAGTTGTATTGAATCAGAAAAGACTTCATAGAGATGGGCCTGATGGATGTAATTTAAGAAACTTGCTCATTTAGAAGGTTTCGCCTGTTGGAAAACCAAGGATTCTTTGGTATGTTCAGGGAAACAATTGACATTTGGGAGAAACATTTCTCTCTCTTTCCTTGGATATCCCCACAGTTGGGAAAGGAGGTAGGAGTCCTGGTATATTTTCTACTTTTAAACTTGCTTCCATACATCTGGATAAGTGCATGGCTGTGACTGTGAATTGTGTTTTTACTTTGTATAACTTTTCATCTGGAAGCCAAATTCCATTTTCACCTTTTTACCATGTAAGTTAGGTCCTTGAGACATGCCGATAGCCTATCTTCTTTTTTTAAGAGAATATTTTTACTGTATTGTATTGTTTTGTAACTTTTTTTTATAAGAACAATATTTTTTTTCTTTAGAGTTGGGTCTATTTTTAAATTGTGTTGCTTACTTATTCAAGGCTCCTTTTGCATTATTTCCTAGTAATCTGCATTCTTGCTCTGTCAGCTGAGCAAGTCATTCAGAGTAATGAAGTCAGTGTCTACACTGGCCCTGTCAGGGCTGCAGATGGTTCATTTCCTTGGTTTCATTTGTCAAATAGAGGGCAGGGACCAGACTAACCCCAGAGTCAGGAAAGGACATTGTTTTTCTGAGATCTGCTTGGGTCCATATCCATCATTCAGAATAAATTCTTTCCTGCTCATCCCTTCTTACAACGTTGGGTGTTTTTTGTTTGTTTATAGTGTTTTCTTGGGAGAGTTGGGTAAGCAACATCACTCCATCTTTGAAGACACTGGAATGCAATTCACACAGCAATAGGGAGTAAGGGTAGGTTTCACCATGAAAGCAAGTTTTGCCTGTGGTGTGGTGGAAAGTACAATTGACAAGGGGTCAGAAAACTGAGCTGACTTTCAGCCTCAGACCTGTCATCCCACATCCCAGGGCCTCAAGTTCCTCATCTAAACAATGAGAAGATTAGAGATTATGATCTCCAACCTCTCTTCCAACTTTGACCTCTGTATATTCTATGTTCTAATGACCATTCTAGCTCTAAGATTTTATGTTCTACATTCTAAGGTTCCTCCCAATTCTAACGTTCTATATTAAAAATCCCTTCCTCACCTAGCATCCAAAGTTTCCCCCAGTGTTACTAAGTTTAGGCATGAGAATAGGCCTGTGTAGGATTTTAAAGTAGATGAAATATATTCTTGGTGCTCTGCCATATCCCTTTCCTAGTCACTTTCCCAATACTTGGTGCCCTACCTCCTCTGCCTGGCCAGTCACCCAAATCTTTCAAACTTTCCTCTGGTTTCACAATATTCCTCCCTTACCTCCTAACTTCTTTCTGTACTGCCATCCCTCAGTGTCCCATGTATCAACATTACCCTGTACTTGAACAGATAATTTTTCGAATCCATGGTTCTTATATTTATCCCTATTAAATTCCTTCCTTCTCCTCTACCCACACCAAAATTCCCATTCCCTCAATGTGGTTGATTTCCTGTAGGAAAGTAATCTGAATGAACTAATATGTGGTAAAGAGTGAATAATTAAGACTAATAAAACTAAGCAATTATCTCTTAGGAGAGGGACAATTATCTCAATAGACTAAAATGGTAGGCTGAAGAGAAGAGTCAACACTTATTCATTAATTGCTTACTATATTCTAGGCATTGTGCTAAGCACTGAGGATGCAAAGAAAGGGATAAAAATGTCTCTCCTTTCAAGGAAGGCATATTGTAATAGGGGAGACATGTCAATAACCAGGTACATACAAGATACAGAGAGTAGATGAAGGTCAATCTGAAACAGTAAGAAATTAGCAGCTGAGGGACTGAGAAGAGCTGAGTCTTGAAGAAAGCCAATGAAATGAGTAGGCAGAGTTTCCTAGTCATTGGAGAGAGTAATAGGGAAGTTCAGAAGCAGGGAGTGCCTAGAGAGAAAAATAATCTTCTTTCCATTCATTGGGTCGCTAGGTGAGGCAGTGGATAGAGCACGGGGCCTGAAATCAGGAAGACCCGAGTTCTAATCTATCCTGGGACACCTACTAGCTGTGTGACTCTGGGCAAGTCCATTAACCCCTGTTTGTCTTAGTTTCCTCATCTGTAAAATGGGGGTGATAACAGCTGTGTAACTCTGGGCAAGTCCATTAACTCCTGTTTGACTCAGTTTCCTCATCTGTAAAATGGGCATAATAACAACATCTATCTCTCAGGGGTATGATAAGGACCAAATGAAATAATAATTCTAAAAAGCACTTAGCACAGTGCGTGGCACATGGTTGGTAAGCACTATATAAATATTAGCTATTACCATTTTTGACATGTTGAGAATCACTGAATATAACTAAATCTTACTTAAGACTCTAACTAAAGCTCCCTTGCTTGAAATAATGAAGATAATGATAGTAGCCACCTTATGAGGTCATCATGGGCATCAAATAATAAAACATATGCCACGTTCTTAAAGTGATACATAAATGCTTCCAATTATTATTTGGGCATCTAGCAGGTGCAGGGAATAGAAAATTGGGACCTGTAGGCAGGGAGTTCAAACCGGTCTTAGACACTTTATAGCAGTGTGATACTGGGCAAATAACTTTGGTTCTAGCTGCCTCCGTTTACTCAACTATTAAATGGGGATGATTATGGAACCTACCTCATAGGTTTGTTGTGAGGATCAAATGAGATAACTATAAAGCATTCAGCACTGTGACTGGCACATAGTAGGCATTTAATAAATGCTTGATTCTTCTCTCCCTCCTTATAAAATAAAACTTTGTGTGAGGTAAAATGTGAAAATGAGTATGGAAACGGGTCCTGGAATAGGAGTCATAAAATCTATTCTAGGGAGGAATAGACAAGATGGTAGAGTGCAGGCAGCAACCCAACCAAACTCCCCCAACATCCTTCTCCAAACGCCTTTAAAATAACTATTCAAGGGGCTGCTAGGTGGCGCAGTAAGAGCACTGGCCTCGGAGTTGGGATGACCCAGGATTGAAACTGGCCTCAGAAAATGAGCACCCACACACAAATAATAACTAGCCGTGTAACCTTGAGCAAGTTACTTAACCCCAATTGCTTTTAAAAATAAAATAAAATAACTATTCAAGTTAAATTTTGAAGTAACAGAGTCCAGAAAGGTCAGAATGAGACATGTTTCCAGTCTAAGATAATGTAGGAGGTCAGCAGGCAAGGTCTGTAACACTATGGTGGGGGCCAGTCAGGAGAGCACATGATGGCAATATCAGCAGTGGACTGTAGAGGTGGCTACAGTGGTATCAGGAACAACTTTAGGAGCTCTCAGCCCAGAGATAGTAAGGAGATTGGACAACTGGTCAGAAAGAGTTTAAGGTGACCTTATTATAGCTAACCCTGGATGCAACTGGCACTGACTGGTAAATCTATTACCCAGGCACAGTTCTGAGTTGTAGTTCCAGGGTGCAAAGGAGTACTTGTAGTTGGTCAGAAAAGAACAGGGGCCCTGGTCACAGTTCCAAGGTAGAAAGGAGCACTAATGCTTGTAGTTGCAGAAGAGCAAAAGACCTATTCATAGTTCCAGGGCCAAGAGAAGTGCTAGTGTTTGCAACCACAGGGGAGTAGGGCCCTACTTGGTTAAAGACCAGAGCACAAACAAGCAGAATAGTAACTACACCTCTCCCAGGATCACCACTTTAGAAACAATAAAATCTTGCAGACCCCCCAGAACTGTCACTGAAAACAATAATGTGAAAAAGTCTGAAATTTGGGACAGTGCCCAGGGTGAACAGAGACCAATTTTAACATAAAGTTCAAAGTCCAGGAAACAGCCTGGAAAAATGAGCAATCAACAACAACAATAAAATCCTTGACCATTAAAAAAAATCATTAAAATCATTAAATCATTTAAAAAAAACTGTATACTTTGTGGGCAGGGAAGACTACAACATAACTCAGAAGAAGACAATAATGCAAAAGCAGCTATAAGCATAGCCTCAAAAAAATATTCAATGTACCTAAACTCAACAAGAATTTCCAGGAGAGGTGAGGAAAGACATAAGAGCATTAGAGGGAAATTTGGGAAAAGAAATGAGTGGTGCAAGAAAATTATGAAAAGAAAACAAACAGTTTGGTAAAAGATGCACCAAAAAGGACACCCCATCATGGTGGCGTCGGTGGCGGCGGCTTTGGGACGGTGACGGAGAACGTGAGCCCGGCGACCCATCTCTCCCCCTACCCCCCGATGCTGTGCGCCCCCTGACACTGCCCAGACCCCGACCCCCGCCGGGGCGATGGTGAAGTATTTCCTGGGGCATAGCGTGCTCCGGAGCTCCTGGGACCAAGTGTTTGCTGCCTTTTGGCAACGTTACCCTAACCCCTACAGCAAGCATGTGCTGACAGAGGACATTGTGCACCGGAAGGTAACTCCTAATCAGAAGCTGCTGTCCAGGCGGCTTCTAAGGAAGGCCAACAGGATGCTCTGCCTTTCCCCCTCCAAAAAGCACACGCGCGCGCGCGCGCGCACACACACACACACACACACACACACACACACACACACACACACACACACACACACACACAGCAAAGATCCTGGAATGGTTAAAAAAAAAAGTCCCAAAATGAAAACTCCCAGTAATATTATTGTCAAGTTCTAGAGCTCCCAAATCAAGGATAAAATATTATAAGCAGTCAGAAAGAAATAATTCAGATATCATGGAGTCATAGTCAGAATCACATATGGAGTCATAGTCAGAATCACATAAAGCTTCCACTTTAAAGAGTTTGGAGTAGGATATTTTGGAAGGCAAAGGAGCTAGGATTACAACCAATAATAATTAATCTACTCAGCAAAACTGAATCCTTTAGGGTAAAAATCAATATTTAATGAAATAGAGAACCTTTAAGTATCCTGATGAAAAGACCACAGCTAAATAGAAAATTTGACATTCAAATACAAGACTCAAGAGAAACATAAAAAGGTAAATGTAAAAGAGTAACCATAAGGGACTCCATGCAGTTAAACTGGTCACATTCCTACATGAGAAGATGTAACTACATGTAACTCCTAAGAAATTTCTCATTATTGCAGCAGTTAGGAGTCTACATAGACAGAGGGCATGTGTGTAAGTCAATTATATTGGGATGATATCCAAAATATTAAATGAAGGAATAAGAAAGAGCGTTGCACTGGGAGAAGGGATAATGTAGAGTGGGAAATTTTTTCTCACATAAAAGAGGCATGCAAGGAAGAACTTTTATAGTGGAAGGGAAAATGGGAGGGAAGATGGTAGGCAATACTTAAATTTCTCTCATTGGAATTAGTCCAAATAGGGAAGACTATATCTATATATCTAAATGCATATATGCTATATTATATATATATATATATATATATATATATATACACACGCACACATATATATACTTTCACATCTATTCATCTATCATCTATCTATCTATCTGTCTATCTATCTATCTATCCACAGACACACACACACACTCAGTTGGTTATAAAAATCTATCTTATCCAATAGGGAACTAGGAGGGAAGGGGAAAAGAGATATGGGAAAGGGATGATAAAGGGGAGGGGAGATTAAGAGAGACAGTATTAATGGAATAGAAAACCTTTCCCACCCATAAATAGGCCTCACTTGGAGCCCATTAAGGGAAGCTTTCTTAGGGGAGGCTTGCTTGTAGGAAGATTTTCACACCTTTTGCTAATTTCTCATTTAGGTACTGAGTCATGATGGTTGTGATGCTTTCTGACTCTGAGAAGTATATATACTCTGAGTTAGTATTTTACTTTGGGGGCTTTCTTATGAGAAGGATCTTGTGATTCTCTGGTTGAGATTCTGAGTGGTTGTATGTTCAGAGCTCCCCAACTGTTCAGATGTAAAGGCTCTCTTGATTCAGGGATGTATATAAAACATATAGCAATATTGTTTTGATTCAGGCAGTCAGAGCCCTGTATGTTGGTCTTTATTTCTCTGCTTGTATTTTCTCTGCTTGTATTTTCTCTGAAGTTCAGGGTGTTGACTTTTCCCCTGAAGTAGTGAATGTAATAAAAAAAATATATTTTGACCCCTTAAACAGTTCTTTCCTAGTAAAGGAGATCTAAGAGCCAGTGCTAGCAGCCATCCTGGGTATGCCAGTGTGATTGCTGCTACAAGTGGTCAGAAGCAAAACAATTTTTTTGAGGAGTGACAAAATGAAAAGAGCAAAAGAAGGACAAACAAAAGAAAACAGGATAGGGGGAAATACACAGAAATCATAACTGTGAATGGAAATGAGATGAGTTCACCGATAAAATTGAAGAAGATAATAGAGTGGATTAAAAACCAGAATCTAGCAACATGCTGTTTTCAAGAGACACACTTGAAAATAAAAGACACACAGAGTTAAGATAAAGGACTAAAGCAAAATCTACTATGCTTCAACTAAAGTAAAAAGGGCAGGAGTAGCAATCACAATCTGAAACAAAGCAAAAGCAGAAATTGACTTAATTAAAGGAGATAATCAGGGAAATTACATTTTGCTAAAATGTACCAGAGGCAATGAAGTAATATTAAAAAAAATTACAGCAAATTTTTCTGATAAAAGTTTTGTTTCTCAAATAAATCAGATTTATACAAATAAAAACCATTCCCCAACTGATAGATAGGCAAAGGATATGAAAGGGAAGTTTTCAGGTGAAGAAATCAAATCTATAGTCATATCTTTCTATGTATATATTAAAAATGCTCTAAATCACTATTGATTATATAAATACAAATAAACAATTCTGAAGTACTACTTCACACCTGTCAAAAATGACAAATGCTTGAGGGGATGAGGGAAAAGATGTATTAGTGTGCTGTTGGTGGAGCTGTGAGCAGGTCTAACCATTCTGGAGAACAATTTGTACTATGTCCAAAGGGCTATAAAACTGGGCATACCCTTTGATTCAGCAATACCACTACTAGGACTGAATCCCAAAGAGATCAAAGAATAAAGGAAAAGGACTTACATGTACAAAGATACTTATAGCAGCTTTTTTTGTGGTGGCGAAGAAATGGAAATCGAGGGGATGCTAATCAAATGTGAAATGGCTGAACAAGTTGTGGTATGTGATTGTGATGTAGTATCGTTGTGAGGGGGATGGTTTCAGAAAACAACAACAGCATATCATGAACTATAGGAACTGAAGCAAAGTGAAGTAAGGACTGTGAGATCATTGCAAACGCTCAAAGCAATGCTGTAATGCTGATCAACTGTGAAAAATTTAGCTACTGATCAATATAATGATCCAACACAATTACGAACTACTCCTGATGAAAAAGTGCCATGAACTCAGTGCAAATTAAAGTATCATTTTCTTGCCTTATTTTGGAAATATGGAAATATGTTTTGCATGATTTCACATGCATAATTGATATCATTTTGCTTGCCTTCTCATTGGGTGGGGGAGGGGCTGCAGGGAGAGAGAGGATTTGGAACTCAAAATTTAAAAAGAAAAGAATGTTAGAATAAATAAACAATAATTTTTTTAAAAAATAAAAACCAAGTATATATATATAACATAGATATTATATATTGCATATAATATATAATATATAACATATATTATATGTTATATATTAATATATTATATATTACATATATTATATATAATTGAAATGGGGAAGATTGGCAATGTGTATTAGAAGAAATTTTGACTTATTTGAGATTAATTTGTTCATTAAAGTGAAATGGCATATAAAAGACCCTAAGCTTTACCACTTATGGAGTAATCTTCAATTATAGCATTTAGAGCCGGGATTTTAGATATCACTTAACCTCAGACCCTCATTTTAGTGATAGGGTGCCAAAGTAAATAAATAGTTATTATACCACTACATATCCTCTGGTTCATTCCATTACACCATGTGAAAATTTTAATTAAGACAGTGCAATCAAGGTTTTACACCAAGATGGGAAGAAGGTCCCAAGAGCATCATCCCAGGTTAGGTAGAGTTGTTACTGAGTCATGTCATACTCTTTGTGACCCCATTTGGGGTTTTCTTGACAAAGGTACTAGAATGGTTTACCATTTCCTTCTCTAGCTCATTTTATAGATGAAGAAACTGAAGCAAATAGGGTTGAGTGACTTGTCCAGGGTCATACAGTTAATAAGCATCTTAGGTCAAATTTGAAATCAGGAAGATGAGTCTTCCTGATTCCAAGCCCAGTATTCTATCCACTGTACCCATCTGGTTGCCCCATTAGATGGAGTAATTATTAAACATGTCCAGTACTAAACTCTAGAGATACTAATACAAGCAAGACAAACTCTGCCTTCACGAAGTTTACATTCCGATTGGGGAACACAATACATAAAGAGGAGCTGGAATGAAGGAAGTATTCAAGCAAGTAGCCACCAGAGAGTGACATGGAGGCATGGTTCCAGGAAACAAGAAGTCAAAGGTCACTTATCACAGCTTGGCTTCCCAGGAGCAGAGCCCAAGGTTTTGGAGGGAGGGAGATGATGGTGATTGCTGTAGTGCAAGCAGCTCAGTGGAGGAATATCTAAAAGATTTACAAAGAATTCTTTCTTCTTACCCCCAAACACAATGCATGCTACCACAGGCTATGATTTGTTCTTGTCCCCATTTTCAGCCAACTCCTCTTAGTCCCCCTTTTTTCTCCTTGTTGGTTCCATCCCCATAACAGTAATGGCATGCTTCCCCTCCCCTAGGGCTGGGGGATAGTCCCTTCTTCAAGATCTTAGAAATTCCATCTTATCCTCAGCTCAACTTTCTTCTTCCTGACACCCACTAGTGAAAGCTTTGTACCATGTTACTTCTCTTGGGCAAATCATTAGCTTCTTGGAACATATTTTTGCATCTGTAAAAATTTTAAATGTTAAATTTAAAACATTATTTGTATTACATTTGCAAACTGTCATTCTTGGTCCCTTCTATTTCCTTTCCCCAAACTCCATAATTGTTAACATAGGCCACAGACAATTAAGGGTCGTTTTGCATTTTTGAAGTATTTTTTATGGAGTTGCTAAAGCAATTCAGCCCCTAGTGGCCTTACCTCTGATAACGAGGCTTCTCTGAATAAATCTAGGCTGGTTTTGTATAGTACATACAGTATATCACTAGGCTTCTGATCAAAGCCTTTTCACATTGGTAGGCAATGCTAGACCTTGTGGTCCCCTGGCATGCCTTTGAGAGCCTAGAGTTACTTTTATGCCAAGATGAAGAAGAAAATGAGAAGAAATTTAGTCATAAGAGTTACCAAAGAAATGCTTTTCCAAGTAGTCATGGAATGGAATGAGCTTTACACCGAGCTGGGTTCAAAATTCTTTTACCTAACACTAACAAGCTGTGTGAGCATAAGCAAGACACTTCACCTCTGGGCCTCAGTTTCTTGACCAATATAGTGGCGACAGCAATACCTGTCTCATGAAGCAGTTGTGAAGATGAAATGATAAATCATCTGTGCAAAACCATTCTCCACAGAAGCAGGAAGCATGTTCCACAGATTAAAATAATGTTTTAAAATATATATACCTATGTATATATCTATGTATATGTACATATGTATATATGTGTATGTGTATACATGTATATATGTGTGTATGTATATATATACACATATATATGTATATACTTAAAATCCATATCCCTCATCTCCAAGCCAATTTTGCCTATAGTACTATTAAGTTCCTTATTTCTGCCAAGGGCATAGTTGACCAGGTTCACAGTCTAAGAGTTAGCCTCAACCCTTCATTCTTATCTCCCAATCCAACCTCCAAATCAGTTGCTAAATCTTTTTTATTCTTTCTCAATGACTTCTTACAAATCTATCTCATTTTCTCCACTTAACCAGTTATTACACCTTTTAAAACTGTCCTCATTCCTCACCTGGATTGTTGCAGTTGCAAACATATATTAATTGCTTATTTTATTCCAGGCACTTTACTAAGTGTGGGGGTAGAAAAAAGGCAAAAATAGTCTTAAGTGTGCCTTGAGGAGCTCAGGACAATATCACTTTTCAATTATCCAAGGAATTGTCATGTACAAGAGAGATTATACTTTTGCCTTACCCTAGAGGGTACAACTAGGACCAATGGGTAGAAGGCATATATATGTTATATACTCCCTCCCTCAGGTCTCTCTCTTTTCCAATCTATTCTTCATACAACTGTAAAATTGGCATTATTGGAAGCTCAGATCTGATCATGCAACTTCCCTTGCTCAAGATGCATCAGTAGGCCCCTGGTGCCTCTAGGATGAAAGACAGATTCCTCTGCTTTGAATTTAGAGTCTTTTACTATCTGACCAGATGGATTATGTACAGTTCTGTACTTTCACTGTACTTTCTTGACCCACTTTCCTATCTGATATTCCCCATATACAAGATTATATCTCTAATCTCTACCTTTGCACAAACAATCACCTGAGCCCAGATACTCTCCTTCCTCATTTCATATCCAGGAGCCCCTAGCCCCCTTCAATTCTTTAGCTCAAATGCCTCTTACTACATGAAGCCTTTCCTGATTACCCCAGTTTTTAGTGCTCTCCCAGAGATGACTTTGGGCAGTTGGGTTGTTCAGTGGACAGAGCACTTGGCCTGGAGTCAGGAAGACTCATATCCCTGATTTCAAACCTGGTCTCAGACTCCTACTAACTATGTGACCCTGGGAAAATCACTTAACTCTCTTTGCCTCAGTTTCCTCATCTGCAAAATGAGCTGGAGAAGGCAATGGCAAACCATTTCAGTATCTTTGCTCATAAAAACTCAAAACAAAACAAATAGGGTCATGAAGAGTTGAACATGACTGAACAACAAGTAATGGCTTTGCATTAACATCATATCTACCCCATATTTATCTGTGTGTATATTGTTTCCCAGCTATATTCCAAGACTATAAGCTTCTTTTGGGCAAGGACTATTGTTTCTTTCCTCTAGTCTTAATCCTCTGCACCTAAGGGGCAGTGCCTAACACATCAGTGTTTAATAAATGCTTATTAAAATTAATTCAATTGAATCTCCATTTCCATGCAAAATGGTCACAGCATCTTTTGTTTTCTTCATTATCCACTAATCTTTTCTGAATTGAGTCACAAATAAGTCTATAATAATTCCCAATAATTTGGTTTAATAAAGAAAAAAATCACTGTTAGTCATCTCCATTTCAAGCAGATAATAGAAAAATCATATGGGAGAGAGAAAGAGCTCTAAATGAGAGGAATTTGAAGCTGGGTTTCCTGATCTGTAAAATGAGTTGGCAGGATTAGATGTTGTCTAAGCTTCCCTTCCAGCTCTAATATACTATTGGAGAGCCCTTTCCAGCTCCAAAATCTGTGCTTGCAAAATGTTAAAGCTGGAAGGTATCTCAGATGTCATCTAGCCCTGCCTATATTGAAAGCCAAGAACCCATGCACTGCCTGAAGATTTGCGGTAGTGGAAGCAGGCCAGGCGCAAAGGGAAGAGTCACGGCCTATCAAGGTACTACATTCTATGGTTGGACAGCTCCAATTATTAGGAAGCTTTTTTGGGCTTTTTTCCTAGCATCAAGGTGAACACATCTTCTCTTCAACTTCTATCCCTTACTCCTTATTTTTTACTCTCAGGACAAACAGGACAAAACAGCAGCAAGGAATAGAAAGGATACTGTTTCTGGAGTTCAAATTTGAATCCCTGCTCTGACCACTTGGGTGACCTTGGGAAAAATCAGCACTTCCCTGGTCCTAGTTTTCCCATCTATAAAATTAAGAGTTTAGAATATATTTATTAAAATGAATTCAAATGAGCCTCTGTTTCTATCCAATAATTATCATAGGAGCATTTTTCATGCTCTTCACTCTCAACTTATCTCTATATATATATACAATCCATTTCTAAACCTAGAATTTGAATTCATGAGGCTGGTATTCAGAATGAAGAAGGCCTTTATCTTCTTGTACATAGCCCCTGGAGAAATCTAGGTTTGAATCCTAGTTCCTATGCAAAACTACTTGTATGACCACAGTATGGAATAATGTATTCAGGACTGGGTATCATTATTTAAGCAGGACCCTGGAAAACTGTAGGTATCCAGAAGAAGGAAACTGAGGTGATGAAGGGTTTATAGACTATTCCATTCAAAGATTAGTTAAAATGGTTGCATGTAGCCTCAACTTTATCAACATTTATTCATTGCTTAATTTATTGCAGGCACTCTATTAAGTGATGATGGTAAAAAAAAAAGGCAAACATAGTTTTAAGTGTGTCTTTAGGAGCTCAGGACAATATCACTTTTCAAATATCTGAGGAATTGACATGTATAAGAGAGATTATATTTTCGCTTTACCCTAGAGGGTAGAACTAGGACCTATGAGTAGAAGTTATAGGAAGGTAGATTTAAGCATTGTGTGCCAAATATCCAATATGATAGTGGTGAGAGTTCTGGACCTAGAGTTGGGAGACATGATTGTGAATTAAAGTCAGGGGTTTGCTGGAACAGGTTCATTCTCTTTTTGAAAGCTGATGGTGAAATGCTCAGTGTGAGTCTTTATACCTTGGAAATTGACAAATACTACAAGAGTTGATACATGTTACACACACACATTCACATATAAACACATACATATATCTTTCTATATGGTTTGTCCAGACTTAAAAAAATGATGGTGAGAATGTTGATAACTCAGGTAAAATGTAAAAGTGTGTGGTGAGCATATATTGCCTCCCCCACCCAAGAGCTGGTTGTTAAACATTTGCTGGAACATCCTTGATCTGCAGTTTTTCTGCTTAGATGCCCTATATTTCACAAGTCCATCTCCCTCTCTGAGATCACTTGAATTAGGAGATCTCTGAGTTTTAAATATTACGATCCTAGGTTCAGTATAAAGAAGAGTTTTCAACAATTTGAGCTCCCAATAATGAAACAGGTTGCATTCAAAGGTATTTATCTTTATCATCACTCCAAGTTCTTCAAGTAGATGTTGAGCAACCAGTTGCCAGGGAGAGGCACCATTGTGTAGTGGAAAGAATGCTAGACATGTGATTGAGTCCTGGTTCTGCCACTAATCATCTGTGGAACCTTGTTCTAGTCACTTTATTTCCCTGAGACTCAGTTTTCCCATCTGTAAAATGGTGATGATAATGCTTATCATTATGATACCCTCAGATAATAATTCTTGCTAAAAAGGCATCTTTTTAATCTTAAAATGCTTAAGAAATGTGAGGTATTTCAATATTTTGAAGGACCCATGACCTTATTGTGACTACTTCCTTTACTAGTTCAATTTATAACCTATTCATGTATCAATATTATTGCTATTATTACATGGATTCCACTTACAACAACAACATAGCAATAGTAATAATGGTTCAATTTGTAATTTAACTCTCTCTTAACCTGACTTTGTCAAAAAGTTTAAAAGCACTTAATACTCATCAGGGATAGCCATGGATAAAGCTATATTTCATTCATTCTGATATCATGATTCTCTACTCAGAGTAAGTTCAAAAGGTACTCAACCCTTTTGAACTTCTCAGAGCTTGGGAATTATCTCTGTCTTAAAATCACTCAGCAGCAGCTTAATAGCAGCCTTTGATCTAGGAAGAATTCTAGAAACTTGGACTAGGAAGGTCACCTTGAACAGAGAAGTCCAAATGACCAAGAAGGACTGAGTCACCCTTGAAATAGAAATCTTCCCTTGGGCTTCATATAATGGAAAGCAGAGAAAATCTTGTGCTTGTGGTGATTCTATGACTTGAATGCTTATTACACAGAAAAAGCTAACTCCAGAAAGAAGGAACTTTTGGAAGAAGGAAGTTTACAGAGCCCGTGAAAGGATCAATCAAACATTTATATGACTATTATTTGACAGGCACTCTATTTGACTATTATTTGACATGCTAAATAATGGGGATACAAGCACAAAGAATAAAACAAGGAGGAAGCTAGGAGGTGCCATAGTACACAGAGTAGTACCCATAGAACTCATCTCTCTGAGTTCAAATCTGATCTCAGATGCTCACTAGCTGTGTGACCCTGAGCAAGTTACTTAACCCTGTTTGCCTCAGTTTCCTCACCTGCAAAATGAGCTGGAGAAGGAAATGGCAAACAATTCCAGTATCTTTGCCAAGAAAACCCAAATGGGGTCACAAAGAGTTGGACCTGACTGAAATGACTGAATGACAACAATTCACAAGGAATGTATACTCTAGGGCGAGGATGTAAGGGAGGCAACAAGGACTTATTTAAGAATAAATAGGATATATTTCTAAAATAATGATAAAGTAAATAAATACAAAATTGTTAAATACATTGATTAATGTGAAGCCCAGTATCTCCTCAGATAGCTCATTCCTTTTTGGGACAATCCTAATGATTAGAACTTTTTTTTTCTTTCATCAAGTCTATTTCTGCCTTTCTATAACTTCTATGCATTACTTGTAGATTTGCTCTGAGAAGTCAAGCAGAACAAGCCTAAGGGGATGTTTAGATCTAAGAAACCTAAGACTTGACATTATGATGAATAAATTAAAAGCTACATAAAAAATATTATATCCAGAAAGAAGAACAGGCAACATTCTGTAGTGAGAAGAGCATTGGACTTGAAGAAAGTGTCATGATTTCTCTTTTACATATGAGAAAACTGAGTCTCAAAGAGATTAAAATTATCAAGGCACAACTAATAAAGTCAAAGATTGCACTATGAAAGAATACCTTAAAAATAAAGGCAAGATGGAATTGCTTTACCCCAAGGTTCCCATCGTTTCTCCCCCATTAATCAACTCCTCCCTGTTTGTGAGAATCTGGTCTAGAACCATAATAGAATGTCTTCTTGTTGGTTCCCTCACATTTTTCTAAATGAAATTATCATCACATCAAGTTACAAAGTTATTAGTCTCTCTGCTCTTGGGAGAGAGGAGGAAAGGGGAGGGGGAAGACACACACACACAGAGAAAAACAGAGACAGAGAGAGACTGAGACGCGAAGAAAGAGGGAGAGACAGAGACAGAGAGAGAGAAGGGCAGATGGGGTTTATCCAAATGATGGCTGGATAATTGAAGTTGCCCATCAGCAACATATCATGCCATGGTGAAAAGCTTGTGGTCTTTCCCCCAAACTCCTGATCTATTTCTTTTTTTTTTTTAACTGTCCAGGTGGTTTATAGTATTATTTATTGACAAAATGACCTCTATTTCCTGTTCCTTTAAACTTCCACTCAAATATTCTTTGTCATGCTTTCTGCTTCTGGTTCCTGGATTTTTTTACATGAGTATATTTTATTAAAATTCAATGCTACTCTCCAACCCTGTTACTTATCCTGTTTCTTTCAAATGAGGTATATGCATCCAGAACCTTGGTTCAGTTACTGGGTGCATTCCACTAAATGTCAGTGATATCCATGAGATCACATTTTCCCTCATGCATTAGTATCTCCATATGCTTTGTTGTTGCCAAAACTTTGCATATTTGTGTATAGGCACTTGAGGCCACTGATTTTACTACTGATTCCATTCTTGAGTTTTGTGTCTTGTGGATTTCTGGCTATCTTGGTTGCAATTCTTTTCTCTTCGAGACTGCTTCCTGTGGTATTTAACTTGGTGGCTATTCACTGTCCATTTTCTCTTTTTTTTTTTAATTTGAAGCCCTTTTGATCATATTTTCAAGACACTTGGAAAATAAATTCTTACAAGCTTTTGTTTGGGGTGGAATTTGTCAACCTGGCATTTGTAAGCCACGATTTAGAAATATAAATCCTGTTCTCCCACACCACCTTCTTAGCCAGCTGTTCATTCTCAGTTAAGTTTTTCTTATCCCTTTAATGGACAAACCAGAAGAAAATATAACCTGTTCCCTTGTGCTCTTTGGATTTGTTTTCACTTTTGTCCAAGACTTCATAATTGGCAATACTTTCAGGTTCCTTCCTGTCATTTTCTCCTGTGTGAATTGCTGAAATTGGGTAGTTGGCATCTATTTTGATTAGTCTTGGAATGTGCTCTCTTATGGTTAATATTCAAATCCCAGGAAGACAACACACCTTTCTGTCATTGTTTTCAAGTAAGGAAATAGCTGCCTTGGTACCCAAGCAATGCATCACCAATTTCAACTGCTCTTCTCTTCTTCCTTCACCTTTTAAGGGATAATTTCTCACCTGATAACTTCTGTGGCCCTATTATAATATGATTGGAAAGGCAAGCAGCTTCTTCCTCCTCAGACATCCAGCTTTCTCCTCTTCCAGGAAAGCTATACATTTATTTTCAATTGTACAGTCATCCTTTCCTTTTCTCTTCTCCTCTGGGTAAAATTCTTCTATGCTTAAACTTCCTTGCAGGGGCCAAGGCCCTCCTCCTTTGTCACAGATCCCCCTTTTTCTCCATTGGAGCCTTAAATATTTCCTTTAGGAGTCTGTCATTTTTCCTAATTATTGATGTGGGAAGAGTCACTGACCAGCACCACACAGGAGGAAGACAATACAAGATAGGTCAAAAGTCAGCACAATTCACTGACCCCTATGATGGCACAGTGGGGAGGGGAAGGAGGTCTGTGCTCACCCTACTGCTGCCATCAGTGGGATAAAGGTGTGACAAGAACTATGTCCTCAGACAGGAAAGACAAAAAAAAAAAACTGTGACTCTCAGCGGGACAGGAAAGATGGGGGAAAAAACCCCACAAGCAGCTGGTGAATCCATATACAGAATTGTAAAAATAAAAAGATCTTAGAATCTCAAATACGAGAGTTGGAAGGGACTTTTGAAGATGTGATATTAATCTTTAACGGGATTTTAGAACCAAATAATATTAAATATGAAGGGGTTAGAACATAGGATTTTAGAACTGAAAGTAACCTCAGCATGTTTAACTAACAGCGATCTTAATATGATGTTAGAATTGGCAATGGGGACACTTAGAACACAAAATGCCCAGAGTTGCAAAAAAGACCTTAAGAAACTAGTCATACAGTATTATAGCATATTGGGTTTAGACCTTGAAGACATCACAGAGGTGATAGGAGATACGGTCCTCTCTCATTGAGCAGATGAGGAAACTTGGTCTCAGAGAAGGAAGTGACTTGGGATTTGTCCACTTCTGGGTTATGCAGGTATTATCAAGGCAGATATAAAATTCAGCATACTCTTTCATGGACAAATCCAGTGGTCTTTCCATTATATAACACCACCTCTCTATTAGATCACCCTGCCTTGCTTCTTATCTTGTTTTGTTTCCTTTCTGTAATTTTTGCTCTTTTCACCATGGTAAATATGGTTATTCAAAGCCTTTTCTGTGTTTCCTGGGGCCTGATGTTTACTGTTGATTCCATTTCCTCTGTTGTCGGCATGCTGTAAGCCCTAGAACAACAACAACCACATTTAATTATGAACTGTCACTGAAAACAAGAGGCTTTTTCTTCCTGTGCAATCAGGGACAAACATGATTAATGGAGTTTCATTTAAATTGGTGGGAATTTTTAAAATACTGTTTAATTCTTTTTTTTTTTTAAGGTATGGGACAGTTATTTCCTACAAATAAAAAGAAGACACAGAACACTCACATGTGTATTTGGGCGGGGGGGCGGGGACCTTAAAATAGGATTCAGTAACTTAGCTTCTAACTCTGTTATAGTCTTATGAGAGGTTGAAATTTAAAGCTAATTCGAAGACATAGTAGCTTGTGGGATTCATGATTAGACATTTTGCATTTTACCTTGACTTTTCACTCTCCAAAACTCCATTTATATATAGGCTGCAAAATGGTCACACCTGGGTCAAATACTCTTGTCAGTAGCCATCATCTTCAAAGCAAAGTCTTCTTCTTCCACCTAGTTCCACTCATTGGACCCAGTACCTGTGGATCATTTTTTTAAATTTATTTTTTAATTCATCAAAAACCTGTCTTTTCTTTCTTTTACCTCCCTTACCCCTAACTAAGAAAGAAAGAAAAACAAAAACCCTGTTACAAACCCACATGGACAAACAAAAAAAATTAATGTTTTGATTTGTATTCTAAATTTATCTTTCAGTAAGGAAATGTGCAGCATGTTTCATCATGAATCCTCTGGAATTATAGTCATTATGCTGATCAGAGTTCCTAAGTCTTTCAAAATGATTTGTCTTTACTATGCTATTGCCTTTGTACAAACTATTATCCTGATTCTGTTCACTTCACTGTGTATCATTTCATATAAATCTTTTTTGGATCTCTGAGACTGTCCCATATATCTTTTCTTATAGCACAGTAGAACTCCATCATATTTAAATACCAAAACTTGTTCAGTCATTTCCAATTTACTGGGCACCCCCTCAGTTTCCAGTTCTTTGCCACCATAAAAAGAGCTACTATAAATATTTCTGTTCACCCCTTTCATTTATTTTTGTTAGGCCTAATATCTTGGTCAATCTACCCTTCCTCTTATTTTCCTTTTTTCCTTTTCTTCTTTCCCTGTGGTTCCCTATTTAGTGAAATGTATTTTTTGTACAGAACTCTGTATGCATAGTCTTCTTGTGTTTAGATGAAAGTAAAATTCATGGCACCAGCTCCCCCTGCCATTTTCCTTCTTGCTTGTATAGTCTTCTACTTACACATCAAGTTATATGAAATCATTTCCCCATTCTTTCCCACTCTTATCCCTCTTTGTATATTCCTCTTCCCCTAACTTTTCATTCTTCTTTTTAAGATTAGCAAGACATAACTATATAAACCCCAGGCCCTCTTTTGAGCTAGACCCTTGATGATGATAGGGCTAAGAGAGAACACATGTTCCAGCTTCCATATTAAAATGTAAATAATTTATCCTTATTCAATCTCTTATAATCGGTTGTTGGCTCATGTTTACCTTGTTTCTTTTGATTCCTATGTTTGTACTTCAAAGTTGCTATGCAGATTTGGTCTTTTATAAGGAAAACTTGGAAATCATTCATTTTATTAAAGGTGTTTCCCTTCCCCAACCCACCCACATGATTATATTCAATTAATTTTATTTTTTTATTTATTTTATTACTTTCTAGATAAGTTATTCTTGGTTGTGAGCAAATATCCTTTCCCTTTTGGAATATTGTATTCTAAGTTCAGTAATGGTGGCTGTGAAATCATGTGTGATCCTGACTATGACTCCTTAGTACTGAAATTCTATCTTTCTGGATGCTTACAGCAATTTTTCTTTGACCTGGAAACTCTAAGTTTTGGCTATTATATTTCTGTTCTTATTTTGGGGTTTCGTTCAGGTTTCCAGTCTGCCAGTGTTTAACACAATGTTTGGTACATAGTAGGCACTTAATAAATGTTTTATGACATTGAATTTATTCTAAGAGATATGAAAAATTTTCTTTTTGTTTTCTTAAAATGGAATGTCTAGGCTCTTTGTTCAGTCATGGATTTTAGGTAATTATTTCTCCCTTCTGTTTTCCAAGCCACTTGTTTTTGCTATGAAATACATTGTATTTTCTATTTTTTGAGTCTTTTCATTTTGTTTGATATTTATTGTCTTGTAGAAGCATTAGATTTTACTTTGTCTATTTTAATTTTTAGGGAGTTTGTTTGTTGGTTAAAGTTTTATGCCTTGTGTCAAGTTGTTAATTCCCTTTCTATTTTTTCTTCCATGGTTATGATTTATTTTCTATTTTTCCTGTAACCTTAATTTTATATATATAATACATTTTCTCTATTAAAAAATAATATCTTTCAGGAATTCTAGTTGAATTTTTGTACAAGCTATGTTTTTCTTTGAGACTTTGCTTGAAGTTAATTTGGAGTCATTGTCTTTTTCTGGATTTGTTTCCTGATAGTCCGTATCACCATAACAGCTTTTTTACATTGATTTTTTTTTTTGGTTCAGTCTTCCAGCTCATTTCCTGATTTCAGACTTTATATTAAGAAGGAATGCCTGGGCTAGTGGTGTTGCTTTTTTCTTATAGTAGTGAGTGTTATGTTATTTTAGGATCTCAGGCTGGGGACCTGAAAGATTCCAGTCCTCTCAGAGTGAACTAATCCAGAGTAAAGTCTGATTTTTGCCCTTTTTATCTGAACTCTGCAAGTTCCCAAGATGTATTTGGCTCCGAGCAAAACATCTGTGGGCTTGCCTCATTTGTAGTTTCAGTAGACTGCTACTGGAATCAGTCCCTATTAGCCAACTGGAAAACTCTACATTGCTAAGAGTGACAGATCTGCAGGCTCCCCTTTAGTCTAGGTCTCCTGCCCCAGTTATTCCACTGAAGCTCTTAGGCTAAGTTCAAAGCTAGAACTGAGACGTTGGTCAGCTCCTGGCATCTGAGCTACATAGCTGCTACTTGGTACAAAGCATGGGATTCACACTTATTCCTCAATCTGGAACACCACACCCAGGCACAAGTCCTCTACTCATTCTCTAATTATTCCCTAGATCTGTCACATGGAACTGAGTCATGAGCAACAAAGCCACCACTTTAATGCTATTCCTGTACCCTGTACAAGTTTTAGGTCCCTCTCAGCTGAATCTGGGACATCTTCCTGTACTGGTGCACCTCTTCTCCCTACACTGGAACAATCCATGGTAGTTATGAGCTACATACACCCTGTCCCCTGAATTCACAGACCTCTCCATCTCACTATGCCAACATGAGCTAGAGAAGTGACTCACAGCCATCCCTTCTTTGACTTCCTGATTTAGGACATGGTCTGGTGCATCAAGAGTTATGGTGGAAGCTGACTGGACCTTTTTCTACTACTCTGATATTTTTTTTCTCTGACTGGATTTGGAAGCAGATATATGGTAGAAGGGAGTCAAAGTCAACTCTTAAGATTACAAATCTGGCTGGCTAAAAGGATAGTGAAGGATTTTGGAGAAAGCATTTAGGGTAGGAGGGATACAATGAGTTGTGTGTTGAAAATGTTGAGTTGTAAATATCTAGCAAATAGGTGGTGGTATGGAATTAGATTTCAGGATAGAGTTCAAGGTTGGTTAAGTGATTTGAGAAAAAATAGTTGATAACTGGACACATAGGAACTAAAAAGAGCAGCAAATGAGAAAATTAAAAGGAAAAATGAATAGGGGACAGATCCTTGGGGGATAACCATATCCACTAGGTTGGAAATATATGATGATCCAACAATGGAGACTCAGAAGGCATGGTCAGCTGGCTAAGAGGAGAACCAAGAGAAGGCCATACAAATTTTCCAGGAGAAGGGAGTTGAAAAGAGTTTCAAAGGCTGGGAAAGGAACAAATATGATAAAATTTGAGAAAAGGTCATAGATTTTTGCAGTATGGATATCATTAGTAACCTTGGAGATAATGATTTCAGTTGAATGGTAGGATCAGAAATCATCTCACAAGGAATTGAAAAGTGAGTTGTTGGAATCAATCAGCAATCACTTATTAAGTACCTATATTGTGCTATATTTCCCATATACAAATAAGGCAATTAAGACATTTCCTATTCTTAATGTATTTACATCCTCCTAGAATACTATTCTTTGTTAGAGGGGAAAGAGAAGGAGACCAGAAGCCAAGGTTCTAGGCCCAGTTCTGCCATTATCTAGCTATTTCCTATGGGCAATTTTTTTTTTACCCCTCTAGGTATCAGTTGCCTCATCTTCAAAGAAATAACAAAAACAATGATAATATCTTTCATTTAGATAGTATTTTATAGCCACTGTTAACTCTTCAGAGGTCTCACTGAAGCATAGAAGTAAGCATAAAAGTAAGCTCTTGGAGGTCATATCCATGAAGTGGAATGTCTCCCACATCTTACCAAGATGGAAAGGTTTCCAACCTTGACCTAGAAAAACCTGTCATTTATCTGAATACCAACTGAGGTACTGAGTCATTCATCTGAGTACAACCTAGATCACAAGGCTAATTGAAAGTATTTTGGACCATAGGAATTCACAAGGCTAACTCTGGGTTGGAAGGAGATCTGGAAGAATTATATTCTGGGTTGGATACAGTGGGGGTTCTAAATCTTTTTTTTTTTTTCAAAGCAATTGGGGTTAAGTAACTTGCTCAAGGTTACACGGCTAGTCATTATTTATGTGTGGGTGCTCATTTTCTGAGGCCGGATTTGATCTCGGGTCATCCCAACTCCGAGGCCGGCGCTCTTACTCACTGCGCCACCTAGCCGCCCCTTTAGGGCAATTGGGGTTAAGTAACTTGCCCAAGGTTACACGGCTAGGTTTTTGTTTGTGTGGGTTAAGTGTCTGAGGCCGGCTCCGAACTCAGGTCCTTCTGATTCCAGGGCCGGCGCTCTATTCACTGCGCCACCTAGCCGCCCCCGGGGGGTTCTAAATCTTGAGCCTATAAAGCTATATTTTATTTTTTTGATAATACAGCCAATTTCTTTGTAAGGCTATTTATTTCATTGTATATATATTTTAAATATTGTTCTCAGTTGTCCTTTGGCTTCATCAGGCTGCCAAAAGGGTCCATTATAACAAAAAGGTAAAAGATTCTTTGGTAGAGAGTAGACACACCAATCCATGTGTCTTTTGCTGATGAAATTGAAGTTAATGGTAACTTTCCTAAAAATAAGTACTCATATTTAAATAATGCTTTAACATTTGTAAACTGTTTTCTTCATGAAAATCATATAAAGCAAGTAGTATAATTCTCAATTGTCTTCATGTTATAGATGAAGAAACTGAGGCTGGTCAATTACACTTGGTCAATTAGAACTCATTTAAAAGGATTTAAACTCACTTGATAGGAATTGTTCTTTTCCCATAACTTCTTTAATATGACTGGGCTAAATTGTCTTAAAGGACCCATCCAGATCCAAAGGTTTTACTGCTTCATTTTAATTATTTTACTCTTCTCTTTCCTCCACGGAGACATGCTCAGTATATTGTTCTGATGTTAAACTTGTGTTTGTACAAAGTTGTTTTCTTCAGAAGCACATCTCACTTACTAAACATGAACAAATTTCCCATTTCATTATCTCAGATTCTGCTAACAATTATATTCCATTCTGCCCTGGTTTTAATAACTATCCTACATTTCGGAGACTACAGAGGGGACTTATGGCTAGGTGCTTTTAACATTCATTGTGTGATGCATATTAGATTGTTCTCATTGCTATGTGTATAGGCGAACACATATACTCATGGAACCTTCCAAGTGATTGATGGGGGCTATGATCCAGACATGAAGACATTTGACTCAACTTTAGGCATCTGGGTTTTGTTTCTAATTTATAAGAAATGTACATGATTACTTAGCATAATGTCACCAGCCAACCAAACTATATTTGCCTATCCTTTGAGCCATTTGATAACTATTAGATGGGATAGGATCTATAGGTAGGCCTCTATTTTTGGTCAATGGTTTTCTAAAATAATGTGTGGTGTTTACAAGTAGTGTCTTCTCACTTCCTTTAAAATAAAAGTAGACTTACAGAACTAGGAATTTGTTTTAACTAGTAATTAATTATACATAGCAATTTGAAATTGTGGTATTGTTTTTTAAGTGATTGAATTATACATATACTTTGTCCCAGAGATCCCACTTTTAGGCATATAACCCCAAGGAGATCAAAGATGGAAAGGAAAATCCTCCAACATATTTATAGCAGCACTTCTGATGGTGTCAAAGAATTGTAAACACAGTAAATGACTATCAGTTGAGGAATGGCCAAACAAATAGTCACACATGAATGTAATAGAATATTATTGCGAACCATATGTATGAGTCACTTTTCCTTTCTTATACTTTCTATAGTTACAGGGTGTTCCAAAAGTCTTAGTGCAGTTTTAGGCTTTTATCACTCAAGCTTTAATAATTTAAACTGTATTCAAACTTTTGTGATGCTCTGCACCACTGACCAAAGAGCAAAATCCATTTTGAAGTGCATATACACTATTAATGTACTGTAAGAAATGGGGATTATGGAGAATTCAGGAAAGCACGTGGAGACTTTATGAACTGATACAAAGTATAAGCAGAACCAGGAAAACAAACAGAATGACTACAACAAAATAGATGAAAAGAACAACAAAAATGATGAAATGAAAATTATGTAATTATAATGCCCACAACTGGCCTAAAATAAAGGCTGAAAAAAAATGTGACTTTTCCCAACCCCCATCTCTTTGCAGAGGTGGAGGAGGGCAGAAGTAGGGATACAGAACTGTGTATACTATCAGACTTAGATCAACATGTTGGTTAGTTTTGATGACCTGTTGTCTCTTTCTCTTTTTATTCTGGATTACAAGGAATGGCTTGGTGGATGAGGCAGCTAGGGTGAGAGAATTCTGGAAATGAAGGTGTTTTAAAAACGTGAGGGATAACTTGCAGTGAAGTTTCTCCATTCTAAACATCCTATATACATTCTTATTACTTCCTTATACTTTGTAACTAAGTTCAGTATCATTTCCATATATATATGTAGATCATTGCATATTTCAAGGTAATGTAGGAGCTATTGAGTATTAATACAATTGATTGGATTAACTATTGAGACCAAATTAGAGGTGTTTTTAGTTTGGGGAAAGGAATAGTAGTGTAAGAGGTAGCAAAGGGTTAAGTTTCTACAGAACTGCAAGAATTGCTAAAACAAGACTACTGATAGAAAGTGCCTTGGGAAGAGTTGAGGCAGTAGCCTTGGGAAGAAGTTGGATTCCCAGTTCCCAGAGAACTCCTAGATAATACTAAAAATGAAATAATGTAGAATAAAAGGAGCTGGCAGCAACAGGTGGATTTGACCAATCAGAAAGCAGACAGTGGCCTTGGGACACTCAGGCCCAGAAAAAGACACATCTAGGTTGTACTGAAGGGGGTTCAGTATTCTGAGGTTTTTACTGCACTTGCGTAGTGGACCTCATGATAACACATAATGTTATCTAACAAAATTAGAGCCTCATTAGTAATAATTAGGGTAATGAATGGAGAGGGCTTTGGGCCTATTGGTTGGCATTAATAAGAAGATTGTGAACTTGCCTTCCTAACCAATGGTAAGGTAGGACAGTGGAGAAGGTGTGGAATTCCCATGTTAGGGCTTTGTAATCTTGCTTTTACCTTCTATAATGGAAACCAAGGATGAACAAAGTATCTGGGAAAAGGGAGTGGAAAACTGTTTCAAAGTCTGGAGAGGGATCAAGTAGTATGAAACCTGAGAAAAGGCCATGAATTTAGCAGTTCAGAGATCATTGATAACCTTGGAGAGAGCAATTTCATTTGAAATGTAGAGTCACTGAATCGTGAAATCATTAGCAAACATTTATCTTTACAGTGATACAATTGAGGGCAAGAAGAATTCAAGATCTGCTGGGTTCATTATTTGTTAATAATCAAAATATACACTACCCAGCATTTTACTTGATAAAGCAAACTGCAGTTTTGAAGGCTCTTCTTCAATGAGTTGACTCACATAACTTATAAATTCATAAAAATTCCTTGCTCTATGACACCAGAGAGATGGCTTTGTTCAATGATCTTCTGTCAGTATCAAGTGACATAAAGCCAGTAAATATGTGCACAATAAATGTCCACAGTGCCTGGTAATCAACAAGTATTTATTAAAATGACTACTATGTGCCAGGAGCTAGGAAGGCAAATGCAAAAAATGAAACTATCCCTCCTAGAAAGGAGCTTTCATCCTAGTGGGAAAGAAGTACACATATGCATATGATAAATATAAAAACATATAGGCTATGTGACTAGGTGGCACAGTGAATAGAGCACTGGCCCTGGAGTCGGGAGGACCTGAGTTCAAATGCAACCTCAGACACTTAAGACTTACTAGCCGTGTGACCTTGGGCAAGTCACTTAACCCCAATTGCTCTGCCTTCCCCCCTCCAAATATATATATATAAAGCAGTCAAATACAAAGTTGTTTGGGGAGAGAGGGCACTAGCAGATCAAGAAAATTTCATGCAGAAGGTAGTGCTTGAACATAAATGAATGAGTAGCAAATTGTTAGATTATAGATAGAAACAATTAGATTAAAAATAGAAACAATCTTGAAGGATACCTTGCATAGAGTTTCAATGTAACAGAGATTCCCTATTTATGGTGGTGAGGTCCTCCTGATAGATTCTCCTGTTGTCAAATGATTTTGAACTGTTTGAATCAAGGTTCAAAATATCATTGGGAAGGACAGGTAGGTAGCATATTGAAGAGACCATGGCCCTAGCTGTGTGAACCTGGGCAAGTCATTTAACCACATTGCCTAAAAAAACAAAAATAAAACAAATAAACAAATATTACTGGGTCTCCTCAATGAGATCCAGCATTGTTTAAAAGAGATTAACCTAATAACCTAAACAGGAAAATTTGGAGATGAGAAATGGAGACAGACAGAAGTCCTCTGTTGAAAACAGAAGAAGCCCTCCTTATCAAAGATTTAGTTTCTACTTCTGTAAAGTAGGATAAATGGGTAAAAGTATCACCAATGTTGCTCCAGCTCTAAGAATTGATATTCTAGGTTTTTTTAGGTTCCTTCCAGATTTAACATCCTATGTTATAAATTCCCTTCCAGGTAACAAGTATGTGTATTGTACATATTTTAATATTTCTTTTGCGAAGTTCCATGCTAGGCCCTGAGGATACAGAGAATAACAAAATACTGTCCTCATCTTTAAGGAGACTCTAAGGGGATAAGACATACAGATCCATTATTTATTCATTCATTTAATAAATATTTATTAATATTTCTCTATCCCTCACTATGCCTTCCTTTGTACAAGGGGGAAAGTAATAGATTTAAAAGTGAAAAAGACCATGGTTTAAATCCTAGCTTTCTGTTTATTTCCTACCTCTGTGACCTTGAGTACTAACACCATCTTCCTTGTACCTCAGTCTCTTCATTTTTAAAATGAAGGAGCTGGTCTAGATCTATAGTTTCAAATTCAAATAGAAACTGTGGACCACTAATACATACATGAGGATGTCTGTGGGCCATATATTGACTTACCTTGAAAATGTAATGTTATCAATGTTTTATTGTATTTTTATTTGTGTTGTTAAATATTTCCTGGAGAAATGTTGATAATAAGCTTGCTTGCTCTGGCAGTATACTTTCCAGCTATGTACACATAGATGATGAGGTTGATAGACTCATTGCCAGAGTTGGTTCAGTGCGTGGGAGGTCCCAAAAGAATGTGTGGGAGAGAAGAGGTTTGCCTCTTCAGAGAAGGGATGGTATTAGGTTGCCTAGCCAACTGAAGGTCTACAGAGCCATTGTGCTGATCTCATTATAGTATGCCTGTGAAACCTGGGTAGTATAGCAATGCCATGCTAGAAAACTGAATTGCTTCTGATGAGGTATGGGCTCTGGGAACCCCCTCGAGCTCTCCTTGAGTCCTTGAGGTACAGGCTCTGGGAACCCCCCTTGAACTCTGATTAAATCATCCCACTTGATGAGGCATTTGCATGAGGTCATTGGCCTTGCATTGTGGCTGGGCCCAGACCTCTGTTGTTGGCCTAGCCCTCCACTGTCCATCTACTTCCTACCCTTGAGCCTATCAAGGTGTCAATTCACCCTTGAACTGGACTAGCCTACTATTGTCTGTTGGCTCCAGGTGGCCTTCAGTGGCTTCCCACTGGTTGACCTCATTTGACTTCTCCTGAGGACCCTCCCCAAACTCATTACTTGAGTTTGACCTCATCTAACTTCTTCTGAAGACCCTTCCCAAACTCCTCCTCTAGACCACCCCTGGATTCCTCCCACAACTTTCTGTGTATGGGATCCCATCTTCCCTCCATGTGTGTGAGTGCCATAGAATGACCTAGCACATACTTACTCTGTGTCCAATACAAGCGAACTTTTAGTAAACTTTCCTTTTCTTTGGTTGAGAGACTGGACACCATAAAAATGAAGAGGTACCCATAAAGAGGGTTAGGGTTGCTCTGGAGACCCCAAAATACCAACAGGCCGGGTCCTGCCGAATGAGTGCAACTCAAGTCTTCCCTCAGCCAGAATGTAATCTTTTAGCCAACAATCCTGAGAGTCTTTTTATCCCTGTTTAATTAATTTATTTATTTTTATTAAAGTGGCTAATCCTTCACTCACTTCTTAAAGAGGTCTATTCACTGAATGGGCATTGCCTCACTCAAAGTGAGAACCTGAAAAGACCTTAGCCTAAAAGGTTTTCCATTGCATCTTGGGCCACCTCCATCGGTCCTAATGAATATCTGGACACTGAACCCAGATGTCTGTGGAGGAGAAAGTGAGGCTGGTAACCTTGCACAGACCTCCCTCACTCAAATCAAAGTCAACTGCAAGTCTTGTCATTAACTCCCTAAAGTAATGGTCCTCTTTGAGAACAAAGAACAAATACAACACAAGCTCATATGGAGTTCAGAAGAAGCAATACAAGTACACTCTCAAGGTATCTCTGAAAACTTTGGTATCAACTATAAGACATAGAAGACACCGGCACAGGGCAATCCAGCATGGCATGCCCACATCAAAGAAGGCTCTGTGCTCTGTGAACAAAGCCAAATAAAATAGCTCAAAGGAAGCACAAGGTGTGCAAATTTAGAAACATCTCTCCTCCAAATGTTCATATGGACTATTTGTGCCTTCTGAGCTCTTATTGGTCTGATCAGCCACAGCTGGACACAATGTACCTTTACTCCAATATAGTGATATCATTTTTGTCCTTTTCAGGCATGAAGGACAAAGAACAATAAATATTTCACAATTACATTTTAATCTGGTACTGCTGCACTCCAGAGTGTTGCTGCCAACATGGCACTGAGAAAGATGATTATTTTCTTATTATATCAATAACCAATTTTATATACAGGATGCAAAGATCCTCTTTTTGATTGTTGATAACCAATTATTAGTAAGTTAGTTATTTGGAGGTTTTTTTTTTTCTCTTTTTACTTCCTCATTCAAAGCCCAGTCCTTGTGAAGGACAGGAATGACAATGAGACATTTGCCTCAATCTTGGGCAGAACACTTCCCAACTGGGAGAACTTATTTCTGATTAAAGGGTAAAGAGAATCTAATCTAGATGAATCCGGGTCCATTGTCCAACAATTTAAATGTTCTGTGTGGAGACATATCTCTTTATCCAGATAGGTGGAGGAAGCTGAGTCTCATCAAGTCTAAGCATGAGAAGAAGACATTTTGCCCCCCTCCTCATTAATATGTTCATCCCTCACTAATTATTAGCCAATTAGAGTTGATTTTCACCCTCAGAGACACCTCCCCCCATTTCCCAAAGGTATTTAAACATATGGGATATTTAGCTACTGAACCATTGACCTCAATTTATTATTTGCTAGCATAATTAATAAATTGATTATTAATTGTCCAGAAACTCTGTCTCTCAGACTTTTCATTCATCTCAACTCCCATGGGCAATGTGTTTGATACTTCTGGACTAAATGACCACCAAAGTCCCTTCCAGCTCTAAACCTAGGATACTGTGATGTCTAAGTAACCCTCAAAGGAAGATGTCCCACTCCACCCACCATTTTGGCATCGAGACCAATGCAATTAACACTGAAAGGCAGACATACCTGGGGTTTTCATAACAATTACTAGGTTTTTAAAGGAGATGTTTTACATGTTTAAAAGATGAAATCGCCTACTGCCAAAGTTTAGATAAGCCACTGTTACCAAGGAGCTTACAATCAAATAGGAGATATGTGCTTGAATAATTAAAGAGATAATTGCTAGGTACAGCAAGATTACACTCAGGACAGCTAAATACTAGATAACAGAAAACTGGAAAAAGAATATATAAGTACCAAGATAAATTTTTAAAAAAGGTATCATGGGCCAAGCAAATCTAACCCTTTCCCCACAAAACAACCTTTTTTAAATTCAAGGAAGAATTAATAGTGCTTAGCAACTGACTGAAATGGGGGCAGGAAGACAGTGAGATAAGAGTCTAAGATGATTCTGAGACTTCAAAATGGGGAGACTAGGGGACAGATGAGGGCACTGACCAAAGTAGGGAAGTCTAGTAGAGAAACTGGAGGGAAAGGTAATGAGTTCAATTTTGTACTTCACTAATCTCTTAATAAATGTTTAGTGAATTGTCATTGAATTAATTGTTAAATTTTATGTCTTTTGCCTTCTTGATCTTTCTGCAACTTTTGACTCTGTAGACCAATCTCCCTCCATCCCTGCAGACTTTCTTTTCCCTGGGCTTTAGTGACCCTTCTCCCCTTATCTATTTGGACATTTATTCACAATCTTCTCCCTCTAATCATGGGCGTCTCCTTCCCCCACATTCTGTGATGAGCTCTTTTCTCTGTCAGTGATGTCACCAGCTTTCATTAGCTCAATGATTATATCTCTAACATCTGCATACCTACCTCTAAACCTTTTAGCTTCTGTATAGCATCACCAAGGCTCAGTTGGATACCTTTGCCTGGTTGTCTCATAGATATCTCAGATTCAACATTTCCAAGATGAAATTCATTATCTCCCTCCCTCAACCAGCTTCCTTCAAGTCTCAGTTCCAGTGCCACTTCTTACCAAAAGTCTTTCTAGATCCCCTAATGAAGAATATTATTTCATTCTTCAAATTACCTTGTATTTACTGTGCAAATGTTTTAAACAAAAATGCCTGCATTAGAATGTAAGCAGGGACTGATTTTCATCTTTGTCTTTAAATCTCACAGACTAGCATAGTGACCCTGGACAAATCGCTTGAATTCTGTCTTTTTCAACTTACTATCTGTGAAAATGGGAGTAAAAATAGCTACTACTAATGATAAATGCTGGAGAAGATGTGGGAAAACTGGAACACCAATGCATTGTTGGTGGAGTTGTGAACTGATCTAACCATTCTGGAGAACAATTTAGAACTAAACCCAAAGAGCTATAAAAATGTGCATACCCTTTGACCCAGCAATAATACTTCTAGGGCTGTATCCCAAAGAGATTATACAAGTGGGAAAAGGACTCATATGTACAAAAATATTTATAGCAGCTCTTTTTGTGGTAGCAAAAAATTGGAAATCAAGGGGATGCCCATCAATTGGGGAATGGCTAAACAAGTTGTGGTATATGAATGTAATGGAATACTATAGTGCTGTAAGAAATGAGGAGTAGAAAGACTTCATAATAACCTGGAGAGATTTATATAAACTGATGCTGAGTGAGGGGAGCAAAACCAGGAGAACATTGTACACAATTACAGACACATGATATCTGTGATGACTGACTTTGATAGGTTGGGCTCCCCTCACCAATGCAAGGCTACAAGACAACTCCTAAAGACTCATGATGGAAAAGGCTGTCCATATCCAGAGAAAGAATTAAGAGTCTGAATGCAGATTGAAACAAACTATTTGCTCTCTCTCTTTTTGTTTTGTTTCTTCTTTCTTGTGATTCATTTAATTGGTTATAATCCTTTTCTACAACTTGACTAATATTTAATGTGAAGGTATTTATAGAACCTATATTGGATGCATGCTGCCATGGGGGGAAGGGGAGAGGAGAGGGAGGGGGAGAAAATTTGGAACTCAAAAGCTTATGGAACTGAATGTTGTAAACTAAAAGTAAACAAACAAACAAATAAATAAACAAATTTATTAAATTAAATTTTTAAAAATAGCTAGTACTTATCAAGGTTATTGTAAGAAAATTCGTAAGGTGCTTTGCAAACATTAAATCTTTTATGAAGGCTAGCTAGTATATACCAGTGGTGTCTGACTTAAAAAGAAACAGGGCTACTAAACAGTACATAAAGATCCCTACCAGGAGCAAAATGACTCAGAAAACCACATACCAACATTGTCTATATTTTATAGTGTTTTTATTCACTTTGTTAAATATCTCCCAATTGCACTTTAATTTGATTCCCAGCTGGGGAGCCTATAGGTCTTCTGTTAGATACCAGGTGTATACTACTCTCTGAAGAAGTTTGTCAATGAAGGTAATGAGGGAGAACAGATGTTACTATTCAGGTTTGAAATTGGCCAAGATTCAGAATGTCACCTGTGTCCTAAATCAATGGTGCCAAAGCGCAGCGGCCAAGTACAGTTCACAACACTCTTTAGTGATATATTAGACCTTAGGCCAAAACTAGCTAATCTCTCCTCCCCTCCCCCCCAATTACTTTAAACTTATTTTACATGTACTTTCTATATAGTTACATACATTATATATCCTCTCAGAGAGAATATAAATTCCTTGAGGGTAGAACCTGCTTCATTTGTTTTTTAATCCCCAGAAGCTAGCACAGTGCCCAACATAAAGTAGATTCTTACTAGATGCATGTTAATTGAGTAATTTTTTAAGGGGATTCTTTCAATAAACAGGGGTTAGGTTAAATCAATCCTGGGAAATCCCTTTGGTTTTCATCCAAGTTTGAAGGCACATGTTCTTGGTTTCCAAAGATTGGGGGTATTATTTTTTTTTCTCTTAGTCAGTAATTGCATCAGGAATGACCACCCTGAGAAAGAGGTAGAGGAAAGGAACCCTTTTAGAGAAGAAGGATCATGGTGGGTCAGCAAACTAGAATAGGACTTTTAAAAGTCAAAGGTTCGGTGGTGGGGGTGGAGGGTGGCTAAGTGGTGCAGTGAATAGAGCACCAGCCCTGGAGTCAGAAGGACCTGAGTTTGGCTCCGGCCTCAGACACTTAACACACACAAAACAACAACAACAACAACAAAATCTAGCCGTGTGACCTTGGGCAAGTTACTTAATCCTAATTGCCCTCCAAAATGCAAAAAAAAAAAAAAAAATCAAAGGTCCCTCACCTGAAATCTTCCACTTTTAATCACTGTGTTATTTTAGTGTCAAACTGGGGGAAAGAAAGGTGAAAAGCCTGGAAAATGACCTTTCATCTCAGGTTTTATAAAATGGGAAGAAGCAGTGTGGTATAACAGAGCACTAGACCTAGAAACAAAATGACCTGTGTTTAAATCTTGCCTCAGAGATTTAATAGCTGTGCGACCCTCGAGTCTTGAGTATGTTTCTTCCTCTTTAAAATAGGAGGTTTACAGTCTAATACACCTCTAAATCAATGATATTACAATCTTTTTTTTTTTGAGGGGAAGTATAAAATTAAGGTGTGCGTGCTGGGATTGTTAGTAAATTTTGGAAAGAACCTCAAGTCCAGGGATGGGGTTAAAGCATTCTCACTGAGGCTTCAAAGACTCCCAGATGCTAAATCAATCTGGCTTCATTAGCACCAATTCTCCATAGGAAACTAACCCAAGTCTTCCATTGCAGTCAGCTAGAGGATGAAGGCAGAGAGAGTCTACAGTCAGCCCAGTCATTTGGGAGGTCAAGGCTTTCTCAACCAGCTTATACCTGGACAGTATACAGTGAGGACTCTCTTGCTCTACTGAGGCATCTCAATTGGTAAGCCTGAGTTTCCTTTTCATCCAAGAACTTGAAATGTGAGGGAAGGAACTGATTTGTCTTCTTGGGGCATTTTAAAAAATATGAGATAATCATCATTTTATGCATGTCTATTCAACTATAGTGTCATGTTGCCTAATAACGTTCTAATGGTTACATGGTATGATGGACTCAGGGTCTTGGATTCAAATCCTGTCTCTTCTGCTCATTACCTATGTAACTTTGAGAAGATAATTTTGCTTCTCTGTACCTCAGTTTCCTTTGTAAAATGAGTGATTTAGACCAGAATAAAGAGTTCTTAACTGGGGATCTTAACCTGTTAACTAAAAAAAAAAAAGATAACTGTTAATATAAGTGGTTTTCTTTGTAATCATATGTGTTTTATTTTATTTGTTTGAGAACATGATTCTGAGAGGGGGTCTATAAAGAAGAAAAATGTTTAAGAAACCCTGGACTAGAAAATCTCTAAGGACCCTTGCAGTTCTACTGCTATAAAATGACCGGTGCTACTTAGTGGTGTGCCTCTGAGAGACAGATACACTATAATCTGTTTTTTTATCTGTTAAGATAAGAATGACAATTATACCTGTACTGCCTACCTCACAGAGACACTTTCACAGTAAATGTTTTGGAAACCTTAAAGTGCTATATAACTGTAGACTGCTATTCTATAAAAAAAATAAATAAATAAATAAAGAGCCTACCCATTTGCTGATATTTGGGTCTCCATAAATGAAAAAAAGTTAGCCTCTCAATAAAGCCCTTAGGCACACTTAAAGGTGAAAAGGTCAGGATATATATATAATGCATTTGAAAGAATCCTGGACTTTGACAGAAAACCTGGCTTAAATTGCAACTTTAATCTTTCCATGCATCCCTGAACTAGTCACTGAACTCTGTTTTTTTTCATTTGTTGGACCAGTGAATTTTAAGATCATTTCCAGCCTTAATATGTGGCACAGTGAATAGAGCACTGGCCCTGGGGTCAGGAGGACCTGAGTTCAAATCTGGCCTCAGATACTTAACACAAAAACTAGCTGTGTGACCTTGGGCAAGTCACTTAACCCCAATTGCCCTCCAAAAAGCAAAAAAAAAAAAAAAATCACCACCATTTTCCAATACATTCCTCCTCCTCCTAGTAAACAGTCTCTTATAGCAAAAAAAAAAAAAAAAAAATTAAAGCAAAAATGATCAGTTCAGCAAAACCAATAAGCATATCCACCAAGTCCAATATTATATGCAGTGTTTCATAGCCAATATTTTGTACTTATTTAGTTTACATTTTATATTTATACATTGTGTGTGTTTATAGAAATGTATACATGCAAATGCATGTATTTGTATGTTGTTTTTTTCCAAAAAGAGTATAATCCCCTAAAGTGAAGGACTATTTCATTTTTTTGGTTTTTGTTTTTTTTAAGGAATTGGGGTTAAGTAACTTGCTCAAGGTTACATGGCCAGTCATTTCTGTGTGGGTGCTAAGTCTGAGGCCCGAACCCATCCTGGGTCATCCTGACTCTGGGGTCAGTGCTCAGTACTCTTACTCACTATGCCACCTAGCTGCCCCAGAGAGGAGATTTTTTTTTTGCTTTTTTTTGGAGGGCAATTGGGGTTAAGTGACTTGCCCAACATCATTTTTGTGTTAAGTATCTAAGGCTGGATTTGAACTCAGGTCCTCCTGCCTCCAGGGCCGGTGCAATTTTATGTATATACTATCTTAAATGTAGATGGCCCTTGGTAAATGCTAAATGAATTGGCAGAGCCAGGAGTAGACCTGTGATCTCCACACCCACTCTCTCTCTTCAGTACTTCTTTCTTGCTTTCTTGCTTCCTTCCTTGATTCTCCCAAATCTCTTGCAGTACTACTCTCCAAATAATTAGCATCTGCCCTTCATTAGTGAAACTGCTTTATTACCTCTGCTCCATCACCCATTTTCTGGGCTTGGCAACAACCCCTGGACCTTCCCCTTTGGCTGTGTCCTCCATCCATTCTGGGCTTAGCTTCTTTCTAGAATCTGACTGTATTTTTTTGGCCATCTTTACCCTCTTTAGAACCACAGACCACAAATGATATTAAAGTGAGATTATTTTTTTGTCAACGAAGATTTGAAAAGGTCACCTTTTTGAAAACAGATTTTTTTTTTCTGAAGGCTTACATTTGGTCACAAGGATCCTGAAAAGGAATGTGCAATGTTGTTGTTGCCCTTGTTTTCTTTAATCTGTCTGTCTGCTTCCCCTACCTTCTAAGCCTATTGTTAGAAAAGGTTCTCCTATTCAGGCCATCAAGGACTTAGTAAATATCTGCATCAGCCAGCACAAGGATAACCATTTGGGGATGGAGTTTGCCAAGTTTGGCTAACATAGTTTCTGACCTCATGAAACTCACAGTCCAATGAAGGATAAGACACAGGCAGATAAGGATGTCATAGAACTCCTAGTTGGGGACTTATCCTTGTTGGTGACTCCCTCCCCAGGCCACTATTTTAGGAAGGACCCCAATCATGTTCCAGCTCACTAATTCCTAAACTCCCCCTGGATTCTTCCTTCTCCTCATCTACCACATTGTCTGTGTGGGATACCAGCACCCCATATTTCCCTTTTCCAGTAAGTTCCCTATTTTGTATTTACCCCATATAAGTAATAAAGCTCTTTGACAGTAGGGAATATTGCTCATTCAAATTCTATTTCTTCTGCTAACTACCTATGTAAACTAGGGAACATAATTTTGCTTCTCTGTACTTCAGTTTCCTTTCTAAAATGAGTGGTTTAAACCAGAATAAGTAGTTCTTAACTGGGGGGTTCCTTAATCTGTAAACTAAAAAAAGAAAAAAAAGATAACTGTTTATCTATTTCTAGAATCATGATAAGAAATGCCTGAGGGAGATGAAGACCCTCACCCAGTGGGCTGATGATGGAGGAGGCAGCATCTGTGTAGTACTTCACAAGATTATGGATAAGCAAAGACATCTGGAATTTCATTAGCATAGGGAATTCCCAGATGAGGAAGTTCCTTCTACCACCCTTTTCAATCTACAGTCTTAGAAAGCTGTCCAGATCACAGAGAGAGTAAGGGACTTGCTTATGTCGTCCACTCAGTAGGTGTGAGAGGTAGGTCTTGAGGCTGGGTCTTCCTGGCTTCCCATGATGCTTCTGCCAGGACCTCTGAAGGGGAGCAGGAGTTCAGCAGGGAAGGAGGTGGAATGTCCCAGGTACAGAAAACTACATAAGCAGAGGTACAAAGGTGGGGAGAGAAAGAAATCTGGGGTGGCTGGACTTGTGTGTGTGAAAGGGAGTAACAGGATTTGAAACTGGAAAGGTAAGATGGAGCAGAGGGTGGAGTGATCTGAATGCTAGGTAGAGGAAATTTAAAGTTTATTCATTAGATAATACTGAAATAATGTAGTGTAGTGGACAGAGTTGAGTTTGGGGTCAGGGATTGTGGGTTTAAATTTCAGCTCTCACACTGTGTGTGGTATTGGGCAAACCACTCAAATTCTTTGGGTCTTAGTAAGGAAGACTCCTCTCTCTGAGTTCAAATCTAGCCTCAGACACTTACTAGCTGTGTCACCCTGGGCAAGACACTACACCCCATTTGCCTCAGTTTCCTTATCCATAAAATGAGCTCGAGAAGGAAATGGCAAACCACTCCAGTATCTTTGTCAAGAAAACCCTAAATGGGGTCATGAAGAGTCTGAAATGACTGAACAGCAACAATGTGCAACCTAAAGAGAAAGGGGTGAAGGGCCCTGACTGGCTCAGCACACTGAAGAGATCTCGAACTTGATATCTAAGATCATCCTTTGAGGCTCTGATCCTAATATATATATGTCTACCTATCCATCCATCCATCCATCCATCCATCCATCCACTTACATATAAATACATCACCCATTTAGAACTTAGTTTTTGACTCCAGCCACAGCCACTCTTCTAAGGGTTTTTGAGTTTTAAGCCTCTTTTTTCACATATTTTGGAGAAAAAAAAAATAAAAAGTGTTTGTGAAATGCTTTCTCTTGGATTAGAAATTTCAGGAAAGCGTAGCCAGAGATGTTTTGGGGCAAAGGGTAGTTCCCCACCCTGGGAAAATTGGCTATAGGAGATGATTCTTTTTAACATGTGAACACCTGACTTAACATAACAGCTGTTCATAGAACTAAGCCAGCTTTCTGTTTGTTAATTACCTGGTTGATACTAAAATGGAGAGAAATTTTCCATCATTGGGTAGTTACAAGAAAAATTATAGAATCTCTTATATTTCCATTTAAATCCTTTCTACTTTTTAGGACATCACAATGATTCCCTTGATTAGACTCTTAATTAAGTTAAAGAGAAAAGCAGGGGAATTGTCAACATAATAATCATTTTATCTGTAATGCAGTAGGCATGTGCAGAAGATACATCCTGGATATCTTGTCATCTGCTCCCACTCTCTCCCCCTTTATCCCCCCTCTCTCTGCCCACTCCTCCCTCTCTCTCTCTCTCTGAAAAGTGATCCTTTTGGCATATACCATTCATTCCCCTCCATCTTCCTTGCCACCCCTCCCACCCCAACCCCCCCAGTTAATCTATTTGGATTTAAACACATCTAAATGTTGAGGGCCAGTCTCTGACCCAGTCCATACATGGGAAGACTCTGGTTCGGGATTTCTCCTAAGCCAGTTCCCCACAAAGGCTATATTATGTCTTAAGATTGACCTACCATCTCTTCCTGACTTGCAGGGGCTTAGGACTCGATAACTGGGCTGTGACCCAGACATAAATGCATGCAAGGGGACAAGGATAATGAAACATATGGAATTTTATAAGTCATCAAGGACATAAAAACATACAGATATGCTATATGTACAAGGACAGTAAATATTTTTGTATGTATGCCTAACAGATCATCGCTTTGCATTCATTATATAAATCCTGCCCTCTGATCAATAAATCAGGAACTGCTATGACAGATTCTCACCTGGCTTTTGTCCACCATTCCACACTTCTTGGTTTAGCCTGTGCCCATTTTGATGTAGGCATCATCTAACAACAATTATCTGGCCAGACTAAGACATATCATAACCATCTATCTGTGATATTCGAGCCATGAAACATTGAAATAACCTAACTTTCCCCAACATACATACACACTCATTCTATACCTTTTACTTTAGGAAGAATTAATACTACCATTGCTTCTGGGAAAAGATCTCTTCCAGATGTAAACATACGGTGTCACTTGAATGCTAATTTGCTCCTGCCTTCTCTGCTATTAAGAGTGATATTCAGACTGTGGAGCATAGAATAAAAACTATTAGAGGGGGACTTGAGCCAAAAATAGGTGATTCATGGCTTCTGGTGGAGTGTAGATAAGATGACCTTTGAGTTGAGTTTGTATACTCAACAGTCTAGAGCTGGGAGAGTGCCAGCCTTGGGGAGGAGGGAACAGGAAAGGAGATTCTATAATACTGCACTTGGAGGCTAGGGAGATGCCTGATAGGCTAGACTTGGAGGAAAGTTTGATGGTGATGCTACTGATTGGTGGGCTGGGAGTAGAATAAACCAATCAGAACTGAGGTCTCCATGGATTTTACAAAAGCTCCCAGGTTATAGGTGGGTTATATTTAGAAAGTTCTTTAACTCTATTCTGACTGCCCCAAATTGCAGGGATCTTTCCCCTTTCTGAATACCTGTGACCCTTACTTTCTATACTCCTCATTTGACACCTGTTGCCTGTTATTGTGCACCTGCTGCAAACATCTGCTTGATTCTGGACATCAGAGAGGATATTGATAATCTGGAAAAAGGAGGCAACCAGCGTAGTGAAGAGACTTCCTGTTCCTGCCATATGAGTATTGACTGTTTTGTTGTCACCATTGTTGTTTAGTCATATCTGACTTCATGACCTCATTTGGGGTTTCCTTGGCAAAGATACTTGAGTGGTTTGCCATTTCCTTATCCAGCCCATTTTACAGAAGAGAAAACTGAGGCAAACAAGGTTAAGTAACTTATGTAGGGTCACACAGCTAAGAAGTGTCTGAGACCATATTGGAACTCAGGGAGATGAGTCTTCCTGACTCCAGACATGACATTCTATCCACTATGCCACCTTGCTGCTCTCAGATTGATTGTAGCAACTGAGAATATTTAGCTTAAGGAGGACATGATCATTGTTCTCCAATACTTCAAGAATTATCACTGGATTCAAATTGTTCCGAATGTCCCCAGAATCCAGAACTAGGTGGACTGGATAATAGCTTTGGAGAGCCAGACTTTGTTTGAATTGATGTAAGAATTGCCTCCCCTCCCAAAAAAGAAAAACTTCACAAAATGGAACTATTTCAAATGTGAACAAGTTGGCCCTAGGGTTAGAGGGTTTCTTCTCACCTCAAGTCTTCTAGCAAAAGCTGGATACTCACTTGTCAGGTATTCAGTAGTAGGGCTACTGAGTCAAGTGTAATGAGTGCTGACCCCAGCCTTGAGGAAGGCAGCCCTAGAACCCTGAGGAGGTAAGCCTCACTCTGGGAGAGGAAGGTCAGAATACTTATAACACAATTCGTCTTTGGACTGCCAATTGTTCCCTGGCTGGTCCTTATCCATTTCTATGATGCTCTATGCCTTGTATTCAATAAATTATTTAAAGAAAAACTAGAATTTGAAATGTAGCATTTTCAAAGAAACAAGGTTATTGAATTCCATCTCTAGTCCACAAAAGCTTGTTGGATCCAGAGTTCATTTGAAAAGTTGTACCTTATGATTGAAAAACACTCGTGAACATACTATACTGTTATAAAGCCAGTGTAGTTCAATTCGACAAATGTTTATTTATCCAAAGAAACACCTATGAACAAAAAAGCAAGACACATGTACATTCAAAAAGGCCTTGTTCTGTCCATGTCCTTTGTGGTGGTGGGGGGGGGGGGGGAAGGAATAAGAGGAGGGATACAAAGATGACTAAGACCAGGACAAAAATCACAAAACTGTTTTTAATTCTGAGAGAAATGATTATTAATAATCAATTAATATGGGGGGGGGATCCAGGGTTTTCTTCCTTTTCTATTTCCTCATTCAGAAACCAGCCCTGGTAGGTTATTCAGGCAGCCTCTAAAGAAGGGAACCCAACTGGGAAAGCTTAATCTAATCTAGGTGAATTCCCTCCTATTGTTTGACTACCAAAATGGTCTGGGTGAAGAAAAGTCTCCCTCCAACAGTGACATAATCAGAGACAAGGTTCTGCCCACCCCTGTCCCCTATAGCCATTCTCTCATTAATCCTTAAACATAGTTGATTTTCATCTGTTGGGAACACCCATCCTCCAGGGGTATTTAAATGTTCATTAGTCCCCAAGGCACATCTTTGACTTTCTTTCTTTTTTTTTTTTTTTTGCTTTTTTTGGAGGGGGGAAGGCAGGGCAATTGGGGTTAAGTGACTTGCCCAAGGTCACAGAGCTAGTAAGTGTTAAGTGACTGAAGTCGGATTTGAACTCAGGTCCTCCTGACTCCAGGGCCAGTGTTCTCTTTGACTTTCTAAGATAGCAACTGACCTCATCATAAATTTATTATTGATTATCCAGAAATTGTGTCTCTCAATCTTTTCATTCATCACAAGTCTCATGAGTGCTTGAGAAAAGGCAGGTTGAATTAGAGGATTCGATCAACCTCAAAAAGTTAATAAATACCTACTATGTGCCAGGCACTATTAAGATTCGAAAGGGAATAATAGAACAAAATTCTTTTACATCTAATTTCATTTTTAAAAATTGGGTTCTTGGGGCGGCTAGGTGGAGCAGTGAGTAGAGGGTCTACCCTGGAGTCAGAAGGACCTGAGTTTGGATCTGGCCTCAGACACACACAAACAAAAACCTAGCCCTGTGACCTTGGGCAAGTTACTTAACCCCAATTGCCCTCCAAAAGGCAAAAAAAAAAAAAATTGGGTTCTTTGTAGTCATGACCTCTCTGTATCTATGGTCCTATCAAACTGAAACCAAGAAAAGGTGAGTGATCCATCCAAGGTCACTCCCAACAAGCTAGTGACAAAACCTAGTCTAGTGCCTTTCCTCCCATAGCCTTCTTTCCAGTTAGGAAATGGAAAACCAGGAGCAAATGGTCTTCCCTTTTTAATCTTGGCTCCTTCTGACCCCTCCAACTGGTGCTAGATTTCACTGTATTTTTCCCTTTTCTTTCCTTTCAATGACCTTGCCTGAGGCTCCCCCTTTCACTAGACCCTTTCAGGTGCTAATGAGCTACTTGTCTTTGGAAAACAAGCTGACTCTGTCTAAGACATAGGTGATTTCCACATTTAGCCTAGGCTCTCCCAGCTGCTGCCTGATTAGTGTCTAATCTACACTAATAAACAACTAAATCAAATCTGAATGAGGTCAATAAACACAGCATAGAAGTTCTTTTCCTTTAGTTAAAGAACATGTGGGTTTCCGGATGGCTACCAATAAAAGAGGACTTCTTAATAAAAGAGGACTGCTCCTTATCCTTCTCAAAGGAATGAGTATTTTTGAGAAATGCCTAATCTGTCTACTTTTGCTATCAATAAATGCCCCATAGTTGACAAGAATTCATAAAGGATGATGGAGGTCTTTTTGTAAAAACAGGCTTTAAATACATTAATTTAATTAGATTAGATTCTGTTCTTTTTTTTTTTTTTTTGCTTTTTTGGAGGTGGGGGGAGGAAGGGCAATTAGGGTTAAGTGACTTGCCCAAGGTCACATGGCAATTAAGTGGTAAGTGTCTGAGGATGATTTGAACTCAGGTCCTCCTGACTCAAGGGTGGGTGCTCTATTCCCATAGTTGCCCAGTTAGATTCTATTCAACAAACACATATGTTCTTAGGATTGTGCTAGACCCAATGGATAGAAAAACCAAAATGAAGGGGTCTCTGACTTTACAATGTACATGGGGGTGGTGGAGGGAGTACATAAATAGAGGTAATTTGAAGAGACAGTAATAAGTCGAGGAGTGGGGAGGGTGGTGGTGGAATATAGCAAGTTTCTTAAAAGGTCTGAAGAAAATGGAAAAAGAAGTGAAAAAAGAAGATATATTCCAATAGGCATAGGGGACAGAATGCAAACCCCCTGAGGAAGGACATAAAATGGGGGATTAGGGAAATAACTATTGTCTAGGAGCTAAAATTATTTTTTTACTTTTTTTTGGGAGGGGGGAAGGAAGGACAATTGGGGTTAAGTGACTTGACCAAGGTTACAATTCTAGTAAGAGTTAAGTCTCTGAAGTTGGATTTGAACTCAGGTGCTTCAGACATTGAGCCAATACTCTGTTCACTGCACCACCTAGCTGCCCCTAGGAGCTAAAAATTAATAAAGGTAGCAAGGAGGTTCACTGGATAGAGCACTGGACTTTGGAGTTCATATTTGTTCTCAGACACTTGACTCTGGACAAGTCACTCAACAGTTGTCTGCCTCCATTTCCTGAACTGTAAAATGGGAGTACCTACCTCACAAAGTTGTGAGAATCAAATGAGCTGATATTTATCAAATGCATTTACTATAGTAAGACATAGTAGACACTTAATAAATTAATTAAATTAATTAATAAATTCTTATTCCCTTTCCTCCCTTCCCTGAGTAGCTTTGTAACCCTGGGCTAGTCACTTAATGGCTGTCTGCCTCAGTTTCCCCATCTGTAAAATGGGCTACCTCACAGTGAGATGACAGGTAAAGTTCTTTGCAAACCTTGAAGTGCTATAGAAATGCTATCTATTATTATTACAATCAATACCTACCACCCAACTAAAATCCTGGTAACTGTTATCTGTAGGTCTCCAGGTCACTCTCCTTCCTTCTTCATTGAGTTCAATATTTGACTCTCAGTCTTTACTTCCCAACTTCAGTCATCATACTAAGGGATTTCAGCATACATACTGATTCTCCCTCAAATAGCCCAACCACTCAGTTCATTAACCTACTCAGCTCCCACAGCCTACTCCTCCACCCCACCTTAATTACAGACAAACATGGTCATGCCCTTCATCTTGCCATAACCCCAAAATGAGCCTCCTCCATGTTCAAGAAATCAGAAATCCTCTTACCTGACTGTAATCTATTGACTTTTCACCTCTTCATCTGCCTTCCCTTACCAAACCCTACTCTTCATCTATAACATCACCTTTAATCCCTTGAACTCTCAGTTCTCTCCCAGGTCATCACTACTATACTAGCCACTCTCTCCTCTTTGTTCCATTTTGATCCCTTGTCAAACTATCAACTCACACTGTCCTCTTGAGTCCCTAACCCCTGATCATTTCACTGATTGTTGCCTGCCAAGCCTTAGTCTCGGATCATTCCCACCACCTACCACCTTAACTCTTGCACATAGGCTACTGAATGAAGGTGGAGAAAAATCACAAAATATTCTGACTAGGACTATGACAAATTTATGTTACACAACTCAGTCCTTTGGAGTGAGCTCACCTGGGCCCTCTCTGCTTTAGGCTGTCCTTCCATATCTCCCTTATCAAATTACTCTCCCACTCTCCACAGTGGCTCTTCCAAAGCTTTTCATCCCTCATCAAACCTCCCATGGCTTCCCCTCCCTACACCTTTTCAGCTGAGAACCTTGCTTTGTATTTTACAGAAAAAAATGAGGACATTTGTTGTAAGTCCCCTGTTCTTTTCCTCATCTCATATCACTCAGATGACTTCTGCCACTCCCTCTGCTTCATCCTGTATCATTTGAAGAAGTGGCCTTACTCTTTACCAAGGCAAACCTGCACAAGTGATCCCAATCTGTCCCATTTCCTCTGACATGTTGCTCTCTTTGTCATTCCCACTTAGTCATTTACCTTCAATCTCTCTATATCTACTGGCTCCATCTCTCCTGCCCACAAACCTGTTCATGTCTCCCTCATCCTCAAAAAAGTTGTCATTTGATTCTTCTATCTTAATCTCTTTGGACTTTACAAGTAGAGTCCTTGAGAAAACCATCTACAATAGGTGCCTCAATTTTCTTACTCTCCCCCTAATAATACAACTTCCAATCTCATCATTCCACTGAACCTGATCCTCCAATGTTGCCAATGATCTCTTAATCAACAACTCCAATGGCCTTTTCTCAATCTCTATTCTTCATGACCTGTCTACAGCCTTTGATACTATTGATCATTCTCTTCTTGTCGGTACTCTCTTCTCTTATGTTTTGAGGATACTTTAAAAGTTAGCATATGCCCAGATCAACTGGTCCATGAATCCATTATCTTTGCACTGAAGTACTTGACGTGAAAAAAATCCCCAGTCCAAGCTGAAGAGCTAGGTCTAATATCCAAACACTAACATGACTTTTGCTGATTAGGGTGGCAATTTAGCATAGCAAAAAAAGGAGTATTGGTATCATGGAAGAAATCCCATATTCTAGATGTTAGCCATCAAGTGTCGTTGTTGATGACAGAATTTGGGAGAGGAAGTCTTTCCCCTCTCCTGACAGAAAAGGGATAAAACTGATTTTCTCTTAAACCATACTTATCTCCTTTCACTAGACCAATCCTCTTTCATTACCACCTTCTATTCCAGCCTCCTACCCTGTAGAGCCTGGAGATTAGTCCTAGGCTCCCACATTCTGATCAAACATACACTATTATAAGGATGATTTCCCCATCTCTAGATTTGAAAGAAAAGCCCAAATCCAGTTTAAACTCGCCTTTAAGGAAGCTTATCAAAATTATTCATAAAATCATAACCATACATTCCTTCAAAGCTCCAAATTCAAGACAATCTCTGATCACTAGGACAAGATTGGATTCTCTGGCCTATTTAAATTCTTTTATATTCAGTCTAGCCATTCACTTTTCCTCCTTGACATTCAGATTCTCTATATTTAACTAAAGATATTAAAATTCAATTAAGTTTGACTTTGTCTGGAAAAGTGAGATATTGGGGAGAAAAACCTCACCATTTGTTTGTTTCTTGGAAGGTGAGGGGTAGTTCACCAATGATCAGGTTTGTCCCTCTCCCTCATCACTACAGTCCTGCCTGTACCATTGGATGAAGACTGGCTGGATGAATAGAGTCAGTGCACATTTAAGAACATCCTTCTCCCCATGGTTCTGTGTTTCTGTCTCAGTGTGTCACTGCATCTGTCTGTATTAAGATTCAAAAGCACACTCCAAGACCATGAGAGCTCAGTCACCCAAGACTGCATCCAATGGTGGACACAGCTATTCTGCAACCTCTTTCTGACTATACTGATCTAGCATAAAGAAGAGAGCAATAAAAGAATAAGTTCCATGGGTGTTAAATACAGAGCGAGGATAAAGGCTGATAGTTCTGTTCAGTTAAGCATCAAGACTTTTCCTACTCTTTTTTTTTGTTTTTGTTTTTTTTTTCAAGGAGATGAAGTGGTTAGAACAAAGAAGTCATTGTACTCCTTATACTGACTAGATTTATATGTCCAGGAGGGCTTCCAAATATCATGACATTACTATAAAGTCTTCTATTATGAACTTAAAAAAAAAATTTATGCTCTGCCTGCCTAAATGGCCAGTGCCTACTATCCAAAAGCATTCTCTACCTCCTAGTGGTTTATAATCCAACCTATCCATCTGTTCTGAGAACAGCTGGGTGGTTCGGTGGATAGAACATGGGGCTGGAGTCAGAAAGACCTGAGTTCAAATCTAGCCTCAGACAGTTACTAGTTTTGTGATGCTGGGCAAGTCACTTAACCCTGTTTGCCTCAGTTTCTTCATCTGTAAAATAAGATGGAGAAGGAAATGGCAAACCACTCCCATATCTTTACCAAGAAAACCCCAAATGAGATCACAAAGAGTCAGATTACAATGACCAAACAACAGCAACAAATTCATCTGTTCTACAGGCTAGAGACTTCCTCTTCCAAATCCTTCTCCCTTGAAATCCAAATGTTTACTCCTTTGAACCTGCTTTGTCCCTTATAACATATATAAGTCTAGTCATGGGAACCTGCAAGACTTTGTCCTACTATCAGCTTATATTCTTCTGGTTTCACCACTTAGTAGTGTAACAATGAACAAGGCACTATCTTTTTGAGTCTCAGTGTTCATAGTTATACAATGAAGGGGCTGGACTAGATAGCCTTTGGAATCTTTTTCATCTTTGATTTCTTTTTAAAACTTTTTTTTTGCTTTAGCATAGAATACTTTCTCATAAATAACAGATTGCAGAAAAATCAATAAAGAAATAGAGAAAATATCTTAAGAGTTTTTTCATAAAGGAAAATATCTTAGGATGTTAAAAAGCTTATTGAGATTGAAAAGATTTCTTCAGTTCTGAAAATGAAGGAGCTTCAAGGTAATGCATAATTATAGAATATCTGGTTTTTAGAAAATGTTATTGACATCTTTTGTTTCTACATCTCCTTCATTTCCAAATATATCTCTACCATTCCCCTACCTAGCCTACCTAATAACCCATCCTTGTTAACAAAGAAAAAAGAGAGGGAAAGAGTTCACCAGAACTAATCAATGTATACATGAAGTCTGAAAGTATATATTATGTTCCACATCCATAGACTCTGCAAAGAAGTGAGAGAGATCCATTTTCTTAGCTCTTTTTTGGGAAAGCATATTCAAAATCTTTTTTTAGCAAAATGGAAAATATTAAGAAATAATTTTTTCCCTAAAGCTGTTTCTAGACTCATTAAAAAACCTTATAAATGTCAGTGGTAGGTTGAGAAAGACAAGATCTTTCTTAAGGAATTAGGTCTTATTTATAGTATTGCCTTCAACTTTAGAGTGATTGGGTTATCGATCCATCTAAGATCAATCTCTATTTTTCTCAACCCCTTCAAGTGATTGATTCTATGGATCACCTTTCTGCACTGAGAATTGGTCAAGATAATAAAAGGAAAGAAGTACCTTTGTTTATTTCAGGAGTAAGAGAATGGTCCAAGAGGGGATGGGATGGTGATTTTGTTATTCAACTATGGTGGAATATTAGCTCCCAAACTGTATTTTACATATTATGATCTTTTTTTTTTCTTTTTCTTTTTTTGGAGGGCAATTGAGGTTAAGTAATTTGCCCAACGTCACATGGCTAGGTTTTTGTTTGTGTGTTGCATTAAGTGTTTGAGGTCGGATCCAAATTCAGGTCCTTCTGACTCCAGGGCTGGCGCTCTACTCACTGCGCCACCTAGCCACCTGATCTTTTCTCTTCTCAAGATTCCTGTAAATGTTATATCTGAAAATATCTTGGGGAAGAGAATCATATCAGAGTGCATAGGGACTAGACCAATTTGGACATTTCCTTTTCCATTCTAGAAATGCTTTGTTTCTGACAGATTTGAGCCTATTAAAACATTTTTAATTTGACAATTATTAACCAACCTTCAGTTTCTTCATTTTTTTCTTTCTATCTGCATTGTTGTAATCTTTGTATTTATCATTTTCCTTTTGCTCCTTTGCAAACAGGGGTCATTGGATTCCTTCTACTTTTCCTAGAACCAATCACAGTGCCTGGCACATAGTAGACTTCATTTTCCATTAACACATGTAATCTTCTCCCAAAACTCTAAATTCACTTCTCTCAGTCTCAATTTTCTCACCTTAAAAAAAGAAGGATGGATTCCATGGCTTCTAACAATGCTTGCAGCTTTAAATTTATGGTCCTATAATCCATTGAACTTATGTACAACAACTTGTTTGCCTAACAGATAACACCTTCTTTATCTAAAATTATGGTAGTTTGGCTCTAATTTTTTTAGGATCCCTTCTTGTAGGTCTAGCTCTAGTACCCTATGCTTCTGACTCAGTTTGCCTTATCTGTTGCATTTAAGAGAAAGACTTCATTTTTTTAATTCCTAGAGTTGGACTGGTGCTAGAACCTATCTACTCTGATTCCCAAGTTGGTTCCTCAAATGTTCCAGCCCCAAGGTAAACATAGCAAGTGCTTTGACCAAATCACCCAGGTAGTAGTTGGAAGAGCCATAGTTTGAATCTTGGCACCTACTCCTCCATCCCCGTCCCCATTCCCATCCCCATCCCCATCCTACCCATCAGCAGTGACAAATTCATATAAGATAATTTGCATATGATTGATCTTCTCCTGGAGCAAGTTTTGCTAAAAGGGTGAGAAAGTAACCAATTCATTTGTATTTGGGGAATGGAGGGATAGTAAAGACAATTCACTGAAAAAAGGAATGAATTTTTGCCGAGTTTTCAATAATCAGTTGCCTTTTCTTGGCCTCTGTTTCCTTACTTGTAAAAGAAAAGGGTTGGACTAATTGATTCTAAGACCCTCTCTTCACCCTCATTGCCAACATTTTATATTTTGAGATCCTTCCATTTTTAACATCCTGTGTTTTAAGGTCTTCTCCTGTTCCAGTGTTCTATGACTTAGATTTGCCAAGAACTAATTCTGACTAGGAATCCAAATCTCTCTTTTCCACCAAAGTAGACTGGTAAAAATGACTTTATGTTGTGATCATCAGGTAAGAGCTAGTTTACAAAAATCTGCTATGGCCTCTGAGAGAAGTTCCTGAGAATCAGATCTGGAATTACTTGGCTTGTGAGGTTGACTTGCAGACCAGAGAGATGTGCTCAGGAATAGATTACCTTTTCAGCCTCTCTTTCAGGAAATGGACAAATGCTCCAAAGTAAAAGAGATTGGTCAAACAAGGATACAGAACTCTAGGGAAACTAATAAGAGTTCAAGTCCCCAATATGTCTACAGTCACTTTTGGCATGGTGTAATTAGAACAATTCGTGTGGCAGAAAACCAACAATGAGTTAAGGATTTTTATTTCCATGAACTTTGTTCCTTGAAAAACAAGTTGATTTTTAAAGAAATAAGCCTGAATCTATCACTGGGAGAGGAAAATGCTCACAGTCCCTGCCCTGCCAAGCTTGCCTACTAAAGAGAGGCTCAAATGTAAGTAGCACATTGGGCATAATTAACTCTTTTCTTGATGATTCAGGCATCAATCAGTCGATTTTTCTGCCCTGTAATAGAGTGTTGTCTTCAAAGACCAATTGAATTCATAGCCTCATTCCTGGAACAGACCCTTAGAGGTCAAAGAGTTCAACTTCCTAATTTTACACATAAAGAAATAGAGGGTCATAAAAATTAAATGCCTTTCCCCAAGGTAATACAAGAAGGAAATAATAGAACCAGGATTAGAACTATATCCTCTGACTCCAAGTCCAGCCCTCTTTTCATCATCTCATTCTATCTATCATCTATACAGTTGTTCACTCTTCCTTCTAAGGGTTGAAGACTTATGGGCTTTCATAATTTTCTTCATTGCTACCATCTATCTTGTGCTTCTTTCTCACTCAATATTTTCGATAGACTCTAAGATGATGAGAAACTTCCTGTTTAAAAAAATAAAGTGCGTGTCAACTGTTCTCAAAAATACCTTTCCCTTTTAGACTTGTAGCTGTGCTTTAGTGCCTGATGATGATGAAGATAGAAGAGCCTCTGATAAAGGAAACTGTTGTATTAAATAGAAATATGGATGCTCCACCCGATATATGTTTGTCTTACTCAAATTAAATCTCATACATAAATATGTATGATTTTTAGTTCCTTACTTTGGTCATCATATCTTTCTGTGAATAGAGAGATACATTAGTCTTATGGGGAAAAATGTGTTGAATGTCAGAAGGCACCAGTTTGAGTCCTGAATCTCCCATTTTCTAGTTCCTTTGAGTTCTTTTTCTAGTACATAGAAGCACGGAAAATAATTGAACTCCTGAACTCAGTGGTGATTGATAAAATGAATGACATGTAAATACTTGACAATTCAAAACTTGTAAGTTTCACAATAAAATAGGGGCACTTATAAAGCACTTTAAAGACTAAACATATCTCATTTTATCCTTACAATCAGCCCTGTGAGGGTGATAATATTATTATCTGCATTCTGTAGATGGAGAAACTGAGGCTGTGAAAGCCTTACCTTGAGTCATTGAGTCATAATGTCTGAGGCAGGATTTAGAACTTCATCAGTTAAACTACTTCTTCCACTGACGTAGACTGTGAAGCTTCTGAAAACTTCTTTGCCTAAAAAATTCCTTCATTCCGTGGCCAACATACTGATGAGGTGCCTCTGGAAACTTATCCACGATGGCCTTCTGGTAACAATATTGGATAATGCCAAAAACCTTTCTCGATCTATAGGCCTCTCTGCCAGAGCTTGTGCCCCACTAACATAGACTTTGAGCATCCCGGGTCACCTCCATGCCAGGAAGGTAGGACTTTAGTGCAGGAAAAATTTATACACATAAATGTATGTATATATGCAGGCATGTATATATACATACATGTGTATGTATGTGTGCATGTATGCACACCATTATGGGAATTGTTAATACCCTGATTATTATACCTTATTATTGTATGTTAATTATTAAGACCTTGAATATAGCAAGCACTTTAAGTACAAATTGAACTACAACAGTAATAACACCATCTTCATCCTGTCCGAATTCCCGCTAGACCTCCCCACAATCTCCAGACATCCTAAAAGTGACTATTTTTTTAACACCTTGCCCTTTTGTCTATCTTCTGTCTGAGAAATTTCAACAAGTAATATTTCCTGGCCTCAACATTTCTCCCAACAGGCCCTAGATTGCTCAAGTGTGAAAATGTTTTTCAAAAACATACCCCATAAACTTTGTCTTATGTGGAATTAGTCTTTCGCCTGTTTGATGCAGCCCTGGGTATACATGCACATTAGGAGATAACAGAATCATGGAGCTACAGAAAGTCAAAACTGGAAGGGGCCTTAACTAATCCTGTTTTCTTCTTCTATATAATGGGCCTGGAATCAGGGAGACCCCTCTTCATGAGTTCAAATATGGTCTCAGACACTTACTAGCTGTATGACCCTAGGTAAGTCATTTGAGCTTTCACAGCCTTTTTCTTTTGCAACTGTGAGCAATGGATTAATATTTCCTAAACTTGGAACTTTTTCTGAAAAGGAAAAAAGTCATAATTCCTTCATAGTTAACAAAAAATGAAGGAAAACAAAATAAATTTGGGGGTTTATTTGAGAAATAACAGTCTAAATTAAAAAAAAAATCACTGTTGGGCCATAAATGATTACAAAGCATTCATTATTACTTGTTTTGATTGACTTGTGCTTTCTTCCACTTAGTTATTTCTACTGATATAGGACATACATACGCCCTTCTCAATATCTAATCCAATGTGCTTCTTATGTATATTTACCCACAAACCCTCCATAAATGATCCACCTGACATATTATAAACCTCCCTCTGGTACTTTTACTCTCACAAAAGGCACCAGTGTCTTCAGAACCAATGGTTTTTCTTTTTTTAAAAAAAAGTAAGTTAATTTATTTCTATTTTGTTTTCAACATTCATTTCCATAAGTTTAAAATATTCTCCTCCCTCTCTCCCCTCCCTCCTCCACAAGACAGTGTGCAATCTGATATAGGTTTTACACATGCAGTCTTATTAAACCTATTTTCACATTAGTCGTGTTGTATAGAAGAATTAGAATGAATGGGAGGCACCATGAGAAAGAAAAAACAAAACAAAGAGAGCAAATAGTCTGCTTCCATCTGCATTCCAACTCCATAGTTCTTTCTCTGGATGTGGATGGCATTTTCCATCATGAGCCTTTTGGAGTTGTTTGGGTCCTTGCATTGCTGAGAAGAGCTAAGTCTATCCATTCATCACAAAATGTGGCTGTTACTGTGTACAGTGTTCTCCTAGAACCAACAGTTATTCTACCAGTGACCTGTGTGATGAAATTTGTTCCTCCAGGCCTCAAAAGAGGAGCCTATCTTGCCTCCAAATTAACTCTTGAATTCCACTTTAGGTCTTCTTTTCCACCTCACAGTTTTACCTTTTCTTGCCAGTAAATCCTTATATATTTCAAGATATATATATATATATATATATATATATATATATATATATATATTCACTTGTTGGAAATCTGGAAAAATCCAAAATGGGAAATATCAATTAATTTCATTTTCCTGTGGTACTTTGAGTTTTACAAAAGGGCTTTTCTCATACAATCCTGATGATGCACGCAATACAAACATTATTTTACTTTTTAGATATTAGGGATTGACTCCGAGGAGTCAAATGCTTTGTTCATGTTTACATCACTGATAAGCGTTAGAGATGGAATTAGAAACCAAATCTTCTGTTTCCAAAGCCACCGTAGGTGAGTGTTAGTCTTAGAGTCAGATAGACCCGGGCTCATGAACAAACTATTTTACCTTCTCTGACTCTCAGTTTTCTCATTTGTAAATTGAAGTTAATGATAGTACCTATGTTCCAGAGTTGTTGTGAGGGCTAGTTAAGAACAGGTGTAAAGTCCTTTGCAAACCTTAACAAATACAAGCCATTGTCCAGCACCATTGCTGTAACTAGAAATGACTGAGTTAAGGGGTCATGTAATTTTATGTTAAAATTCCTTAATTTAGCTAAAGTATAATGGGCTTGTGGTCATTAGCTTGACTGGCATTTTCTATTTTCCTATTAACCACTGATAACCTGACTCCTCTATGGAGACAGTCTTCAACAACCACTAAGAAGATTCTATTTGATAAGAGAGATAACAATAAACCTGTACTCCTCATTTGTCTATATATACTTGTAAAGACCTTAGCTTTACAAGTCCATGGTCTCCCACTGCATCTAGGGCCATCTCCAGTCATCATGATCAATATCTGGCAACTGGACCTAGATGCCTCTGGAGGAGAAAGTGAGGCTGGTTACTCTGCACAGCCCTCCCTCACTTAAATCCAATTCACTTGCATGTCATGGCATCACCTCCCTGATGTTATAGTCTTCTTTGAGAAAAAATAAAACAAAACAAATTACAAATATATACTTGTACAAAGTCTGGGTAACAAGCAAGGTAAACTAGAGATCTTGATGTATGAAGGAAAATTTGGCATCATAGGTATCACCAAGACGTGTTGCAAAGTGATTCGCCAATGGCACATGGCCGGACATGCATATGTATTACCTAAAAGGAGTAGACTAAATAAATATGATAACATGATCTTCATTTATTCCAAGAACTAGAGGGATAAATATGGGGGAGAGTATTTGGGTGTGGTTCAATGGTAAGAGAAAATAGAAGCTATATTATTTATGGAAGATCCCTCATTATAAATGAATAATTATTATTAATAATCATTATAAATAAGGGGGTGGAGTGATATGATCTCTAGTATCCTTTCTAAGTCCTATTATCCTATATGAATTGTCTACCTGCATTGTTCTCGATTTCCACTCTAAAGAAAAGAAGCAAGTTACCACAGTAGTTCTTAAATGTATTTCACTAGATACACAGAGGGCTCTTTTCTAGAAGCTGTGTTGGTTTTAATTTATTGTGTTGTTTTTTTCACTCCAGTATGCAATATGGTGGAATGAATCAGGGGACTGGTAAGGCACACAACCCCATAGGAAGTAAAAATATCTCAAACACCTGCTGGGAAGGCCACAAGCCTGGATATAATTCATGCATAAAAAAGTCTGACTTAGCACAGCTATTCTCCTGATCCCTGGGTACTCCAGGAAGTTGGCATTGCTATGTCCCCTATTATAGGGATTGAACAAAATGACAACTTCTTTCTGGCCCAGAGGACCCCATTAGACACTCCTGAATAGACAAGAAACCCCTTGGAAATGAGTTCATTTGTAAGGATAAAAGTTGCTAAATGGTCACTAACAATGATTTAATTAAGCAAAAACTTAACTGGGAAAAAACTAGGATTTCTCATTGGAAACACAACCCAGCACCCCAAGTGCCAATTATTTTTAACCTTAGTGCTTTGTCTCTATGGGAAAAAATCCTTCCTGTGCTAGAAATGAAAAACTTACATTCATTTTTTTCTCATAGACAAACCTCTTCCAGCTAATGTAACCATAGTGTTTTAGAGGAAAACCTCGTGACAAGCTATCCAGTGCTCAAAGGTTTGAGAATAACATCCTGAAAATTAAATCTCACTGTCTGATCTTCTAAAAAGAGTAGACTACTCACTGACTCAACTTCCTCACCAACTACTCACTCTTCAAAATTGCTTTGCAAAATAGCTTCCTATCACTCTCCTAAAACCTCTCTCAGAGGTCTTACTCATTGCCCAATCCAATGTCCTTCCCTTAGCTTCCGTTTTCCTAGACCTTCTACAAGGTTTGACATTAATGACCCACTCCCCTACCCATACACATAGCTTTTCTTAATACTTTCCTTCATGGGCTTTGATTTTACAGCCCTCTTCTAATTCCTCTAATTCTCCAATATACTCCTTTATTTTTTTGTCCCTTTAGGGTAAGAACTCTTCTTCCTTCCCCCACTTCCTAAATGTGGTGTCTCCCTCTTATTCCTTCTTCCTCTTGGTGACATCACCCATGATGATGGCTTCACTATTAAGCGTCTCCCAAATTTATGTCTCTAGCATTATCAGCTCCAGTCCCATAGTCTGACTTCCCATGTGCCTTCACTGGCACTGCAAACATAACCTATCCAAAATGGAACTCTACATCTTTCCCTCAATTCTGACTCTCTGCCCCAATTTCACCCAATCGCCCTGGAAATTTCAAAAGGACTCACTCTTTGATCTACCTCTCCTTTGTCTCACACGTTCAATTATTTACTAAATGCTGTGGATGCTATCTTTGGATAATGGCAAAAATGTGTTCTTTTTTTGCCAATCACATTGAAGCCATCTTAAATCAGACTCTGACTATCTCTCACTTGCACTGTTTTTAACAACTCCCTTATTGACTTCTCCCTCTCTGATCCGTTCTTCATGTCCTACCAAGTCACTCTGAAACGCAAAACAAATGTTTATTTAAAAAAGAAAACCTGCATTGATTCACCCTCCCCACACACACACATACCCCTCTGCTAACTGAATAAAACACAAATATCTAAGTCAAGCATTTTGGTTCCAATTTACTTTGCCAGCCTTGTTTTAGATGTCTCCCTTTTAAGCAGTTAAAATTGCAATCACAGCGAACACCTTATTCAACTATTTCCCCATTCCTGGGTCTTTGAACAGGCTTTCCCCCTTCCCTATAATGGTCTCTCCTTACAATCACATCTGTTTTGATCTTTCCCTTCTCTCAAGCCTGGATTCAGGCATTACCTATTTCATTGAACTTCCCTGACCCTCCTCACTGTTACTTTTCATGCCTCTCAGTATTTCTCTTACATTTATATTACAACTCATATCATAATTATTTATATATTTGTTTTATCTCCCTCATTAGACTATAAGTACTTTGAGGGCAGGTACTATGTCTTGTTTCATATTTGTAGCCCTGTCACTGAATAATTATATTCAACAAGCATTATTAAAATCCAGAACTACATTAGTTGTTAGAGATACAAAGACAAAATTGAAATAGTTCCTACCCTCAAGAAGTTTACATTCTACAGGGCAAAACATGTACACAAATAAGTAAATGCAAATTATATATAAAGTAGCTTTATTTAGCTTGAGCTGAGCTGAAAAGAATAGTGAGACAGAGGAGTCCTCCCACTCCCACCCCCAAGAAACACCCTCTCACACCCTAATTGGATCCTAGGCTTCATAATGAAAGCATATAGTATCAAGGGGGTCAAATCAGGATCTAGTCAAACTGGGTTTTATGTTTGGTTCTAGACACTGAATTTTAGGAAAGGTATACACAAATTGGAGAGTGTCCAGAAGAGCAATCTGGGATAAAGAGGGGATTAATAATAATACTACTACATAAACATCAGCAGAAGGAAAAGGGAAGATGTAGCCTGGAGAGGAAAATGCTTGGGACAATGTGAGAGCTGCCTTTGAGTATTTAAATGAAAAAGAAGGATGTTCTGTTTAGACCCAGAGGGCAGAACTAGTAACAATAACTGGAAATGTCAGAGAGACAGATTTTTTGGTTTGATGAAGGAAAACAAAATCCTAATAATTAGATCTGTCCAGAAGTGGAATGGATTGTCTTATGAGGCAGCAAGTACCCATAACAACTATCACCATGGGTTTTTAAGTAAAAACTTCGTGAAAACATGGCAAAGATTTTGTAGAAGAGATACTGATTTCTCTATGAGTGGAACTAGATGGCCTTTAAAGCCTCTTCCTATTTAATTATTCTATGTAGCCTTGCCTGAGAGTTGGGATAATTGCTATTTAGTTTAAGTTATGCTACTGTGTGCAGTGGATAGAGTGCTGGGTCTGGAGTCAAGAAGACTCATCTTCATGAGTTCAAATCTGATCTCAGACACTTTCTAGCTGTGTGACCATGGGCAAGTCACTTAACCCCGTTTGCCTCAGTTTCATCATCTGTAAAATAAGTTGGACAAGGAAATAGCAAACCACTACAGAATCTCTGCTAAGAAAATCCTAAATGGCATCACAAAGTCAGACACAACTGAAAACTGACTGAATCACAGCACACTACTGATTCTCTGTGTAACCTCTGTTAAGAAACTTTGCTTCCTTTAGGCCTCAGTTTTCTTATCTGTAAAATTTGCAGATTGGAACAGAGGATCCTAATAGTCCTTTCTACCATTTCTAAATACTAAGGTTTTTTAGCTGTTAAATGCTGTTTTCAAAATTGTCTTTCTGGCATTTACTTTGTATCTTCTAAGGACTCTTCAATCATGGGCATTCATGGTTCTGTGACCCAAAAGCTTTTTGATATGATTCAAGCAATGGAACTATTGCTAAAAATAAGTATATCATTGGCCAAGGGGATGCCTTGGAAGACCAGCAGTCACTTATGTGGATGGCCTCCAGCAATTGAAACAATGAATTCACTCTTTCACAATCCATGGGTGTCAATGAGGCTGTATACTTGGTCTTTGGAGTAGACAGTAAAACTTTGCTGTGGACAAAACTATTCTCCTTTCAGACACAGAGGTGCTTACTCACTATGACTGTTGCCTTTTATTTCTCATTTATAACTTTATCACATTGTGAGACCTAGTCCCTCAAATGGGAGGAAATCAAAAGTCACCCAAGATCCCATCACAACTGATCACATCTGACATCGAAGCTCTGCTCATTCACTGTGTATTGGTGTTATCTAGGGTTAACTGCAAGTCCTTTTAAATTGAGATTTAAACAAAAAAATAAATGTCAAAAGATTCAGAAACCAGTGAGTTGTGTGCTTGAACAAGTATCCACTATGACTAAGTGTTTTGGGCATTATGTGTGTAGTAAACTAAAGAAAGTATTTCTGTTTTATTTTCAGAGGTTGAACAACTCTCCTTACAGAGATAAGTTTTGTTTTTGTTGGTTTGTTTGTTTTCTTTCCACACGCATTCAATCATCTGTGGTCTTCCATTGAATCCTAGAATCTTAAATTTGTAAGGGGATCTGGAGACTTCCTAGCTAAATTTCCCATACACTGCAGATTCCTGATTCTACCTCTTCTAGAAGTAGATCAAATCACAGATTGGGAGGGGTTTCAGATTTCATCTATTATAACCCACATCTGAATAAGACTGTTTATATATTGTTCAGAGCTGATCAATTCAGCCTTTGATTGGAGACCTTCAGTGAATGGAAACCCATTACTTCCTAAGGGAAATCATTCTACTTTTGGACAGGTGGTTATCCAGCCTTTGCTTGAATCCCTCAAATGATTGGGAAGCCATTCCCTCACAAGATAGCTTCTTTGGTGGGCATGTTAATCATTTTTTGTTGAGGCAAAATCTAACTCCCTATAACTTCCATGTACTATCCCCAATTCTCTACTCATGAACCAATTAGAATATGTTGAATTTATATTTCTCATGACAGTTAAACATGACATGTTATTGAAACCAGCTGTTATATACCCTTTCTTCCCACATTAGCCTCTGCTAGACATGTCATTCCTATGTAAAATATTGTTTTTTAAATGTCATAGGAGCCAGAAACCAGAGAACTAGGGGGAAAAATCAAGCAAATGAGCTGATTCCATTATGACTCCAAGTACACTGGACATTTCTTATGCAGAAACAGCATGGTGTCCTGGAAATCCTGTGACATGGGCCCTAGTCCTGACTCCATCATTAACTTTTCCTATACCTGTCAGAAAGTTGTTTCTCATCTTTGACCTAATGTGATTTAGAGCTGGAAGGGAGGGACCTTAGAGATCATTAAGTCCAATCATCTCATTTTATAGATGAGGAAACTAAGGCTCAGAGAAATGAAGACACATTCTTATTACGTTCTTGCAATCCCAAACTCTCTTCAAGGTTTAGCTCACATATCATAATTGTGTTCATATAGCTCCTGGGTTTATCTTGACAGGTAGACTCCCAAATATTTTATATTGTATTCAGTTTATTTTAAATGGAATTTCTCTTTCTATCTCTTCCTGAAGGACTTTGTTGGTAATACACAGAAATGCTGATGATTCATGTGGGTTTATTTTATATCGTGCAACTTAACCAAAGTTGTTAATTATTTCAAGTAGTCTTTTTAGTTGATTCTCTAGTTTTCTCTAAGTATACCATCATATTATCTTCAAAGAGTGATAGTTTCACTTTTTCATTGCCTATTCTAATTCCTTCAATTTCTTTAGCTTCTCATTACTATAGCTAACATTTCTAGTCCAATAATAAATAATAGCAATGATAATGGGCATCCTTGCTCTATTTATTCCTATGTTCCTTTGTGTTTTTAACAAGAATGGGTGCTGTATTTTGTCTAAAGCTTTTTCTGCATCTATTGAGATAATCCTATAATTTCTGTTAGTTTGTTATTGATATGGTCAATTATGATGATATTTTCGCTGATATTAAACAGATCATACATTCCCTATATAAATTTCATCTGATCATAATCTATCTATCTATCTATCTATCTATCTATCTATCTATCTATCTATCTATATCATTTCCTTGATAGCATTTTATTTAAAATTTCTGCATCAATATTCATTAGATAAATGGTTCTATGTTTTTGTGTTTGTTGTTTTTTCCTGTTTTTGTTTTCCTGGTTTTAGTATCAGCAGCATGTAAGTATCATAAAAGAAATTTGGTAGTACTCTTTCTTTGTTTATTTTCCCAAATAATTTATACAGTATTGGAATAAATTGTTCTTTAAATGTTTGGTAGAATTTATCTGTTAATCCATCTGGTCCTGGGGATTTTTTCTTAGGGATGCCTTATTTAATTTCTTTTTCTGAGATAGGGTTATATAAGTATTCTGTTTCCTTTTCTATTAATCTGGGCATATTTTTGTAAATGTTCATGTATTTCACTTAGATTGTTAGACTAACATATATAATTGGTTAAAATAGCTACTAATAATTAATTTCATTTTTATTGTTAGTGAATTCACCCTTTCCATTTTTGATACTGCTAATCTGGTTTTCTTCTTTCCTTTTTAAAAACAAATTAAGCGATAGGTTATCTATATTTTTGTTGTTGTTTTTTTCCCATAAAACCAGATTCAAATTTTATTTTTTATTTCAATGGTTTTCTTACTTCCAATTTTATTGATCTCTCCTTTGATTTTCAGGATTTTCAATTTACTACTTAAATGACAACTTTTAATTTGTTCTTTTTCTAGTTGTTTTTTTTTTTTAATTTGCATGTCCAGTTCATTGATCTGCTCTTTCTCTATTTTATTGAAGTAAGCATTTAGAGATAGAAATTATCCTGTAAATACTTTGTTGGGTGCATCCCATACATTTTGGTATGTTGTCTCATTGTTATAATTTTCTTTGATGAAATTATTTATTATTCCTATAACTTGATTATTGACCCACTCATTTGGTAGGATAAGATTATTTAGTTTCCATTCAATTGTTTAATATATGTTCCTACAGTCCTTTATTGATTGTAATTTTTATCACATTGCCATCTGAAAAGGATGCATTTACTACTTCTGCTTTTCTGCATTTGGCTATGAGGTTTATATGCCCTGACATGGTAATTTTTTTGTGTAGGTGCTATGTACAGCTGAGAGAATAGTATACACCTTTCTATTCTATTTCTATTCCCATGCAGTTTTCTCCAGACATCTATCATATTTAACATTGCTAAAATTCTGTTCATTTCCTTAAGTTCTTTTTTATTAATTTCATGGTTAGATTTATGTAGTTCTGAGAAAGGAGAGTTGAGGAACCCAGTAGTATAGTTTTACTGTCCATTTTCTCCTCTAACTAATTTACCTTTTAAGAATTTGGACACTATGCCATTTGGTGTACATTTCTCCATTATTTAAGATATCTTTTTTTTCTTTTGCAAAATGTAGTTTCCCTGCTTATCTCTTTTAATTAGGTCTATTTTTGCTTTGCTTTGTCTGAGATCATAATTACTACCGCTGCTTTTATTTTTTAAATGTCAGCTGAAGCATAGTAAATTCTCTTCTAGCCCCTTATATTTACTCTATGTGCACCTCTCTGTTTCAAGTATGTTTCTTGTATACAACATATTGTTGGGTTATGGTTTCTAATCCATTCTGCTATCTGCTTGTATTTTATGGATGAGTTCATCCTATTCACATTCACATTTATGATTATTAACTGTATTTCCCTCCATCCTATTATCTCTCTCTTTTTCAACCTCTTATTGTAAAAGCTCTTCCTTTCATGTCTCTTTTATATGAGATAATTCTCCCCATTCTTCTCTATTCCCCCTTCTCCCAATTTAGCCATCTTTCTCACTCCTTCAGTTTAATTTTATTTCTCATGAAACATGACCCAGATGAGAGGTCTGAGTTTTCTCAAAGAGAATTAGTTTTTACAGAGACAAAGCTCAAGGCAACTGAAATGTTAATCAAATATTGTGGATTTTGCTTCAAATAACTTGTCTTTTTGATGATGTCCTGAGATTAGATCTATTTCCATAAAGAACAAGGCTGTAGTAATGCGAATGTTCTCACATAGTGTCTCTTGCAACAAGTATCTGATCTTGTGACTGTTCTGAGACTAGATGTATTTCCACAGAGAACAAGTCTTTGGTTACTACATAACCAGAATGTTCTCCAAGTATGTGTCGCCAACTACAAATATCTTGTCCTCTGAGAACTATATTGTTGTAGTGACAATTTTATTTCCTCCTCCTTCTTGGAGGTGAGAGGTCCACAGGTATTAAACATTGCATATATATTCTGAAGCATCACATCTGTTGGGTTGACTTTTCTCTATGTCACAATCTCATTTATGCATATGCAGGATCCTCCAGAGATTGGTCAGACAGAGGGAGAGGGACATAGGAAGGAATGGGTGCATTGAGGCCAGGGGAGGAAAGGGAAGGGTGTAAGAGGCAAGTAGAAGTCAAGCTGCCCAGTCCCCTCTCCTGACTTGGGGAAATGGGAAACTCACCTCTCCTCCTTCACCTTCTCCAGGGTCAGGGAGAACTGACACATTTTTTAAAAAAAACTTATGCTACCATAGTCAATTCATACATATGCCTTTTGTCTCTGTATAGTCCTTCTAACTGCCCTAATGATGATAAAGTTCTTAGGGGCTACTATTATAATCTTCCCATATAGAAATGTAAATATTTAACCTTATTGATTCCTCTATGATTTCTCTTTTATTTTTGCATTTTTATGCTGCTCTTGAATCTTGTATTTGAAAGGCAAATTTTTTATTCACCTCTGTTTTTTTCATCAAGAATGCTTGAAATTCCATTGTTTCATTGGATGTTCATTTATTCCCCCAAAGGATTATACTCAGTTTTTCTGTGTAGATGATTTTGAGTTATAATCCTATCTCCTCTGTCTTCTGGAATATCATATTCTAAACCCTCTGATCCTTTAATATAGAAGCTGCTAAATCTTGTGTGAGCCTAACTATGACTTAATAATATTTGAGGGGCGGTTAGGTGGCTCAGTGAGTAGAGTGCTGGCCCTAGAGTCAGAAGGACTTGAGTTTGGATCCAGCCTCAGACACTTAACACACACAAACAAAAACCTAGCCATGTGACCTTGGGCAAGTTACTTAACCCCAATTGCCCTCCAAAAAGCAAAACAAACAAACAATAATATTTGAATTGTTCCTTCCTTACTGTTTGTAATGTTTTCTCTTTGACTGGAAAGCTCTGGAATTTATTTGTAATATTTCTGGGAGTTTTCACTTTTGGATCTCTTTCAGGAGGTGATCAGTGGATTATTTAAATATCTTTTTTACTATCTGGTTCTAGGGTATCAGGCAGATATCTAGAATATCTAGGGTAGTTCCCTTGATAAGTTCTTGAAAGATGAAGTCTAGGTTATTACTTTTTTTTTTTTTACTATTATTATGACTTTCAGGTAGTCCAATAATTCATTCTTTTTTTTCTTCAGTTTAAACAAATGCTTTATTAACTTCTGTTTTACATCATTCATTTCTGCCAGATTTTGAGTTACAATCATTTTTCCCCCCGTTCTTCCCCTACCCAACCTTCCAGAATAGCAGTCCCACAAGATATTGCTTCCTCCAATCTGCTCTCTCCCATACCTTCTCCCATACCCCCTTCAACTTTTCCATTAGAGGAAGGTGAATCTTTGTGTCCCAATGCCTGCACATCTTATCTCCCAATTATAAGCAAAAGAGTATTAATAATAGTATTTATATATATTTGAAACATTTAATGTTAAGACCTCGAATCAATAATTCATTCTTAAAAGATCTGTCCTCAGTCTATTTTCCAGGTCAGTTGTTTTTTGTTTCAATGAGATATTTGGCATTTTGTTTGAAAATGAATGAAAAGAATTTTTCATTCTTTTGATTTTGTTTGAATGACTCTTAAAATCTCATGAACTCATTAACTTCCACTTACTGCAATTCTAATTTTTAAGGACTCATTTTCTTCAATGAGCTTTTGTCCTTCCTTTTCCATTTGACCAATTCTACTTCTTAAGGAGCTTCTTTCTCTAGTGAATTTTTGTGTCTCTTTTTCCATTTGGTCAGTTCTGCTTTTTAAGGAGTTCTTAATTTCAGTGAATTTTTGTGACATTTTTTAAAAACCATTTGGCTAGTTCAATTTTTAAGGTGTTATTTTCTTTGGGGTGTGTGTGTGTGTGTGTGTGTGTGTGTGTGTGTGTGTGTGTGTGTATGTGCCTCCTTTACCAACCTGTTGACTCTCTTTTCATAATTTTTGGCATCACTGATTTCTTTCCCCATTTTTCCTCTACCTCTCTTATTTAATTTTAAAAACTCCTTTGTGAGCTCTTCCAGGGATTCTTGTTAAGCCTGTGACCAATTAGTATTTTTAATTTTTACTAAGGCTTTGCATATAGCTGCTCTGATTTCATTGTTTTCTTCTGAGTTTGTATCTTGGTCTCCCATCCCCATAGTAACTTTTCCAAAGCCATATAGTTTCTAGGTATTAGATCTAAGACTTGAACCCAGGTGTCTTCCCTCCTATGATACCATGCTTTCCTTTCTTATGAATACACCATGCTGGTTTATCACTTAAGCTTGGGAAGAGCTAAGATGCCTTGACCTGCTATGTGAACTACAAACTAAATCCAGCAACATATCCAAAGCATTGTTTCATTTAACATGTGGAAATTCATGGGAAAGAAATTCACAAACTGGATTTCCTCATGTAATGGAAATGCAGATTTAAAGATCTTCCCTGCCCCTAGCTTAAGTGCACCTGGAGCCTGTGGTGGCAGGCTTGTTTTTCAGGAAAGCCCATACCTTGATACTTTGTGATTGGGCAGTGGGTCCAGAAGGTTGTTACATTCTCTGAGCCAAGAGAAGGCTATATAAACCCTGATGAGAGGCTTTGCTTTGGGGCTCACTTTGAGAAGTGTTGTGTGATTTGACCAGATGAGACTCTGGGAAGCCGTTGTTGAGAGCCCCCGGCTTTGAAAACCCAGATGTTGATGCTTCCCTCTCTGGTAACTGTGATTTGGTATTGATATGATGTTTGGACAGTTTGGAAGCCTGTCTGTTTGATCTGTAAGTTCTGTAACTCTGAAGTTCGGGGTGCTGACCTTTTGCCCCTGAACTAGGTAATGTGTGTTTGTTTGATTAAAGTAAGCTTGTTAACCCATTTTGAGTTGCTTTCCTTCTGAAAAGCAGATCTAAGAACCTGTGTTGGCAGTCACCCTGGGGATATTGGGGTGCTTGCTGCTACACCTCAGTAGAAAATTTACATCTTCTTTAACAGTCCCCTCACCAGGTGGTTTCAGAGAAAACTACAAAGACTTGTGGGAACTCAAGAAGTGTGAAGTGGGTAGAATGAGGAGAACAATTTATATAATAAAAATAACGTTAAAAAAAAGTAACTTTGAAAGATTTAAGAAATCTGAAAAGTAATGACAAACCATGATTCCAGAGAACTCATAATAAAAAGTGCTAACCACCTCCTTACAAAGACTTAGAATGCAGATTGAGCAGATTGAGACATATGTGTGTGTATGTGTTTTTGTGTGAAATGTTTGGACATAGAAAATTAGGGAAATTGCTTTGCATGACTATACATATTTTTTCTTTTTACAAGGGTAATATTTTCATTCTTTTTTCACCAGGAAAAAGGGGCAAAGTGGGAGGCAGAGAAGGTAGATTTTCATTCATTGAAAAGATAAAGATGACCCCCCCCAGGATCTTTGAGGGCTAATTAGTGTTTTCTTTGCATTAACTTTATTCTCTTCCCGGTAGAAGATCATTGGGGAAAGGAGATGTGACAGAGCCAAAATAGAAAGAGAATGTTACCCTTTAATACTTTTCTTGTTTTTGATTTAAAAGGAATTCTAGAGCTCTCAATCCAAGGAAGGAAAGGGAGTCAGACAACTGGTCAGAAGGCAATTACAGGGGCCCCTTATCTGGCACTGGGTGCAGGACTCTGTTGTATTGTCTATACATCCATCTGGGTTGCAGTCCCAGGGCAAGGAGGAACCTTACCACACCAGAACTTGTATAGGCAGAGGGCACAAATGTGAGATATGATGGTATAATATCTAAAAAATATTAAGGGCCAAAAAGGAGGAATTCAGTGGGAGGAGGAGGGAAAGGTAGAATAGGGTAAATTATCTCACATTAAAAAGGCATTTAAGAGCTTTTATAGTGGAGGAGAGGATAGGAAAGGTGGTAAGGGGTACTTGAGCCTTACTCTCACTGGTATTCACTCAAAGAGGGAATGACATACACACTCAGTTGAATATAGAAATCTGTCTTACCCTAGAGGTAGATACTCTACAGGGGAGGTTGAGAAGAGAAGGGGAACTGATAGAAAAGAAGGTAGATTGTAGTCAGAAACAAAACATTTTTTGAGGATGCATAGAAGGAGAAATAATAGGATAAATGGGGGGAATAGGATGGAAGAAGATACACAGTAAAATCACAACTGTGAAAAAAATTACAGCAAGTTTCTCTGATAAAGGCCTCATTTATAAAAGCCATTTCCCAATCGATAAATGGTTAAAGGACATGAACAGACAGTTTTTAAATAAAGTAATCAAAGTTATCTATTTTTTGTAGTCCTATCTACCTCTTTGTGACCCCACTTGAGGTTTTCATGGCAAAGATACTGGAGTAGTCTTCTATTTCCTTTGTCAGCTCATTTTGCAAATGAGGAAACTGAGGCAAACAGGATTGAGTGACTTGCCTACGGTCACACAACTATTAAGTGTCTATGCTAGATTTGAACTTGGGCCATCGTGACTCTAGGCCCAGCCCTCTATCTAATGTGCCACCTAGCTGTGTTCCCTACCCCACCCACCCCCCAAAAAGCTATCTATAGTCATATAAAAATGTTCAAAATTCACTATTGATTAGAGAAAGGCAAATTAAAACATCCCCACACTTATGAGATTGCCTAATATGACAGGAAAAGAAAGTGACAAATGGATATAATGTGGGAAAATTTAGACAATAATATATTGTCAGTGGAGTTGTGAACTGATTCAACTATTCTGGAGAGCAACTAGGAACCATGCCCAAAGGGCTATAAAACCACACTTGCCTTTAGACCCAGCAATAGCTCTACTAGGTCTGTATCCCAAAGAGATATGAAAACAAAAAGAGAAAGGACATATATGTACAAATATATGTATAGCAGCTCTTTTTGTAATGGCAAGGAATTGGAAATTGACAGGATGCCCACCAATTGGGGAATGGCTGAACAAATTGTGGTATGTGATTATGATGGAATAATATTATACTATAAGAAATGATGAGCAGAATGCTTTCAGAAAAACCTGGAGGGGCGGCTAGGTGGCACAGTGAGTAGAGCGTCGGCCCTGGAGTCAGAAGGACCTGAGTTCGGATCCGGCCTCAGACACTTAAAGCACACACAAAAACCTAGCCCTGTGACCTTGGGCAAGTTACTTAACCCCAACTGCCCTCCAAAAAAAAAAAAAAAGAAAAGAAAAATCTGGAAAGACTTCTATGAATTAACGAAAAGTGAAATGAGCAGAACCAGGGGAAGAGTGTATACAGTAATAGTAATATTGTATGATGATCAACTATGAATGACTTAGCTATTCTCTGCAATAAAATGATTCAAGAAAATTGCAAAGTACTTATGAAAAACCTCTCCAACTCTAAAGAATGGATGGAGTCTGAATGCAGACCAAAGTAAATATATATTTTTAAAATTACTTTTATAAGGTTTTTCTTTTCTCTTTCCATGTGTTTCTTCTTTCACAACATGACTAATGGGGAACTATGTTTTGTGTGACTGCACATGTACAACCTATATCAAATTGCTTGCATTTTCAACACGGGATAAGGGATGTAAGGGAGGAAGAGAATTTGAGAGAATTCAAAGTTAAAAAAAAACCTAAATATTAAAATTCTTTTTACATGTAATTGGGGAAAATATAAAATATTAAGAAATATATCTAAATAATTGGCAAAAGATATTTCCCAATGTTAATATTCCTCATGTTAATATTTTATATTGTGTGTGATATATATAACTCCATCACTTTTACAGATAGGGTGGGGAAGATGTGTGTGGTGACAAATACCTGTTATTCATAAGATCATAAAATGATGGATTGAGAATTATAAAGTGATATCAGAGAACACTTAACCAAACATACTTATTTTGTGACTAACGTAACTGAGATCCAGAGAAATTGTGCCTTGCCCCAGATCACACAAGTGATAAGTGACAAAGGCAATATTTCAACTGAATTCTCTGACTTCACACTAAATTTTTTTTTAACACTATCCAGCACCAAAGCAATAGGTTATTATAGACTAGGATTTTCTTTTTGATTATTTTTTTTACTTTTATTTTTACTATGTATTTATTTTTTACTTTTACTATGTATTTATTCTACTGTAATTAGTTATGGACTTTATTTACAAAACCTATCAAACATATGTTACAACTATTTCCATGTGAATAAAGTCACACATAAAATATAATACTATCCATATTTTGTATAGTTCTTTAAGGTTAGCAGTCCAATTTAAATGAATTATCTTATGTCCTTTGTGTCAATCACAAGTATTTATGATATGCTATGTATCAGGCACTGTGCTAGTTGCTGGAATACAATGACTGTAAGAAATATTCTTTGCCTTCAAGCAACTCATATTCTATACCTTATATTTTGTAGTCATTTCCTTTTTAAATTTTCTCCAATCTAATACACACACACACACACACACACACACACGTGTATATGTTTTTTTTTCCTTTAAAATAGTTGTAGTCAGTATGTGATCTCTTTGGGAGATATTTTCTTTGCTTCACCTTACTTAATATAGATCTTTCTAAATATATTTATTTTCCTCATACTTATTCAACTTATTTACATTCTAGTCTTTTAGCACATTGATATGCCATAGTTGATCCTGCCATTCCCCAATTGTGAAACTTCTCAGTTGTTTCTAATTATCTCAGTTATGTAGTTCATGTGTGATATACACCTCAAATTTTGATGAAAGCTTTGGTCTATTTGCACTCAGTTATTTGTAAGAGCTGTACAAAAATCATATGACACGTCAAAATAAATACGGTTCCCGCTTTGATTTTTTTATAATGTAAAATATTTTAAAATAATGTTTCTTTATATAGAACACATAATTCCTCTAAGCAGGCCAGATCAAGAATATACTTGAAAAGCAACCAGTAAAAACCTTTTTGATAGTGAAGGCAGTAGCCAAATGTGATTCAGCTGTTTACAAATTCTATTCATGAGTAATTAGGATTTTGTGCATTAATAATAACAACCACATCCACATGCAAAGAGGGCTAGTAAGAAGAAAAAGGCAAGTTTTCAAAGTTCAGAGATGATTTTGCAACTATGCCCTTGCAAAAAAAAAAAAAGCACATCAGTACAAAATGCAATTTAAACAAATATGATTTCTGAGGGGAAAATAATCTTATTTTAGAAGCTTTGCATAAAATATGTATATATTCACACAAAGTGAAATTGCTTCCCCAGGAATCTATAAAATAAAACCAAACCAAACCAAACCTGGGTAGTTTGATTTGCTGAAAAATGCCTAAATGAGATAAACATAGAATCAGATATGCATCCGCATTGTGATATCAAACTCCCCCCAGTTCTTCATATGCTTATACTTATTTCATGTACAAATAAGAAAATTGATTTTTCGAAAGATACAAGCCTTCCTTCTAGTTTGGTGCCAAGGTGTTTAATACATTTTTATTGTATTGTTTCCATAGGGTGTGGCAGAGTTGCCTGGTGGATAGAGCATTGGATTTAAAGTACGTGAGTATGAATCTTGTTTCTGGACCATAATACCTGTTTGACCTTGGGCAAGTCATTTACCCTTCGTGGGACTCATTTTCATATCTATACAATAGGGAGATTTTGACTAGATGTCTTCTAAAGGTACAGTCTTGCTCTTAATCTGTAAGGTATTGCAATAACAAATAATGTTATAATAAATATTTTTGAGGATCTAGATTTTTTGTAATTCTACTCTTTTAGCATCTATTCCCAATATATTTTTTGAATGAACCTTTGAATCTAGTCAAGATTTGTCTTTGATATTTCAATGGAATTGTAATGTCATCTATGTTCATACTCTCTTCATTGGTGTAGATTTCAACCCATCTCTGTTTGTCCATGCCATCTTATAAATCCTACACAGAAGTTCTACTCAATGTGCTACAGACCTTCCTCTATATCTCTTTTAAAATTTTTCTAATCCAATCCAATAAACATTTGTTTTTTTCCTAATAAAATGTTTATTGGATTGGATTAGAAAAATGCCGACTATGTGCCAAGCACTATATTAAGCAACGGGGATACAATTAATAAAGAGGTTTTGCCCTAAAGGAGCTTACAATCTAAGGGGGGCAGTGCCCATACATGGAAGAAAGGGGTGGGGAGGCCAGGTAGTGCTCAGATGCCATCTTGTTTCTTGGAGCTGAAACCAAGCAGGGCAGCAGTTGCAGAGCAGAGTAAGCCCCAAAAGTTCAGTTTCTGCCCTCTCTAAAGGAAGGCACTGGGAGAAATCTAGTTAGAGAAGAGAAGACTGAGGGAGGTGGTGTCAATCAAGGGTCACTTTACAGCATGGTGATGAGATTACAGGAGACCTGAACCTGGCAGGGGCATCCTTGTTCTGTGGAGTTGAAACCCAACAGGGCAGCCTGACTGAAGTGGACACCCATAGAACAGATAGCTACCCACCCAATATTTATCCTTTGTTTTCCCTGAGGGAGTGCCTGTCTGGCTTACCAGTTATATATATAATCTTATACCATTCTTTATAGCATTTCTTACACATAATTCCTCCTTTTTAATGTTATCACCAGCTACTAAAATCCACTCTGTGCTTCACTACTGTTCTTTGGGTAACTATCAAGTTTAAGTTTTTCAGAGACCTCAGTATATCATGACTTACAGTCATGTAAGAAACATAAAAAAGCCACCAGCCCATGTGCCTACTTTTCTATCTCTACAAAAATTTATGAGCATAATCTGAACTTGCATCCAGGATACTCTTAATAGGCAGATTTTTGAATGATCCTTCATAGCCTATAACATCTTTGCAGAGACACAATTGAATTAAAAAGGTGCAGGGAAATGTCAGATCTCTGTCATTATTCTGTTTTCTATAAAGAGAATTTGATTGAGAACAGTAAAACACTATTGGGTATGCCAACAAAGTGTTTCCCACACATAGAAGAAACATTTCCCATTTGTTATTATGTTAGAGGGGCTTTTTCAGATAAGAATTGTATTAGATGACCTCTGAGGTCCCTTTCTGCTCTGATGGTTTGGTGAGGCTTAGATCTTGCCTGTTCCTGGGTATATTTTGATGATACAGCTCGGCACACTCCATGAAAAGTGTTGTGGCTTGGCCAGAAGCCAGCAGGGCAGAGCAACTATGCCCTAGGCTGTTACTCACACTGTCAATTCTGAAGCTGACTAAGCAGGAGAGGAAATTTTAAAGTTGCACTTGATGACAATCCTAGTGATATTAACATGCTCTTCAGTGTCCTCTGTGATACCTGCACTTGGGTAGTTTTCAACACTGAGCATCTTTGTTTAGCTAACTAGCAACTTCATATGGGAAAAGCAGATAGTTCTTTGGGACTCCCTTCTGCAAACCCTCCCTCCCCCCCAAAAAAACCCCCCAAAAACCAAACCCAGCCTAATAGTTGCTTCAAGGCAGAGCAACCCTTATGTGCTATCTTAACCTTACTCTGTTTCTGTCTGTGGATTTCTCCTCTTTCTATAGATTCTTTTGGTGTCTGTTTCTATTCATTTCCCTATATATATATATGTTCTCTCTGTGTCTCCTCCTTGTGTCTCTATTTCTGTTCCCCTGTGTTTCTGTCCATCTTCCCCAATTCTGCTATCTCGATTTTCTCCTCTCCTTGTGTCTCTGTTAATCACTTTCTCCCCCTTTGCAACTCTTGTTCTGTATGTACCTCTATCTCTCTGCCACATCTCATTTTTTTTACCCACAATGAGTTTATTATTGAAAAAGAGTTTTCTATGGATCTGTGAAATTCTCATATATACATATGGAAATAGTACCTTGTTTGTGTTTATATAGTGTTCAATCATTCATTTTTTTCCCCGAATGCTTTATTAACTTGTGGTTTACATCATTCATTTCTGCCAAATTTTGAGTTAAAATTTTTCCCCATTTTTCCCTACCCACCACCCCAGAATAACAGTCATACAGGATATCCCCTCAACCAATCTGCTCTCTCCCATCTCTTCTCCATACCCACTTCGACTTTTTCAGTAGGGCAAGGTGAATCTCTGTGCCCCAATGCCTGTATATCTTATTTCCCAATTATATATAAAATAGTAGTAATAATAGTATTTATATATTTTTACACATTTCAATTCCAGATTCATTCCCTTCCTCCCTTGTCACCCACCCTTACTGGGAAGATAAGCAATTGAGTATATGCTGTGCATGTGTAGCTATGCAAAACATTACCATAGTAGATTTATTGTAAAAGACTGACTATATTTCCCTCCCTCCTATTCCACCTCCCATTTGGTCTATTCCCTACTTTGATTCTATCCCTTTTCACAAGTGGGTGCTTCCAACTTCCCTCCCCCCCTTCCCTCGCACCCTCCCTTCCATCATCTCCCCTCTTATCTCCTTCCCCCCCATTCTCCTGTAGGATGAGATATCCTATTTAGTATGTATGTCATTCTCTCCCTGATCCAAATTCAATGAGAACAAGGTTTTGCCTTTTTGCCTTCCTGTTCTTCCCCTCCCTTGTAACCATTTTCCCTTGCCTCTTCTCTGAGAGAGTTTACCCTATTCTCTCTTTCCCCATCTCCTCTAGTTATATTCCTCTCTCACCTCTTAATTTCACCTTTTACGTACCATCCCTTCCTATTAAATTCAACCTGTGTCCTATATCTATGTACACCTGTAAACATATATACACACATTCACATATGTATTCATATGCCCATATACCCTTCTTGAACTATTTTCATACTGAGAAAAGTTTCATTAGTTACAGTTATTGTTTTTCAATGTAGGAATGTATATAGTTCAACTTTGATAAGTTCCTTATGATTTTTTCCCTTGTTTACCTTCTCAAGCATCTCTTGCTTCTTGTGTCTGAATGTCAAAATTTTTTTCAACTCTGGTTTTTTCCTCAAGAATGCTTGAAAGTCCTCTATTCTACTGAATGACCATATTTTCCCCTGAAACAAGATACTCAGTTTTGCTGGGTAGGTGATTCTTGATTTTAATCCCAGGTCCTTTGCCCTGTGGAATATCATATTTACAAGCCCTTCAATCCCTCAGTGTAGACACTGCCAGATCCTGCACTATCCTGATTGCATTTCCACAGTATTCAAATTGTTTCTTCCTGGCTGCTTGTAATATTCTCTCCTTGATCTGGGAATTCTGGAACCTGGTTATAATATTCCTAGGAGTTTTCTTTTTGGGATCTTTTTCAGGAGTTGATCAGTAAATTCTTTCAACCTCTATTTTGCCCTCTGGGTCTAAAACATCAGGGCAATTTTCCTTCAGAATTTCTTGAAGAATGATTCCTAGGTTCCTTCTTTGATCATGGTTTTCAGGTAGTCCAATAATTTTTAGATTATCTCTCCTGGATCTATTTTCCAGGTCAGTGGTTTTTCCCATGAGATATTTCACATTGCCTTTTATTCTTTCATTTGTTTGGAGCTGTTTAACAGCATCTTGATTTCTCACAAAGTCACTAGCTTCCCTTTGGTCTATTCTAAATCTGAAGGAAAGATTCTCCTCAGTGAACCTTTGAGATCCTTTTTCCATCTGGCAAATTTGGCTTTTTAAGGCATTCTTCTCCTCGTTGCCTTTTTCAGCCTCTTTTGCCATTTGATTTAGTCTATTTTTAGGGCATTATTTTCCTCAGTAAGGCTGTTGACTCTCCTTTCATAATTTTTTTTTGCATCACTTTCATTTCTCTTTCCAATTTTCCTCCACTTCTCTTATTTGATTTTCAAAATCCCTTTTAAGCTCCTCTATGGCCTGTAACCAGCTCGTATTTTCATTTGAAGCTTTTGGTGCAGGAGTTCTGACCTCCCAGTCCTCCACCTGTTCCATGCTTCAATCCTCTTTGTGCCCCAAATAGGAGTCTAGTGTTGCATTTTTCTGTTTAATTTGTTTTCTTTGCCTAGGCATTCTGCCACTCAATTACTTGACTTTTGGGCTTGTTGCTACAGTAGGACTCTGCCACCAGCTAGGAGAGCTTCTGTCCCAAAGGCTGGGGTTTTCTCAGTTTCTGGAGGTATTAGTTGGGTGGCCCCTCTGAAGCCCCCACACGCTCTGGCAAGCTGGTCACACACCCCAAGACATCCACCCCAGATCACAATCCAGATCCAAGAAGGTTAAATCAAAATTGATTACCCCCAAGACTGATTGCTGGATCCCCCCTACAGTTAGCAGGGCAGGAACTGAAGCTGCCGCATGTGTCTGTGGCTGTGCTGAAGCTTCTCAGAGGCTTCACGCCCCCAGGGAAAGAGGCCACGTGCTCTCCCAACTAATGAGTCCCAAAGTCCATACTGCACTAACCTCTCACTTTGTCCATGGCATCCATGTGTTGGTAATTCTGGAAATGCCATAGCTGCTGGTGTTCTGGGGTCCCTCCAGCTGGCTGCTGGTCTGGCCACCCTGGGGCTAAAACCTCTGACTCATGGGGGCTTGGGCTGGGCTCCCAGAGTGCTGTGCTGACCACTCCCTGCCAGGCTGCTCGGCTGTCCTCAGTGGGAGGTTAGCTTCTCTGTGTCACTTTGTGGGTTCTGGAGCTCCAGAGGTTGTTTAGAGTCCCCTTTTACATGAATTTGGAAATTGTGGGAGTCAGAGCTGCATGGAAGAGCTGTTTCTACTCTGCCATCTTGACTCCGCCCCCTACCACATCTCATTCTCTCTCAGGACACAAGGACCACAAATAATGTAGACCATAGACTACAGCCCTTCCTATAGGGGTCTTTAGGAATAACAACATGAAGCAGCTTCAAATCCTTAGGGGATCTTGAGAAGGAAGGAGCACCTCATCTCATCTGCAGTGATAAAATGTTGATTATGCTTTTTTCTTTTCAACTTCTTTCATTTTTTGGAGGGAGTCAATATATTAAAATTTAAAGCCTGAATAAAAGGGGGAAGGGTTCTCTCAGTGGCAGTAGCCCTTTCCTCATTTCTCCTTTGTAACAGGTGCTTTTGACCTAGCTATCGAACTAGGGTCTGAATGCTTCTGTGTCAGTCATAGTATGAGACAGAGTTGTGGTGTCTCCAGCTAGCTCAAAGAATTGGAAGATTCTTCACCTCCCAAGTAGACACGGGCCAATGCACTTTGTATTCTGATGGGGACATTTGGATTTAGCTGAAAAGAACCTGAGTTAAAATCCCAATTCTAGCACTTAATCTGGGTAACCATAGTTTCTCCCATCTGTAAAATTAAGGGGTGGGCTAGATCATCTCCCACATTCTCTTTCCTGTTGGAAAAAATCACATTGCCTTCCTCTCTTAAAAAAGTGGGGGATTATGGGTCTAGAATACCACAATACTGTGAGAAACTATTATTTGGTTTAGCTGAACCATTTTTTTGTATTGTTATATAGGATATTTGATTTTTTTAAAAAAGAAATATAAAGAAGTCTCTTTATCCCTCTTAGTTATCTGACCTAGATTTCCCTCACTTTGCTGTGAGGTGCAGAAGAGGAGGACAGCCCCTGTAGAGCATCCATTCATTCTGGTTTTCTGAGGATCTCATTATGGCGGTATGACCTCAAGGAGACCTGAGTTTAAAAGCTGCTTAAGACACTCAGTGGCTGTGTGACTCCAAGCAAGTCATTTGACCTCTCTGCCTCAGAATCCTCATTTGTCAAATGGTAAAAGTAATACCTTTAGTACCTAAATCATAGAGTTCTTATTAGCAGGTTTCAGTGAAATGATATGCTTAAAAGCATTTACAAATTTCAAAGAATTATACAAATATCTGTTTTTATTGATTATCATTAGCTTAATTTAGCACTTCACAGATCCGTTTTCAGTATTTGGGACACTCCTACCAACACAGCTACCTACCCACACCTCCCTATTTTAATACACCATTAAATGAATTTGTGAGTAAAAGTAATCATCTAGTGTGCAATTCTCAGAGCTTTTCTATACTTAACCAGCTTAGTCACTGGATTACAGACACAGTATCACTAGGCATTTTTCTGAAACATTCTGGGTTTGTGTTCTGTTGCCATAGACTTCAAGAACCCAGGTATGCCCCCATGCCACAATAAAATCATTTAAAATTAATAAACTGCCTCCTAAAGACGGAATAGTATAGTGGATGGAGGACCAGCCTTGGAGTCATGGCCTGGGTTCAACACTTGTTCCTGTCACACACTGGTTGTGTGGCTGTTGACAAGTCACTTAGCCCTCAGTGTCCTAGGGAGCTGGTCTGTATCTGCACAGGGGTTTTCCTCACTGGGAATTCTCCACATCAACAAAACCATAAGTCTAGGGGGAAAACTCCAATAACAATAAAAATAGTTTATTTTTTATTGTACTACCTTATGGAAACCTTTATTCCATAAATTAAAAATGAAATAAAATAGTAGCTCACATTTGTTTATACAATATTATCAATTTTTTTATCTCAAACCCTGTCCATCTTCCAGTGTCCCTGTTTCTGTCCACTGCACCATCATCCTTCTGGTTACCTAGATTCTCAATCTTATGTCATCATCAATTCTTCCTTCTTCCCTACTCATATATCCACTGAGCTGCTGAATCTTGTCTACTCTGCTTCCACAACTTCTTTCACATCTAGTCTCTTCTCTCTATCCACATGGTATAGAGAAGGAATTCACCTCCTTTTACCTAGACTCTTACTTCATATAGCCTCTTACTGGTCTCTTAGCCTAATTGCTAACTCCTTTATCATAAAAGAACCTCTGAAACACTTTCAATTTAGTTATAAATTATTTCTTTCTGTTTACGTTATAATAAGAATATTGGTCTTGATGTTTCATTTCTTCTAGTCATAAATTAACTTACAGATCTTTAGAAAACAATCTCATGTTTAGAGTGCCAAGAGTTAACGTTTATACATATATTGAAGATAATAGCATTCTTTATCTACTTTTCTACCACTCAATCCAGGAAGGGCTGAGAATCAATTTATGATTTTCTTTGTTTCACAGGTTGCTATGGCCAAGAATTTATTGCCTATGGGTGGTGGCCTACTGATGACAAGTTTCTCAACATTTAGGGGGGGGGGGGGACGCCAGACATCAGATTCAGTCTCTATAGAGTTTTATGCTAGAACTTGAAGTCTTTATGACATAGCTGAGCCAGTAAGAGCTTATACTCTAGGGGAATATGGGGGCAGTTAGACTGCACAGTGGATAGAGTTCCAGTTCCTAGGTCAAGTTAAATTCAAATCCAGCCTTAGATACTTACTAGCTATGTGAAACTGGGCAAGTCCTTTAGCCTCTCTGCTTTCCTCAGTTTCCTCAACCATAAAATGGTGATAATGATAGCATTCACCCTTGAGGATAAGCCCGTAAGAATAAAATACAATGCTGTTTTTCTTTCTTTGTTCCTTCCTTCCTTTTCCCCCCTTTCTTCCTTCTTTCCTTCTACCTTAGAGAAATGAAATCATGATGACATATTACTTTGGAAAATTTTTGTGGAAATTTAACTGTGAACACTGAAAAAATACAGTCATATTTTAAGAATTGGAGAACTCGACCATCAGGTCCAATCTCTGGCTGAAGCATATATCTTATCCATATCAACCTTGGCAAGAGATAGTCCAATTTCTACCTGGATACCTCTAATTAGGGCACATTCAACACTTGCCATGGTGGACCATTCCACATGATTCCATATGGCTTTAATTGCCAGCAAGTTTGTACTTGTCTGACGCACAAATCTACTCAGTACAGTGGGATGAAACAAGTGCTAGATTTTTATTCGGTTAATCTTGGTTTCATTCCCAGATTTGTCTCTTCCTGAGTGAATTTGGACAAGTCACCTCATATTTCTTGGTCTTATTGTCCTCATCTGTCAAACAATGGTCTCTGAGATCTCTTTCAGCACTAAATTTATGATTTTTATTCTAATTCTCATTTAATCCTTCCATAAGACAACCATCCAAATATGGGAAAATAGTTATTCCCCCCTCCACCCCAACATTTTCATTTTTCTGGGCTAAGCATCCATATCTCCTCCAATGGATTGGTATGACACAGTCTCAAACCTCCAATGGAATCTTCTGTTCATCATGCTTAGGTTTTTGATATGAACAGTCCTCTCCAGGTACACAACGGGTTACATAGTGATAACCCCCATTTCTCTTTTGTTGTAAGGTTTTTGGAGTGCTTGCCTCAGAACAACCTCATGGAGTAGATACTGCAAGTTTTAATTTCCTCTTGCTCACAGGAAACAGATCCTCTCTTGCTGAAGTGACTTGCCCATGACCATGCATGAAGTAAGTAGCTGAGGTGATATTTGAAACCAGATCTCCCTAATTCCACTTCAGGTTTCTTCTTCACTGCTCCATGTATTGCCTCTTTATAGGCTTTGTGGGTTAGTCTGTGAAATTGAATCACCACTCGGAGAATTGTTTCTATCAGAAAGTGGATTCCAAATTCTAAAAAACTGTCTTACAAAAATAAACTTTTGGAAAACAACCTGTTCATAAATTGGTGACTTGCCTGTTTTGCAAATGGCTCAACAGTGATGGGAATGGAGACCATTCATCCTTATTAGTCTTTTTATAACCAACAGAGAGAAATTCAATACCCTCATTTATCCAAGTAGAAACTGCAATATATATGCAAAGTTAGAATTCAAAGCTGAATATTTGCATTATCCTGCCAATCCATCTTGAATATATGAAGTCTCCATCACATCCAAGAAATGGCCTTTCATTCAGTCACTATCCTTAGTGCAAAAGAACTAGCTTTGTTGTTGGGGCTTTCAAGGGGTAAGTAATACAACTGAGGCACCAGAATTCCATTAACGATAATGAATAGCTTCTGAGGAGACAAAATACACTCAGTCTGAAATAGTAAAGCAGATCTGACTCCAGAAAGAGAGGAGACCAGCTAGAAGGAATTCTGCCAAGAGGCTTTTCCTCGGTCTCTACTTTTACTATTTTCTGCAAAGCAGAAAGCTTTGCTTGCTGCAACTCCAAAGCTGCCAATGTTGTAGTTTCCTCGTTATCTCTGTTACAGCCTAGGTCTGTCTGGCCTCCAGGTGCTTCCACTTTCAGCCAGATTCTCCTGGTCCAATTGCACACATCCTCTTCTCTCTCTCTTTAATCACTCCCTTAGACATCAGATTTTAAAAAACTACTTTATTTGCATTTAAGGAGATAAAAGATAAAAATAAACCAAGAATATAGAGCACAGAATTATAGATTATCAAGGCCTAGGAATTTAAACTTGACACCCCAGATCTAGCCATAAAGCCTGGCAAGATTCTGGGTATAACTGGCACTCTCCCCTTTAGACCTAAGCCCCACCATCTAGCCAGCCAACAAGATATTTTAGGAGCCTGTTCTTTTACTTTAGCTTTGTCTAAAACAGAATTTCCTAGTTTGGATGATCTTGCAGGACAGTCAAATAAGTAAATATTCTCCCACCCTTGGGATGAGATCCAGTGGTTCTGGAGGAGCCATAGGAAGAGAAAAAAAGAAAATAAATAGGAGGAAGAAAAGGACTATTATTTTTTGTTTGTTTCTAGTTTTTATGAAACAAGGACTGATGATTGTAATAGTTTTACAGACTAATAACAACATGCTCTAGACTGAGGTTCCTTAGACTGACAATGAGGAATCACATTCCTCTTAACTATTTTCTCCTCTAGGTTAAATATTACAAATTCCTATAATCCAGGAATACTTAACTTTTTGTCTCATGGACCTCTTTGGCAATCTGGTGAAGTCAATGAACCTATTCTCAAAATAATGTTTAAGATGTCTAAATAGTTATAAAAATTTTAGTTCCTATGCCCCAGGTTAAGAAACTTTGCTTTACCCCATTAATCACTAAGTATGGTTTCTAGTCCTCTCAGCATCCTACACAACTCTTTTTTTTTTTTTTTATAAAAGCAATTGGGGTTAAGTAACTTGCTCAAGGTTACACGGCTAGTCATTTTGATTTATGCGTGGGTGCTCATTTTCTGAGGCCGGATCTGATCTCGGGACATCCAAACTCCGAGGCCAGCACTCTTACTCACTGCGCCACCTAGCCGCCCCTTTAGGGCAATTGGGGTTAAGTAACTTGCCCAAGGTTACACGGCTAGGTTTTTGTTTGTGCAGATTAGGTGTCGGAGGCCGGCTCCGAACTCAGGTCCTTCTGATTCCAGGGCCGGCGCTCTATTCTCTGCGCCACCTAGCCGCCCCCCTACACAACTCTTAATATTTATAGTGGTCAAATGTGTTCCAACCAGGAAAATACTCTTGGACTCCTCCCATCTTCACAATACCCTCACTCTTACACAATGAACACACTAACCAAAAAGAACCTGCACCCAAAGTAAGAGCAGAAGCATTTCTCCATAGTTTGTTTCAAAATGAAATTTTATTTTAAAATGGTCCACATTTACACAATTGGAATAAACTCAGGAACATGACTTACTTTATAAACACAGTCTAATGGCTCTTTTCTCTTAATGTGCAAGAGGTAACCTGGCCAAATGTCAAGGAAAATTGATGAGGGCTCTCAAGTCTATTTGTTGAGACTCAGTCGTGCACACTGCCACTGTCCTGGCTTCATTTTACGCCTTGCTCTCTTTGCCCAGAAAGCAAATGTTCCCTGGGAAGTTCATTCTCAGACTCAATACAACTAGGCAAAGATTAAAACAGAAACTGGGCCAATGGCTGTGTGTGTGTCTGTTTCATATTTGCAACTTATAGTAAGGTTATACAAAAATACATATGTATTTAAACTTGTATTGGCATTTAGAGGTCAATGATCTGAGTTTCAGTGGAAGGATAGAATTTCCTGCCTTCTTTACTCCCTGGTGCTGAGGCAGCCAATGAGGCTTTCTTGGAGTTCAGAAAGTTCTTCTTCTTTCTCTTTGATGAGGCACATAGTGAGATGGTAGGCTCTTCTAGATTTCTGAATATGAAGACTTTCTCACCTGTGCTTAATAAATCACTCATTTCTGCACCTCTAATGTGGACTTCAGAGGTCTGGCCGACATAATCTGATGAAAGTTTTGGCAGGCTTCCTCTTTGAAATAATGCCATTCTTTCCAGGAGGGGAAGGTGTTTCTTCTTTAATATGCTAAACGAGTAAGATATATCAGTTTAGAATCTTTAGAAAAAAGACATCATGGGGAAGGAAATGAACATTGTGTGTGTGTGTGTGTGTGTGTGTGTGTGTGTGTGTGTGTGTGTGTGTGTGTGTAATAATCCCTACTCTATAGGAGATAGCTAAGTGTGGTAGAGAGAACACCAGGGTATTCATTAGCAAGGCATGTTTTCAGAAGAGATTTTAGAAGATGAAGTGCCCCGCCCAAAGTCATGCTTGGAACCCATTTCCTCTGACTCTAAATTCAGTGCTCTCTGTATACCACCTTACTTCTATTTCATGCTACTGACATCACAGGTATGTTGTGTGGAAAACACTTCATGAACTTTGAAATGCTATTGAAATCAACAGCAACTTATTTCAATTCAGTCTACAGCTTCTGTTATGTTCAAGTTAGTACACTAGGCACTAAGGTTACTAAGGCTAGAAAGATAAACTAAGGAAGCCCCTTTCTTTAAGGAGTTTGCAACCTAGTGGAGGAATCAAACATGTTCACGTGGAATTATGTAATAGTGACTGATAAGTAAAAGGAAATGCCCAGGAAAAATTTAATGAAAGATTTTTCAGTGGGAGAATCCATTTTCAGTTGAAGAGGGGGTCAAGAAGGATGGCTTCATGGAGGAGGTAGGTTCCTGTACTGGTTGCAGAGGAGAAATGTGGATGGCATGCCAAGAGGAGGCCAGGGAGAGAACAGAATGGGGAGATGCAGCTGAAGATGGACAGCAACAAATAACAGGAGACCGAGTGGCCTCTGATAAGAAGTGGGCCACTCTGGGGAGTAGGAGGTAGGTCCAGAGTGACACAGTGGATGTCTGTTAGCCATGACCTACTTTAACCAATAAACAACAATCATGTCAATTTATGAGGGACTTAGAATAATATAAAAACATGAAATAAAGTGAAGATCTTGTTTCCTTTACTTGGGAAGGAGAAGTGTTTGTCAAATCTGGCTTTTATTGCTTATTCTTTTAGGGTACAAACAACATCTGTTCTTGGGATAATGAAGGAATAAATTGGGAACAAAGATTAATGTTTAATCAACTGTACTTGCTCACAAGCTGTGTTTAAATGGCTCTGAAAGAACTGGTTGAGAAGGGAAAAATTCAGTCATTCCCTTTGCATGGTGTTAATGGACCCATCTGAATTTTTTTTTTAAATCAGACTGGAAGATTTCTGGTCACAAACTAAACTTTATAAGCCTGGGGGAAAATAAAGGGCTTTATGTGGAAGGTGGTGTTTGAGTTGAGCCTCGAGTGAAACGAAGAATTCTGCAATGTAGAGATGAGGTGGGAGTATATTCCAGACAGGAGAGTCTAGCCCATGTAAATAAGGCCACAGAGAGGAGAAGCTAAGTGTCAGAGGTGAAGAACTGCAAGAAGGTTGGTATGGCTGAACAGAGTGTTAACAAAGGGGAATAACGCAAAACAAGACTGGAAAGGCAGGTTGGGGCCAGGTTGGGAAGGGTTTTAAATGCCAAAGAGAGGAGCTCATATTTGATCCTAGAAGAAACAGAGAACCACTGGAATTTAATGAGTAAAGAAATGACATGGTCATTTCTGATTTCATGGTCAGACCTGAGTTTTAGGTAAATCACTTTGATATTTAAGTGAAAGATGGATTGGAGAAGTGAGTAGTGAGGCAGGGGGCTAAATGAGAAGGCTATTGCCATGATGCTAGCAATAGGTGAAGAGAGCTTTTCTTTTGTTGTTTTGTTTTGTTTCTTCTTTCTTGTGGTTCTTCTCATCAGTTCTAATTCTTCTTTACATCATGACTAATGTGAAAATATGTTTAATATGAATGTACACGTAGAGTCTATATCAGATTGCATGCCATCTTGGGGAAGAAGGAGTGGGAAGAGGAGAAAATTTAAAACTCAAAATCTTATGGAAGTGAATATTAAAAATTAAAAATAATTAATTATATATATTTTTAAAAAGTTGAGGACTTACTAGCTTTGTGACTATGGGCAAGTCACTTAACCCCAATTGCCTTCTAAGAAGCAAAAAAAAAATTGAGGAGAGCCTGTACTGTACAATGCTAGTGGTTATATGAGGAGAGAGAAGGGGACAGAAGACAGGAGTGTGGAAGATAGAGAAGTGACAAGAGTCAGTCACTGATTGGATATGTTCAATAAATATAAGTAAGATAACAGAACAGTTACCAATATGTGTCTCTAGAGGTAGTTTCCTCACTAATTGTTTCCTATACTGATGAAATCCTAGGTCTAGATGTCTTATAATAACCACCAATCCTCTTCCCCTCCTCCTCCCATCACATTAATGAACATTAATTTGCATTCTTTGGACATAGAGACCATTCCAAAATCACCAAATGTATCCACCTCCACATTTCTTCATCTCATGCACAAGAATGGCATGAGACTGCATCGGATTCTTTGTGGAAATTCAGATATACTGTGCCTAAGACTTCCCTGCCTCTACTAGTCTAGAATACTAGAAACATCAGAAAAATATGTGAACATAAGCCTTATTTATATGCACCTATTAATGTACTCTATTAGTTAGATAATTAAAATAGTAGATATAGGTAAGAGTATATTGTTAGAGGCAAGAAATAGTCACTGGACTTTTGTTTTCATCTAAAGTCCACCAATATGCTGAATGAGAGGTTTTTAGCCTGGGGTCCACAAACCTCCCCCCCTTAAGCATCACCAGCTAGATTTCAAGGGGTCTATGAAATTGAATGGGGAGTGAAATGAAGCATTTCTTTCAGTTGTAAATTTAACAAAAATATATTCTGAAAAGGTATATTGGCTTCATCAATAGCTTCCATGGGCTTCATCAGTCTGCCAATGGACACCATAGCGCAAAAAAGTTTACGGACCTCTATTCTAAATAAAGAATTCCCATACAAGCCCAGCATCCGCAAACTTCTGAAGAGAGTGCAGGTGACAGGCAGCAGAATATATTAGTTTCCCCTTTTGCACATTCTGAAAGCCTGTCATTACCTCTCTTTCTTCTGCTGAGCTGAAAGTGTCTTTTCTAAGCCTGTGCTGATCAGATCTTGTCTTAGTTTGATCTCTAAAGCTTCCCACAGCTCCTGGTGCTTCCTAAAAACCAAAAAAAAAAAAAAAGGAAATCTTAACATTTTTCTGGTCTAAGAGTATTTTAAGCTGAAAATAATCAATCATTAGTTTGAAGAGAAAACATAATAGCTTGATCTGCCGCTGAGCTCCCTAAAATACAAAAGCACATGCAGGGATGACTAGTTGTACTCCTTACCTCTTGAAATTTCTTCTGAAGACATGTGGCTAGTGGAGAAAGAACTGGAAAGGTCATTGGAATTAGTGTTAGAAGGGACCTTACAGATCATCTGGGCCAGGGGTGGGGAATATGCAGCCTTAAGGACACATGTGGCCCTCTAGGTCCTCAAGTGTGGCTCTTTGACTGAATCCAAATTTCATTTGTTCTATGAAGTTTGGATTCAGACAAAGAGCCGCCCTTGAGGACATGGAAGGCCACATGTGGCCTTAAGGCTGGAGGTTCCCCACCTCTGCCAGTCTCCTTATTTTATAGATGAGGAAACTAAGGACTCCACAGGTTAAATGACTTAAGGTCACACAAGTAGTAAGTTTTGTAAAACCCATATTGTGATTTGGTTCCTTCTACTAAAAATCTAGTTCTATGTCCACTGTGCTACACTTGCCTTTCTTTTCTGGTCTACTAAGGACCAAATTACAGGGCTCTAGTATCTGTTTCAGGATTGAAATTCTACCACCCTGGTTAATGAAAGTTAATAAAAGAGGTAAAGATTAAGGTGAGCCTTAAAGGATCAGAAACATTAACCATAATTACAAAAGTCAATATCTTATAAAACCTAAAGTAATATTGATTGCTAAGTAAAGTTCACTAAATTATTATACTTCAACAGCTAGGTGGATCTAAGAGAATCATGGATACATCTTCCACCAAAGCAGATAACAACCCATTCAAGCCTTTTCATCTAGTCCATGTTGGCCATTAATCTCCCAGATTCACACTACACTACGCCATATATGCCAAAGGATGCTTCCACTATGCTAGTTCCATTATATATGGAACAAGAAAAATGAAATGATTCCCTGCCCTAAAGGAGATAATCTCTTGGTAATGCTTAACATATTCACTAGAGACTTCATCAAAATTAATAAAATTAAGGAATCCAGTGCAACATTTGGACTCTTCATTTCTCATTTTCATGGCAGAGTGCGTCCGCTAGTCACATATGTCCTTATGTTGTCTTTTGTATGATTTCTGGCCCACAAGTCACTACTGGTGATGTCCTGCATTCTATTTACACCTAATAAGTTAATTTAGTTACACTGTTGACAAAATTTTAAAATTAAACATGACCTGTTCATGCCCACTATGCCCTAAATGGAATTAAAAAGGGACATATGCCAAATCAAATGATGGAATGGAAAGACCATAGAACACAGAGCCAGAAAACTGGGAGGTAATGTAATACAGTAGAATGAGTAAAAATTTGAGGGTCAGAAGACCTGAGTTCAAATCATGACTCTGCTCTTTACTACTTGGGTGACTTTAGGAAGGTCATTTAATTTCTATAGGCCTCAATGTCCTCATCTGTAAAATGGGAGATAAGACTTGTTGTTCAGTGGTTTTTCAGTCATGTCCAATTCTTTGTGACCCCATTTAGGGTTTTCTTGGCAGAGATACTTGGAGTGGCTTCCCATTTCCTTCTCCAGTTTATTTTATAGATGAGGAAACTGAGGCAAACAGGGTTAAGTGACTTGCCCAGGGTCACACAGCTAGGAAGTACCTGAGGCCAGATTTGAACTCAGGAAAACTCATCTTCCTGACTCCAGGCCCAGTGGTCTACACACTGCACCACCTTCGTGCCCCTAGACTTGAGTCTTGGCTCCGCCGTTTATGTAAATTTGGCTAGATTACTTAAATTCTAAGTTTGTTTTCTTTCTGAAAAATGCTGAGGATTTGGGGGAAGGAGATTAATTGATCTCTAAAGTCCCTCCAGGCTTTAAATCTCATTAATTTTTAGAAAGAGACCTAAAGATGCATGCCTACAAACACAGCTCTTAGTGAAATATACACATAATTCCCTAAAGCAATTGACTTCATTCACCTTCCCTGAACCATACATACTCCCCCAAGCCCGACAAAGAGCTCACCTCTTCATACTGCTGTCTGCAGGAGCTTCATTGTTGTCACTTTCAATGAGGTTGTCTGTGTACTTATCGCTGACTGCATCCAGAACAGAGAGGAGCTCTGTCTGTGAACTTGAAGGCAGCATCAGGCTCAGCAGTCTGTGCAACATCCCCACTGGCACCATTGTCAGTTTGGATAAATAAGATGCCAATCGCAGCTCCTAGCGGAGTTAATGGAGAGAGTTCAAACATTCGCAGTTTACAACCTTCAAGATGAGCAGTTTTTAATTTCATTTGGCCTTATAAGTTTTCTCCCAAAGTGATAAAAGTTTTAGCAGTTTAGCCCTGCCAATACTTTCGCAGATCCTCAGATCTCTTTCCCAGATCCTCAGATCTCTCTCTCTCTCTCCTTTCTTCTCTCTCTCTCCTCTTTCTTTCTTTCTTTCTTTCTTTCTTTCTTTCTTTCTTTCTTTCTTCTCTCTCCTCTTTCTTCTCTCTCTTTATCTCTGTTTCTTTCTCTCTCTGTCCCTGTCTCTCTCACACACACACTACACACGTGACTTAGTCAGCAAAATATGTCCCTTTGACAACATCCATTTTTTTTTTTAAAGCAATTGGGGTTAAGTAACTTGCTCAAGGTTACAAGGCTAGTCATTTGATTTATGCGTGGGTGCTCATTTTCTGAGGCCGGATCTGATCTCGGATCATCCAAACTCCGAGGCCGGCGCTCTTACTCACTGCGCCACCTAGCCGCCCCTTTAGGGCAATTGGGGTTAAGTAACTTGCCCAAGGTTACACGGCTAGGTTTTTGTTTGTGCGGATTAAGTGTCGGAGGCCGGCTCCGAACTCAGGTCCTTCTGATTCCAGGGCCGGCGCTCTATTCACTGCGCCACCTAGCCGCCCCGACAACATCCATTATTACCGCTCAGTCCTAGTTCTTCCCTGTGACTGTTACTGCCTCGAGTAAAGGAACTGAGTTTTGGTTTATAGCAAACAACATCCAGTTAAAAGAATCAAAACTTGCAGAATTTTTGATTGATGTAAAGGAATATTTTTTAATGTGAAAATAACTTACTTGGATATATCAAAGATCTGTGTCTTCTCTGTGGTTTGGCTGCTGCTTCTGTTACTAGATATCACCACTCCCCCTATTTCTTATTGTACTTTAGTATAGAGGTGTCAAATATGGGCCTGCAGGCCACACACAGTCCACAATACTTCCCAGTGAGGCCAAAATCAGATTAAGATGAAACTGGGGGGCAGCCGAGTGGTGCAGTGAGTGGAGCACCGGCCCTGGAGTCAGAAGGACCCGAGTTCAAATCCAGCCTCAGACACTTAACACAAAAACTAGCGGTGGGCAAGTCACTTAACACCAATTTCCCTACTTCCCCCCCTCCAAAAAGCAAAAAAAAAAAAAAATTAAACTGGGAAAAATTGTTTAACAAAATAAAGAAAAATACAGTAAATTGCTAAATAATCTAGGTCAATTGTTGAACCATCAGGATCCTTGTGTATGGTTTAGTGACCTGCATGTCCATTTGCATTTGACACAATACTTTAGTAAACAATTTTCATGAGTTGCTGGGAACAAAAACAGTCTTTACCAATCCTCTGATCCCAAGCTTATCCCCATATAGCTATGAGAGTTTCTTGACAAAGAAGCCTAGTCCATTCTTGGGTCTGTACTCAAAAAGTCTTAACTCATTATTGCTCAGAGTAGATTTCTGTGATTTTTAAGAACATAGAATCACTGTCAAGTCATTATGAGGCATCCAACCATGCAGTCAGAGCTATAAAAGATCTCAGAGGTCATCTAGTCCCATCCCTTCGTTTTGATGATGAAGAAATTGAGACCTAAAGAGGGGAAATGACCTGTCCACAGTTACAGAGCAAATAGAAGAAGTGGGATTTAATTGAAGGCAACTCGACAATCCATTACTCAAAGGGCGAATTTAGTTGAGATGAAAATAAATTAAAAATCTGAGGGAGACACCTGTGAAATCTACCTCATGGAATTCTGCAAAGATCAAAAGAGATAATGTGAAAGAAAACTTTGGTAAAAAGACAAAGCATTGCATCGTCCTAAGGGACCACCATTATGCCAAGAAGCAAGAAGCATGGGGCAGTGGAAAAAGCTATAATTTAGGATGAAGGAGACTGGAGCTCTTGTCCTAAGTCTGCCACTCACACCTTCTGAAACCTCATGCAAGCCTCACTTCCTCATCTGTAAAATGTTCTGACATTCTATGGTCATGTATTTATTATGGGGAGGCAGCTAGCATGACATAGTGGTAAAACAAAATAAACCCTTGCCCACGTGTCAGAAGACCTGAGTCAGGCCTCAACATCTACTACTTACTAATCACAAAGATAAAATCACACATCTCTTTAAGCCTCCACTTGTTCATCTGTAAAATGGGCCTAGTAAACACTCACACCACACAGGATCGCAGGATTTAGAGCTAGAAGGATCCCTGGACCTCATTTAATTCAACCATCTTATGTTACCTAGGAAATAATTGAGGCCCAGAGATTAACTTGTTCAAGGTCAGATGGGTAATTAATGGAGATGGAATTCAAATAGTGAGTTCACGGCTCTGTATACTATGCTCCTTCACAGAATTGTTGGGTGATAGTGAATTTAGAAGTGCTTTGTAAACTGTAAAGCATTACAAGTTAGTAATTATTATTATCAAATGAAGCTATAGAAATAAAGTGCTTTCTAACCATAAAGCGACACATAAATATAAATTACTTTAAAGATAATAAATATACAATCCTGCTTTAGGGGAGCAGGTGAAGAAGGTGAGAAGAGAAGGCATTCCTGGGATGGGGGAGAACCTGTTTAAAGATATGAAAATGCAAATACTGTTTCAGGAAGATGAAGCTGGTAGCAGCGTAGAGACTGAGGGCATGATATAGAGAAAACAGACTGGGGGCAGGAGAATAGCTCTATCATAGTTATAGCTCTCAACGGAGAGAGAGAAAGAGAGAGACAGAGAGAGAGACAGAGACAAAGACAGAGAGAAAGACACAGAGAGAGAGATACATACACAAAGAAAGAGAGAATATAAAGCCAAAATGTTCAATTCCACTAAAACAAACTACATAGATTTCTCATATTTGGCCAAAATTCAATAATTATTGATAAATGCATTTCTATTCTGAACAGACTGGGGACTTATTAACATGACAATCCTGAAATGAAGAGTTTTGTGAACTATATTTAATCTTGGATCAGTTTTTTTTATCAGATGTGAAAATAACTTTTAATTACAGAAGGTTTTCATGCTCCCAATCACCATTAGAAGGTTAATTTGAGAACCAATGGAAAAAAGGGAGAAGACAACGAAGGAAAAGGAATCAGATTTGACCTCTCCCATAACACAAATCCATATGGGTAACTATGATTCATGGGTCATGCTCCTCAGCAGGTTTCTGTGATGGGTCAGCAAGGCAGAGGTGAGAAGGGAAGGCATTCCTGGAATGGGGAAGAACCCATTTAAAGATATGAAAATGAAAAGAGGAATGCCAAATTTAGGGGTTACCTAAAAGAAAAATTTGAATGAATATAGAATGGGCACAAAATAGTAACACAGTACATAGTGCCATGCTCCCAGTGCTATATTTGGAGCTATCAAGGGTGCAGTAAAAATTATAAGTCAAGAAGTTACAATCTTTCATGCACTTAAAGTTAGAGGGAATGTCAGGGGACATTTGCTCCCAGATCCCACCTCTCTATAACATCCTTAACACAGGAAGTCATTCAACCTCTGTTCTGTCACCTGCAGGGAGAGAGAAATCATTCCCCTTAGAGGCAGCTCATTCCATTTCTGAATAGCATTTTTCTTATGTTGGGCTGAAACTGGTATCCATCCTTCTAATTTCCAGAAGGGATATGCGCAATCCTAAATGCCCTGAGAAGCAAGACACCAAAATTACAGTCCTGATCTGCTGCTTATGTGCCCTGTGACCTTGAGCAAGTCACTTTTCCCCAATGAGCATTAATTTTTAAAAAATCTGTAACAGGAGGATAATCATACTTCTATAACCTATATCACAGAGTTATCAAGAAGATCAAGTGAAATAATGTGGGAATTATGTCAAGACCATAAATTCCTTCAGCAATATTAGTCTAGATACTGTGTATTTAGGCCAAAAAATGAAATGATGCCTATTGTAAAATAGTTTATAATTTCCTGGTAATTTCTAACACATTCACAGATATGGAAATACAAAGTAATTTCAAAAAGGAAAGATTTAGTAGCTCCAAAAAATGGCTTCATGCAGGAGATAGCACATCATTATAGTCTTGAATGAATTTAGGTATTCTTAGAAGCAGAGGCAAGGAGGCAAGGCATTCCAAGAAGAGAGGAGAGCCTGAGTGTTCAAAGACAGAAAGATGGGAGACAGGATGCCAAATTTAGGGACTACCTAATAGGTCAATTTAGATGACTGTAGGGTGTGCACAAAATAGTAATATGAAATAAATCTGGAAATGTAAATGGAAGTCAGGTTGTAGATGGCTTAAATGTCAGGCTGAAGAGATTTAATTTTATCCTAGGGAAAACAGGGAGCTGTTGATGATTTGGGAGGTAGGTGAGTCAGTCAACCAACTGGTATTTATTACGGGCCTATTATGTGCCATAGTGCTAAGAACTATAAGGAAAGGCAGAAGATGGTTCCTGTTCTCTAAGAGTTTATAGTTTAATCTAAGTCATATGGTCAGACCTGTTTTATGGAAATATGAGAATATTAATATGGCAGATGTGGTTGATGGGTTAGAGAGGAGAGAGTCCTGAAACACAGAAAGGAAACCACTGTGATAATGATCTAGGTTAAGGGAAAGGAGAAAAGGAAATGGATAAGAGATGTGATTTAAGACTTGGCAAATAATTGGATAGAGGAGTGTGTGTGTGTGTGTGTGTGTGAAAAGGGAAGGAAAGGGGAGGTGATTCGAGGTTGCGAACCTGGGTGACTAAAAGGATGACGTAGCTCGGAGGTGGGCTGTATTGTAGAAAATGTAGAGAGTTCCTTCATGGAAATGTTGAATTGGAGATGCCTCAAGGACAACTAGGTGGCAGTATCAAGCACTCAGGAAAAGGGAGTGATAAAGGCTGAATATATTTATTTGAGATTCACTTGCATAGAGACAGTAATTGAATTGATGGGAGATGATGATAGTCCTAACAGTCTTGAGAATGCAGAGTAAAAATTAAAAGGGTCCAGGAGGAAGTTGAGGGAGATACCCATGCTTACTGAGCAGAAAAATAGGTGACAGGAAGGTAGGAGCTATATTTATCGTAATAATAATAATAATACATGGTATTTATTATTCCCAATGTCTGTGTCTTTGTTGTTATTGAGTCATTTCAGTCATGTCTGATTCTTTTGATCCCACTTGGGGTTTTCTTGGCAAAGATACTGGAGTGGCTTGTCATTTTCTTCTCCAGCTCATTTTACAAATAAGGAAACTGAGGCAAACAGGTTTAAATGATTTGCCCAAGGTCACATAGTTATTAAGTGTCTGAGGTGATAGTTGAACTCAGGACGATGAGACTTTAGATCTGGCACTCTACCTACTGTGCCACCTAGCTATTCTATGTGTCCCTAAGTAGGAACTTAATAAATGTTCATTGAATGGAATTGATTTAAATCCAGCAAAGGAAATTGAGAAGAATATTAGATAGATAGAATAAGAGGGAGGAAAGCCAAGGTACATTCTTAGATTCACAAGGAGGAGGTGATTGACTAAGTTAAAGGTAAGAACTATGCATACATAAGCTACCATTATCATTTGAAACATCAGGTATCATTACGTAGTTATGGTGAATGTAAAATATTGAGTTGCACCTGTACTTACATGAATGCAAATATTAAATTGAAGTAGGTTTTCTAAGTAAATTTCTAATAAAATTTTGAAAAAAAAAACTGCAATCTATGGCATATAATTTAAGGTTATCATTCCAATATCATTTATCTTATTTTTCTCTACCACTATTTGTACAAATTATTTTCCTTTTCTGGGACTTAATTTCCTCATCCATACAATAAAGGTGTTAAATATTAGAGGGATTGTAGGAAAACAATCATATGAATGCATTGTTGGTGCAGCTGAATGCCTTTAGTCATCATGGAAAGCAATTTGGAACTCTGCATATTCTTTGCCCTAGCAGTACTGACACTAGGCCTATACTGGCAAAGAAATCAAAGAAAGTGATCAAGGACCCTCTTGTGTGAAAATGAATACACAGAAACTCTTTTTGTAATAGTTAAGAATTTGAAACTAAGGTGGAATCAGGAGTGGATAAACAAATTATGGCATATAGATGTAATGGAAAACTACTCTGCTCTAAGAAATGATGAAGGGGGCAGTGTCAATGAAGCCTGGGAAGACTTGTATGACCTGATGCAGAGGGAAGGAAGCAGAACAAGGAGAACTATTTATACAACAACACTATAAAAGGAAAATACTTTAAAAAAAGACCTAAGAACTCTGGCCAAAGCAAGGACCAACTATGACTCCAGGGGACCAGTGATGAAGCATGTTACCCATTTCCTAACTGAGAGGGGATGACTTAGGATGAAGAATGAAGTGTATTTTTTGGAATGTTTATTACAAGAGTTTTGCTTTTCTTATTTTTTCCCTAGTGTTGAGAAGTGGTGAGAGGGAAAGAAAATCAATTTTTTTTGTTAATTAAAAATAAAGCAGCAGTGCTAGACACAATGTTCTCAAAGGTAAATTTTAATTTTAATAGTATGATACTCTCTCCATATTTCATAAAGTTACAATGATCCAAAAAAGTTCTGATTATTTGAGTTTTCTCAAATCTATTTTTCTTAGAATTTATGTAACATTTTTCCCATTCCAAGTACATAAGCAGCATTGCTTATTCTTCATTTCATAAACCACCTGGGTAATAATATCAGATTCCATTGTTTTAAGACAAGGAAGAATAAAAAAAGAGAAAATACAGTGGGAGCAAGAGAAAACGTTACTTAAAGTGCTATTTATTTTACAGAATAGAAATAGGAGAACTGGGTTCTAGTCCCATTTTTGCCACTAAATCATCGTGTATTTTTCAGTCGGCATTTATTTTCCTGAGGGTCCATTCCTGCTCTCAAGATAAAGATCCTAATAATCCCCACTCAGATATCCATTGGTCAGGGCAGGTGGTAGCTTCATGGCTAGAGTGCTGGGCCTGGAGTTAGGAAGACCTGAGTTCAAATTTGACCTCAGACACTTGCTAGTTAGCTGTGTAACTCTGAGCAAGTCATTTCACCTCCATCTCCCTCAGTTTCTTCATTGACAAAATGGTAATAACAAAAGTAACAATGTCTCAGGGGTAGTTGCGAGGAGAAAATGTGATAATATTTGTAAAGTATTCAGCATGGTACCTATGACAGAATCAACTCAATAAATGATGGTTTTGCTCCCTTGCTTCCCCAATTACTAATGAATTAATAATCGTTTACATGATAAAACTTACCCAAAGATATAAATTTTAAAAGGATGAGACAAACACGAATTAATATTCTATTCTCAAGTCAATGGGGAGCCAGTGGACTTTAATGAATAGGGAAGTGCTGTATTCTGAGACTGAGGCTTTAGGAGAATCACTTTGGCAGCTGCGTGAAAAATAAATTGGACAGGCGATGAAACAAGGCAGCAAGACCAATTAAGAGGCTATTCCAATAGTCCATGTGAGGGATAATGAGGGCCTGAACTAGAATGGTGGCTATGTGAGAAGAGAAGAGACAGATGGGAGAGAAATGAAGGTAGAAATGATTTTGGAAGTGATTGGATATGGGAGGGGAGAGGGAGAGAGAAAGAGTAAGGAGTCAAAGATGATGCCAAAGTCATGAGCCCATGTGGCTGGAAGGATGTTAGTGCCTTTGGTAGTAATAAGAAGGTGTGTAAGTGGCATGAGTGTAGGGGAAAAGATGACATCTGAGATCTATCTCAGGCCTTCCGTACCTGTTCATGTTGAGATTCAGTATGGATCAACATAGCTCTCTTACCAGTCATTGCCCAAAGTACAGAGCCAAGACTCCAACGGGCATCTGCTGTAGCCATGAGGTAATGAATGGGATGGAAGGAGAAGCAGGGATGGTCATGCAAAATTTTGGGCATGGAATTTTACCAATGGCAGCTGTGGGGTTGTTGTTGTGTGTATGTGCCTGGTGATAAGTTTGGAAGGGGTTCTGGATAGTTGGTAGCTTGCCCTGGAAAGGGAGGGGTGGAGTAGAGAAATGTTAGGGGGTAAGAGTAGATGTCATTGTATTGGAGACAAACCTCAGGACTGGCTATTACTGGGAGGGTAAGATGTTCATACATCTTCACATGCTCTGATTGGTTGATTGCGCATCCCTTGTAGGGGTCAAGCTTTGGCCTCAGGTCATACTCCCACTTTTGAGACCACTGTGCTAAAAGTCTGCTTGCTTTAATAGTCTACATTCTTAGGTCCATCCTAGTCCAGCATTCTGCATCCTGATGTGCTTTGTAGCCCTAACATTCTATGTTGCACATCATAAAGACCATCTCAGTTCTAACATTCTATGTTCTCTGTTCTAAAACCTCTGGAATGAATGTCAGATCATCCTTTTTTTTTCCTCCCAGTAGAGAGAGGGCAAACTTTGGGTATGGAATGTTTCATACTCAGTACTGGTTGTTAGACTAGAGATTTTTGTTTCATATTGCAGACCCCTATGCACACATACACATATACAGAGTATAAGATTGAAGGTTATTGAGAGATAATTGAAATGTAAAAAACCAAAGGAAACAATAAAATATTTTTAAAATAAGGGTAAAGGTAAAGGGACTTTCCTAAAAGTAAAACATTAAAATTTTGTCATTTAATATTTTATTTTGTCAGTTTGAATTAATTTGAATGCCAATAAAATCATAGGTCAGAACCACCCCTAATTAAATTAATCATTTAAAATAATGTAAGTCCACTATAACGTACAGAGAGAAATAACTAGGCCTTTCAAATTGGAATAGGATTCAGTCTCAAAAACGTGTTCTCTTCAGCAACTGTAAGAAAGCATTTCTTTATAGAAAAGAACTGACCTGATCTCCTAAGGTCCCTAACCCTTCAGATCACAAATCAAAGGTCATTTCATAGGAGACCTTTTTTAATGCCTGAAGTTGTGATGTCTTCTTTGTTCTTGAAATTACTTAGTTTTACTTCATATGCACTTTTCCGTGCCCATGTTGAAACCCCCAAATAGAATGCTGGCCTCTCCTTTTGGACAGGGGCTCTTTTTTGTGTTTGCATCCTCAGCTCCTGGGACAGCAACTGGCACATTGCAGTTGCTTAGTAAATAAATATTTGGCAAAATGAAAGTGAAATGCCTGGAACCACATAGCAGCCTTTCTTGGTCTTGGGTTCTAGAATGGGAATTCTGGGGAACATTAATTTTCTTACTTTTTTTTCAATTTTCAATTTATTTTTCAATTTTGTCCCACCTTTTTTTTATACCATTTATGCCACATGAGGATCATCTGTGAACTTTCCATTCTAGAGGGGAGATGTGTATTTACCTGGTTATAAAGGGTCAAAAATGTGTCCATCTCAATGTTCTCTAGCAAGTCTTCAAGAACAACGCTATTCTGCTGCTCCTCCCTTAAACTGAAGTGAAAACAACCTTATGTTAAATACAGAGCTTATCTCAAGGTCAAAAGGAAAATGTTAAAGCTCTGACATCATCTTTTGGATGGAAAGACAAAAGGAAAAGGGACTTCAGGAAGTAATCTTGAAAAGGGGATTTTGTTTATGTTTTTGTATCCCCAAGTGCCTCAAATAGAGTGATAATTAATAAATGTTCGTTTAGTCAAATTGACTAAATTCATAGTACTGTTTTCTATCATTGATCTGGATTGGTAAGGAATGGAAATACCAGCTTTTCTGTCAGGTCTTTAGTTTATTAACAAAACTTAAAAACATTCTGTAGCAGGGCAGCTAGGTGGTGTAGTGAATAGAGCACCAGCCCTGGAATCAGGAGGACCTGAGTTCAAATCCAGCCAGATACTTGATGCTTAACTAGCTGTGTGACCTTGGGCAAGTCACTTAACCCCAATTACCTTGCCTTCCGCCCTCTATCCCCCCCCCCAAATATTCTGCAGAATTTCAATGACTTATAATTGAAAAGGGTCTCATAGATAAACTAGCCCACCCTCTTATTCAAAACAAGACATCTTCCTAGACCTTTGCCATCTAGCATCCACTTGCAGATCTCCCAGAACAGGGAAATCACTACCCCAAGAGACAAATGCTTATTTTAGGGCACCTCTAATGGCACCTCCCAGTGTCTCTCAAACATGCCTTGCCACAGTCTTACCTTTGATTATGAAGCTCTAGTACTTTCTGAGACTTTGTCAGGGCCTGCCACAGCAAAGCAGAAATCTGCCTTTCTGAATTCATTTCTCCAGTTTGACTCAAAAGGCCAAGTCCTTCAGAAATCCACTGTTGTCTGTCCATGATGGCCCGCTGCTGGAGTGCAGTCTCTCTGTGTACCAACTCATATTCCAGCTTCCTGTCGAGCTCTTCAATCTCCTGCAGCAAACCATATGGAGGAGAAAAAGCAATGAATCAGCCTGGGGGATGCGATTTTATGTTGTGTGGGAGTATAGGGCTTGTAGCATTTGGTTATTGGACAGGAGGGACAGATGAACAATCTATCCCAAGCACAAACAGATCCTTATTTACTTGCTAGGATGAGTAATTGGTCTGGTTATTAGAACAGAGATGAGAATATCTATGGGTTTATTATTTCTAGAAACCTATGGCTTTGTATTCTCATAGCTAATGACAATAGGTCCTAAGACTCTTGATAGATCCGTAGAAGGGACTGCTAGGTATTGTCATAGTGCAAGGAACATCGGGCCTGGAGTCAGGAAGCCTCATCTTTCTGAGTTCAAATCTGGCCTCAGATGCTTACTGGTTGTGTGACCCTAGGCAAGTCATTTAACTGTCTGGCTCAGTTTCCTTATCTGTAAAATGAGCTGGAGAAGGAAATGGCAAAGCATGCTAGCATCTTATTTTTTTTTTTTTTTGGAGGGGGGAAGGCAAGGCAATTGGGGTTAAGTGATTTGCCCAAGGTCATACATTTAGTAAATGTGTCAAGTGTTTAAGACTGGATTTCAACTCAGGTCCTCTTGACTCCAGGGCTGGTCCTCTATTCATTGCACTACCTAGCTTGCCTCAAGCTAGTATCTTTACCAAGAAAACCCCAAATGTCCTCTATTCCACTGAATGCCCCTATTTTCCCCTGAAACAAAATACTCAGTTTTGCTGGGTAGGTGACCCTTGGCTTCAATCATAGCTCTTTTGCCCTCTGGAATATCATATTCCATGCCCTTCAGTCCCTCAGTGTGAGGCTGCCAGGTCCTGTGCTATTCTGATTGTGTTTCCACAATATTGAAATTGTTTCTTCCTGGCTGCTTGTAGTATTTTCTCCTTCATCTGGGAATTCTGGAACCTGGCTATAATATTCCTGGGAGTTTTCTTTTTGGGATCTTTTTCAGGAGGTGAGTGGTAGATTTTTTCAACCTCTATTTTGCCCTCTGGGTCTAAAACATCAGGGCAATTTTCTTTGAGAATTTCTTGAAGGGTGTTTTCTAGGTTCTTTCTTTGATCATGGCTTTCAGGTAGTCCAATAATTGTTAAATTATCTCTTCTGGATCTATTTTCCAGGTCAGTGGTTTGTTCCCATGAGATATTTCACATTGCCTTCTATTCTTTCATTTGTTTGGATCTGTTTAACAGCATCTTTATTTCTCATAAAGTCATTAGCTTCCATTTGCTCCAGTCTAACTCTGAAGGAATGAATCTCCTCAGTGAGCTTTTGAGATTCTTTTTCCATCTGGCAAATTCGACTTTTTAAGGCATTCTTCTCCTCATTGCCCTTTTGGGCTTCCTTTGCCAAGCTATTTTTAAGGTGTTATTTTCCTCAGTCAGGCCGTTGACCCTCATTTCATACTTTTCCTGCATCCTTCTCATTTCTCTTCCCAATTTTTCCTCCACTTCTCTTATTTGATTTATAAAGTCCTTCTTAAGGTCCTCTATGGCCTGTGACTTGCTCATATTTTCCTTTGGAGCTTTTGGAGCAGCATTTCTGACCCCCAGTCCTCCTCCTGTTCCATGCTTTGATCCTCTTTGCCCCCCAAATAGGAGTCTAATGTTGAATTTTTCTGTTTATTTGTTTCCTTTGCCTTGGCATGTTGCCACTTAATTACTTGACTTTTGGGCTTATTGCCACAGTAGGACTCTGCCACCAGACAGGGGAGCTTCCATCCCAAAGCTGGGGTCTTCACAACTTCTGGTTCTGGGAAGCTGGATACCCACCCCACAACCTCCACCCCAGACCACAATCCAGATCCAGGGAGGTTAAAGCAAGAGCGATTACCCCCAAGACTGATCACTGGATCTCCCTACAGTTTGCAGGCCAGGAGCTGGAGCTGCCACTGAAATTGCAAAATGGTGTGTCTCCTGAGCATCTTCTAGCCCCTAGGGGAGGAAGCCGACGTGTTCCCCAAATACTGGTCCCAAAGTCTATAGGGTACTAACCTCTCACTTTGTCCTAGGCATGTCTGTGTTGATAATTCTAGAATCGCCAGAGCTGCTGGTGTTCTGGGGTCCCTCCAGCTGGCTGCTGGCCTGGCCACCCTGGGGCTAAAACCGAGGCTCAAGCAGACCTGGGCTCGGCTCTCCAAATGCTGCACTGGCTCTTCCTGCAGGGCTGCTGGCTGTCCTCAGCAGGAGGTTAGCTTCTCTGTGTCGTTCTGTGGGTGCTGGGGCTCCAGAAGTTGTTCAGAGTCCCCTTTTACATGGTTTGGAGGTGATCTGGGGGGAGAGCACCTTGGACCTGCTGTTTCTACTCCGCCATCTTGGCTCTGCCCCAAACAGGACTTTTCAATAACTCTTGTTCACTGTTCAATCATTTTTCAGTCATGTCTGACTCTCTGTGACTCCATTTACGGTTTTCTTGGTAAAGATACTGAAATAGTTTGCCATTTCCTTCTCCATCTCATTTTACAGATGAGGAAACTGAGGCAAAGGGGGTGAAGTGATTTGCCAAGGGTCACCAAGCTAGTAAGTTTCTGAGGCCAGATTTTTACTCAGAAAGATGAATCTTCCTGACTCTGGAGCCAGTACTCTATCTACTGCACCACCTAGTTGCCTGAATAATAACTCATTACTCAATAACTCATAATTAAGGCCAGACTTTTCATCATCCTAAAATAGTACAAGAAGGTTTCCTATTACAAAATTCATGCCACATGGGAGAGAAAAAAGGCATGGTGCCTGATCTCCAGTAATGTAATCTCAGTTTAGTTGAGACTGCTGAAGCCAGATTTACCAGAATTAAGTGTTTTTTTTTTTTTTGAAATTTGTATTATAATTAAATTCCTTTTCTTGGGTAATCTCTTGTGAGGGACCAGATGGTTGTAAGGAGAACTCTTCACTTCCATTTATAATAGAAGCCAACCTGAAGGAACTCTAAAATATCCAGTACTTCAAATGCGATGAAAAGTCATTTGCCAGATGTCATATCTCCCCCCAACCTCTTGGAGAGATAAATAATGGTGGTTGTGTTGTTCTGAGTGCTTCCCATGATTCTCTGATACCAATATGCATTCCTGAAATGTACCCTCATCAAACATCAAGCCCTCCTCAAGTGGAATGTTCAGGGATTGATTTGGTGATGCAAGAAGATGGGACATTAGTGTTGGAATCAGAAGATTGAGGATAAAGTCCCAGGTCTGCTGTTTCCTAGTTTGTTTCTGGTTAAGTAGCTTGATCCCTCTAAGCCTCAGTTTCCCCAATAGTAAATAGTAATATTGGTACTTACCACCTAACAGGGATGATGTGAAAAATGGTTTGTAAATCTTAAATTTGTATATAAAAGAGAGAAGTGACAAAATGCAGTGGACAGTGTGGGACTTGAGTCAGAAAGACCCAAGAGCAGACCCCCATCCCAGGCACCTGTTAGCTGTGTGACTGAGCAAGTTGTCTGAACGACCTGAATCTCAGCAGATTCATCTGTTAAACATGGGGGTTGGACTTGCTGGCCTCTGAGGTCCCTTCCAGCTGTGCATTTATAACCCTATGACCTGAGCCTCAAAGTCCTCATCTGTAAAACGAGGATGATAATATTACCTACCTCACAGGGCTACTGTAGAAAATAATTTAGGCTGGAAAGAATACCAGGTTTTAATCCTAACTCTGCTACCTATTACTCATGTAATAAATAACTTCTCATGTAGCAAATAACCCCTCTGGGCCTTGGTTTCCTCACCTGAAAAATAAGGCAATTGGACTAAATGAACCACAAAATCCCTTACAGCTCTAAATCCTAAGAATCCTGAGCATCCCTGAGCCCCTCACCTTATAGGATGGTGGTGAGCAAAAGTGCCTTACACACCCCAGAGCTAGTCTGCTAGGCTCAATCTCCAATGAGGCTTAATGGGGAAAACTCTCTCAAGAACAGATCCTTGAACAGCACCTGGGTAGACTGTTCCAAATTAAAATTTTGCCAGCATATGATGTTGTGAAATGTCAGCGCCACCAGCTGTGTTGGTCAGAGCCCATTTTTTAATTTAAATATTGGCCAAAAACCATTTTCATGATGTAGGAAAGGGAAGAAGAGTGTTACTTGTCCCTGTTATCTGCACAGGTGGATCCAGAGAAAGGCCCTAAAATGAAAGGGATGATTTGTTATTTCTTTGTATTCTGGATTTGTATGTCTTCTCTATGAGAGGCAGCAGGGTGAACCTTAGCAACAACACTATATTCATAGTCAAAGGTCCTGGGAGATGAAATCTGATCTCTGGTGCTTACTAGCTCAGTGATCTTAGATGAGTTAATTTCTGGCTTCATTTTCCTTGTCTGTCAAATAGACGGTTGGATTAGATAATTTCTATTGTCCCTTCCAATTTTAAAGCCTGTGATCTCATGCAGATAGCAAAACTGATGATGATGATATGATTCTATGATTCCTTACGCACAATACATGCCTTAGCAAAGGTATTAAACTTGCCACCCCTCCAAAAAACACCTGAGTGCTGCCCCAACCAAATTAAAAAGCGTTTGGGAAATAAAAATACAATGCTACATGGATAATGGTAATCTGTAGTTTTCTCAGTCAATACGCAGCAATAATGATCCATTTTCATTTGAGTCTGACACCGTGGCCTCAAAGTATTTAATCATCTCAGTAATCCTGTAGTGTAGATAATGAAAGTATTACTATCCTTCTTTTATACCAGAGGAAATTGAGATTCAAAAAGCTTTAAGTAATTTTTCTGAGGTCTAAATGTTAATGACAGAAACAAGGTCCAAACTTATGCCCCCTGGTAAGATGGTTTTTTCCCTACTTTTCAGTAAATATGAAAAAAGAAAAAAATGGTAGAAACAAAATGAAGAATTTCATGGGAAAAAATTAAATAAAATCATTTTTCTACAGAAAAATGAAGAGAAAAAATGTACTGCAGGTCTTTGCCTACTGTAGCTAGATTAGTGAATGAAAAAATAAAAAGACTGTGTACCAGAATATGAGAGTAATTGACTTATGCAGGTAGAAATAGGACTAATCAGACAGCTACTTTCCTTTCCATCATGAATTCCTATTATTCCTCTTCACTGAATTTGTGCTCTAGCACCAAATGGCTCTCCTAATCTTGTCTTGGTCTCATACGCCAGACATTTATGAAGATTCTTTCATATGTGTGCTTGGAACATATGCTGCCTTCTTTTCTGCCTTTGGGAATCTTCCTTCCAGGTCTAGCTCATGTGCCACATCCTCCATAAAATCTTCCCTGATCTGCCCAGCTAAAATTTCTCTATGTCTCATGAAATTCCCTAGAGCATTTGTCTGGGGGGAAGCAAGGTGGTATAGTGGAGAGAATGCCAGACATAGAGTCAGGAAGATCTGAGGTCAAATTCAGCCTCAAGCACTTACTAATTGTGTGACCCTGTGCAAGTCACTTAACTTCTCTTTGTCCCAGTTTCTTCATCTGTAAAATGGGGATGATAATAGCACCTTCTTCTGAGAGTTACTTAATATGACAATCAAATAAGATGTTTGTAAAGTGTTTAGCACAGTGTATAACATATATTAGGTGCTATATAAATGTTAATTATTGTTATTATTATAAAAATAATATTTCTTCTATGCTGCAATCACATTACTTATCTAAGAACTAAGAAATAACTTCAAAAATCTATTTCCTGTACTGCTTCTTGGGTTTATACCTCCTCTGTTCCTTATTTCCAGATACTGCTGTGAGAACATGGCCCCAAGTGGTAAAGGATGAATAGTCACAGATTGGCTGCAAGCAGAATCACTGGAGGGAACCTCCTTATTGATGATTTGAATATTTAAGAATGATCAACATATGTAGTGGAGCACTGAATTTGAACTTTTAAAACCTGGCTTCCAATCCTGGCTCAGCTCCTTGCAATCTGTGTGATCTCTGACAAATCACTTGACCCTTTCTCAATTTCAACTTCCTTATGTTTAAAATGACAGGACTGAACTGAAAATGAGAGATCGGTCACTTTCAGCTTTGTATCTTCAGCATCTAGGAAGGTGCTTCATACTTTCATCAAGAACCTGTGGTTATACTGGTGGGAGAACTTTCTCCAATGCAGATGGGAATCCATCTATCACTTTGTGTCTTTGAGAGTTTCCTTAAGACTCTTTTCTCTAGGAAAGAACATTCAAGCATAAGAGAATGTCTCTCCTCACACCCTGGACTGTTTAAAATGCTTTTATTTCCTCATACTTAAATATATACAATATACTAAAGAGTAAAATCTATATTAAAGTGAACACACTTTTATTACTAAAATTAAAACTCAGGGTGACTTTCCCATGACCACACAGATGGCTAAGCATGAGAGACAGGGCTAGAACTCAGGTCTCGAGTCCAAGTCCAATATTCTATCCACTATGGCATGATCCCTTGATTTGTTCCACATAGTAAGTGCTTAATAAAGTTCTGGTTTTTGAATTGGGAAAAAACCCACAACAGATGCCACACTGTCAATCAGAATACTAGCTATATGCCCAAGGAATTTAAATCTTGTATGCACTCAATACAGATACTAAAGAAAAGAAAAAAAGCAAGACTTTCAACACCTGATTAATAATAGATCTCTACAATTGAAATCCATTTTGTGATTTCCACCTAGATATAGTCATCTAAATTCTTTTGAGAATATATTTTACCTAAATAAAATTATCTCAATGCCTCCCCAAATATTAAGTACCTTGATACACCTTTTCTTATAATAATAAAAGGTGATTATACCTAATAAAAGGTAAAATATACTTTTTTCCCCAAAAACATTATTTCTGAAGTGGCATAAATTTTAGGAAGGGTAGACTCAGAGCCAAGAATAATCTTAGGAACAATTTATTCTAGTAGATCCGAACCTGTGGGACACTTTGAAGAGTGAGGAGATGCAGAGTTACTGTAAGTGGGAGTCCATATATCACCAAATATTATCACTATGTATTTCCTCAACCATTGTACACTATAGGGGCAATTGCCAACATGCATGAGGTGTTAGAGTGTGTGAAATATTGGGGTCATTCAAAAAGGTTGAGAACAACTTGTCTCTCGTTAGTTCTGCCCTCTCATTTTAAACACAAGGAAGCTGAGACACAGAAAGGGTCAAGAGATTTGTCTGAGGTCACAAAGAGAGCAAAAGAGCTGACCCAGGATTTGAATTTGAATCTTAGGACTCCAAATTCAGGGCTCCATTCCATCTTCACATCATTCTCACATAATCAAATGAGCCTGTGATCCCATCAATCTAAATGTTCTCTCCAGTGACTCTGCTCACAACCAATCCATAACTGTTCATCCTGGACAACTTGGGTCTGTGTTCTTACATGAGTTTGCCACAGAAAGTCCAACCAAGATGCTAAAAGTCTTCCCTGATTTTTCTAGAAGATTCAAGATACCAATGGAACACCCAGCTATCTAATGGTTACCCCTTGCTATTGTCACATAGCTTGAGCATCTTTTTAATTATCCTTTACTCCAGGTCTTCCTCATAGTTTCTTATTTGTTGTGGGTCATAGTCTGGTCCTATATACCATGTACTTCTCCATTTTCCTCTAAGTAACATTCAGTTTTGGCTTGTTTTTTTTTTTTTTTGGAGGGCAATTGAGGTTAAATGACTTGCCCAAAGTCATACAGCTAGTATGTCAAGTGTCTTGAAGCCAAATTTGAACTCAGGTCTTCCTGACTCCAGGGCTGGTGTCTATTCACTGTGCCTCCTAGCCACCCCAACATTCAATTTTAATTTTCTCAAAATTGTAGTCTTCCATGATTCACTTTCACTGGTTGAAAATTCATTATAAAAATAACAACAGAATAATAACAGTTAATATTTATATGCCTGTTTATGGTTTACTTATTGCTTCAGACATTTAATCCCTTGAGCATTATGATAAAACAGTCCTATGAGGTTGCTATCAGAATATTCATATCCCCATTTTCAAGATGAGTAAACTGGCTCTGGAGTCAGGAGGATCTGAGCTCAAATCCAGCCTCAGTCCCTTACTAGTTGTGTGACCTTGGGGAAGTCACTTAACCCCAATTGCCCTGCCTTCCACCCTCCAAAAAAAACCCAAACATAGTCTTCTCGCTATGCCAGGGACAGTACAAGTCAACAAGAATAAATTAAGCACCTGCTACTTACCAGGCTCTGTCCAAAACCTACAAGTTGAATAATAGTCCCATAGGATTAGGAGCCGGAGGAGAACTCAAGAAATCCCCTTCATTTATAGATGAGAAACTTGAGACTAAGAAAGGCGAAGGGATTTTTGCCAAGGTCATGCAGCTGGTATATCAAACCCATCTTTTCTGACACCAAGTTCAGTGTTCTTTCCAAAAGTCAGATTAAATTCTAATGTTGGGTACAAAAAAAATGACATTCCTGGGAGCTGCAAACTGATTGTAAAATTAAATAAAATCCATTACTTTAGGTTTGCTTTAATAGTAAATCACTGTTTGATGAGTATCAGCTGCATCTAATTCAGGGCTTATTAAGTGTCATCTGCTGTGCATATACTGTAAATATGACATTTAAAATATTTCTTAAATAAGGTTTCAAACAAATTTGAAAATGCATGTGTTATGCTAACAAATTACTTCAAAAAAAATCAGGTAATTCAAAGATTAGCTGTAAGTCCAAGGCTGGTTATAAACCCTCAAGTTCTTTTTTCATTTTTTTGGAGGGGCAATTAGGGTTAAGTGACTTGCCCAAGGTCACTTGCCCAAGTAAGTGTTAAGTGTCTGAGGCCAAATTTGAACTCAGGTCCCTCCTGACTTCAGGGCCAGTGCTCTATTCACTGTGCCACCTAGCTGCCCCCCTCAAGTTCTTCTTAAAGCATTTAATCCACTACAATTAGATTGCAAGCTCCTTGAAGGCAGGGATTCTCTCTTTCTATTTTTATCCCTATATGATAGTTAATGCAAATTTCTGTGTCCAGAGTGTCAAGCACAGGTCATGGCATGTGATTATATGTTTTTTAGATGAGATCTTTTATGCTACTCCTTGAACATAAAGCATCAGAGGTAATATGCATCACCCTCCTCATAATCACCCCATAGCTGTGACTGGGGTGACTGGGCTGTTATTATGCCATCCACTGATAATCAATAGTCAGAGGATTGCCAATAGTCAGTTAGTTCTGTAGTTGTGTCTATCACATAATCTTATATCAACTTAGCATGGGATGACATCTTGTTGAAGTGCCTTTAAAGCTATAGTTTCTATACCTAGTCAGATATTGAGAAAAAAATCACAGAGCAATATGTTCAGCGGAATATTTTATTATCCCCACCTTTTACTCAATTGTGCTACTTTTCAGATGTGGTCTGTTAAAGAAAAAACAGTTTTCAAAATTCTGATATTTTTGTCAAGACTATCCACAATTATATGAATGGATCATTCCCATAAAGATATTATAAATTGGGGTGGCTAGGTGGCACAGTGAATAGAGCACTGGCTTTGGAGTCAGGAGGACCTGGGTTTGGATCTGGCCTCAGATACTTAACACACAAAAAAAGAAAAAATAGCCATGTGACCTTGGGCAAGTCACTTAACCCCAATTGCCCTCCAAAAAGCAAAAAAAAAAAAAGATATTATAAATTTAAGAAAATAATCATGTTTATAAAAAATTACTTTTTTGAAGTAATTTTTTCAATCATCTTTTTTGAAGAGGTTAGTAATACCATCTTTGATTTTCCCCAATCATTCAGCATCTTTTCCTTTTTTGAATATATTATAACTCAATTCCCCAATGCTTTCAAAATTATGTTGTCTACATCACATTTCTGTTCTTTGGATACTTAGTCTAGTTAACTTACTTTTCCTAATTTCACTTTCTTCAAGGCCATTTTCACTTTCTCATATGGTACATAGGTGACTGAGGCATTGAGATCAAATATATTAATTTCACTTCTAGTTGTTAAAAATAGGCATGTCAATCAACTAACAAACATTTATTAACTACTCTATGTCAGAAACTATGTTCAGTGCTAGGGATAAAAAGACAGAAATGAAACAGTCCCTGGTTGTTTTCTCATTTTCTATTTAGAGGTTCTCATATTCTATTAGGGGAGTCAGTGTGTGTGTGTGTGTGTGTGTGTGTGTGTGTGTGTGTGTGTGTTTAAGAAATTATAAGTTAATTATGTGAGAAGAGGGCAGTGATAATGGGAAGAGAGGTCAAGAAAGGCTTCAAGTAGAAGATGCTATTGGAGGAAAACTAGGGATACTCAGAGGAAGAGGTGAGAAGAGAATTCACTCCAGTCATGAGCAACAAAGAGCCTGTGCAAAAGGATGAACATAGGAAATTGAGAGGAGAGTGGGAAGAAGAACAAGAGACAGTTTGACTGGACTGGAGAGAGACTAGAGGGAAGTAGTGTGCAATAAGCTTGAAAAAGTAGATTTGACTCACATTGCTTTGAAGGGCTTTAAATGCCAAACAAAGGAGTTTTTAGAAATAGCATGGCCAAATGTGCACTTTAGGAAAAATCACACTGGCACCTCTGTGGGGATGGATTGGAAAGGGGAAAATCTCTCTTACAGCTCTTAATATGAGAATACTAAAAGAATTGTTCCCTTTTTTGTTGATTTGCTGTTCTCTTTTAGGTTTCATCTCTAAATTCTTCTAGTATGATTGAGTTTATTTGGGTTATATGCCAAACTCATTTTTCTCTCTACTGTCTTTGTTTGGTGAGGTAATATTGATTGCAATCTTCCACCAACTTCTTCCACAATGATTTGCAAGTGACTTTATATTTTAAAAGGATGGTGCCCTTGACTGCCATGTTTCTCAGCTTGCCTAAGACATCAAATATTTTTTTACTAGTCCAGTTTCTGGGCTCTTTTCACCACCTCATTATATCAACTGCTTTAGATAGTTAAACTTCTCTAGGAAATGGTGATATCCTATTTCACTGCCTTTTTGTTTATTACTTTTGCTATTTTTCAGCATCAATAGCTGATTAGATTAGATAATGTTTTTTGATTAGATCATGTTAGAGATGCTACAATGTCTTTAAGTGAAGTTAGTTTCCTCTTTGTCATTTTCTTTCAGATTTCATGGTGAATTTGACATTTGTTCTACAAAATAAATGCTTTGGCCACATAAAAGTCAGCTGACTCAAAAATGACTTCGGCATTGGCAATCATTTACTTTCTTTCTGATAAGACAGCATCAATTTCACTTTTGTTGTGAGGTTGCTGAGTATTTGCCACATTAAGCTGGTACTTCCCAACTTGCTTCTGAAACAAAATATTCTTTGTGTAAAGACATAAGACTTCTGAGTGTTATACAAGCCTTTGATCCTTTCATTTCTTCTGATCCATATTTTGCAACATTTTCTTTTCTATTATCATCTATGCTTACCTTCACATCAAGCAATTAAGTATAAATGTATATTTTGATTTGCTTTGGAGGATTTTTTTGAGTTTTTCTTAGTGCAACAGCAATTAGTGTTGCCACAGAGGATAGAGTTGACCAGTTTTATTTTTTCTAGTAATTGTTTTGTAAAAATTTAAAAAGGTCATTGTTATTGTTTATTATTATCATTACTGAGTTAATATAGCAACTACCTTTGGAAAAGTTGCTCTTTCGCTCTTTTATAGTTAAAATTTTCTTGATTCTTGTAAGGGATAAAATTTCTACATTTTGTAATTGAATAAAATTGATGTAATTTGTAGAGACTCACTGAGGGGGCAGCTAGATGTCGCAGTGAATAGAGCACTAGCCCTGGAGTCAGGAGGACCTGAGTTCAAATCCAGGCTCAGACAGTTGACACACTTACTAGCTGTGTGACCTTGGACAAGTCACTTAACCCCAATTGCCTTGCCTTACCCCCTCCAAAAAAAAAAAAGAGAGAGACTCACTGAAAGTATCCTTACGATGACTTCAGTAGCAAACAGGACGAGATTCTTTTTGTATGGAGTTTTCATCTGAAAGTTTTTCATTGCATATAGTTTGAAGATTACTATGGACATTCAAGGTGGTAGCATTAATTATAATAACTACTGATGAATCAATGTTGTTATTTAGTTGTTTCAATCGGGTCCGACTCTTCATGACCCCATTTGGGGTTTTCTTGGCAAAGATACTGGAAGAGTTTGAAATTTTCTTCTTCATCTAATTTAAAGATGAGGAAACTGAGGCAAACAGGGTTAAGTGAGTTGCCCAGAGTCACATAGCTAGTAAATGTCTGAGATTTGAACTCAGATCTTTCTAACTCCAGATCAGGTGCTCTATCGGCTACGTCAGCAAGCTCCAATAAATATTATGTCTAGATAATTAAGGGCAGTAGTTTGTAATAATACTCTGTTTCCAGTGTAGTTTATTTTTATTAGAATTTTCAAAGATATTTTAGGTTCTCTATTTGTGATACAATGATTTGTTTTCAGTTTATGAAAGATAGTAAGCTTATGATGTGAAATTCTAGATCATACCTTTATAGATATTTAACAGGTATTATTTAAAAAAATAATAATGCTCCTGTTTCATGGTCACTCAGTGGAATAGAGGACTCTCAAGTATTCATGATGAAAAAACCAGAGTTAAATAGAAAATCTGACATACAGATAAAAGAAGCAAGAGAAGCATAAGAAGATAAACAGGGAAAAGAAATCATAAGGAACTTATCAAAGTCAAACAATTTACATCCCTACATGGAAAAATGATAATTGTAACTGATGAAACTTTTCTCAGTATGAGAATAGTTGAAGGGAATATAAATGTGTGTATGTATATATATGTATACATACTATATATGTTTATATAGGAGAGTATATGGGTATATGAATGTCAGTGTGTATATACATATATACATACATACATACATATATATATACATATATATATGTATATATATATATATGTATATACAGAGGGCACAGGACCTATTGAATAGGAAGGGATGATAATTAAAAGGTGAAATTGAGAGGTGAGAAAGGAATATAATGAGAGGAGATGGGGAGAGATAGAATGGGGTAAATTATCTCATATAGAAGAGGTATGGGAAAACTGTTACAATGGAGGGGAAGAACAGGAAGGCAAAAGGGAATGAGTCAACCTTACTCTCACTGAATTTGGCTTAGGGAGGGAATGACATACACACTAAATAGGGTATCTCACCCTACAGGAGAGTAGGGGGGAAGTGGATGAGAGGAAGGATGATGGAAGAGAGGGCAGGTTGCGGGCAGAGGGAAGTTAGAAGCACCCACTTTTGAAAAGGGACAGGATCAAAATAGAGAATAGAACAAGTGGGGGGGTGGGATAGGATGGAGGGAAATATGTCAGTCTTTCACAATATATCCACTATGGAAATGTTTTGCATAACTACACATGTACAACCCATATTGGATTTCTTATCTTCCCAGTAAGGGTGGGTGATGAGGGAGGAAGGGAAAGAATCTAGAATTCAAAGTTTTTAAATTAAATGTTTAAAATATATATATATATAAATAATTGTTATAATAATAATAATTATTTTTTTACCTGCAACTGGGACATAAGATATATAGGCACTGGGGCATCGAGATCCATCTTGCCCTACTGGAAAGTTAGGGAGGGATGGGGGAGGATATAGGAGAGAGCAGATTGGGGGAGGGGGTATACAGTGGGAATGCTGTTTTGGGATGGTGGGTAGGGGAAGACGGAGAAAATTTGTAACTCAAAATCTTGTGGAAATGATGTAAAACACACATAGAATTTAATTAAAAAATAATGATAATTCTCACAAAATCCAACTTATTAACTATTTGGAGTAGGAATAATGGAGGAAATAATGGCAAAGTGGATGGATTCCACATATCCACTGTGATGAATAATGGAGACTGGGTGTTCTCTGAAACCACAATATGAATGTCTGAAACCTTGCTGAATCAGGGTTAGGCAGTGACATAGAGTGGTTTAGTACCCTGCTCAGAAGTATTGAAAATCTGAAAAATCCACTAATAACAGCCAGAGGGCTTTAGACAATGACTGCTCTCCCCAGGCTCACTACTTACAGGGCTGTGTGACTCCAGGATCTGAGTACAGGCTGACTTTGTCATGGTTTCTGATGTGCTCAGTTCTTCCAACAGCAAGCCCTGGACAGTGCTAAGAGCAGTGTAAACCTCCCGTGTTTTCCATTTCTTCGTGACCTTGTGAAGCTGCACAGAGGTTACATACTCCCCAAGTTTGTCCTCCAGAGCCTTGAGTTGGTAAACTCTTTCCAGTAGCAACTCCCTGTGGACCTGAGGAAGCCCAAGAGAAAACAATAATCAAGAAAAAGGATGAGGCTAAGTTTTATCAAGTTTACAAAGTTTCAGGCATCGATTCAAAAGAATTTTAGACACAATACAAGACTTTAAAAAATCAAGTGTCCTAAGACGGCAGGATGATAACATGTGATAAACAAACGCCCAGGCTCTGGAGCCTCATTTCATAAGGTTATATTTAACTCTGAACTAAACAAAGTTGCTAAATTTCAGGGATTATATTTTTCTCTTTTTACTGACACTACCTATTAGGTGTTTTCTGATAAGTTATGATAGCTGGAACATGATACATAGGTCTCAGACTTATTGGAGAAAAAGCTTTAACTATTTCACTGGCTAAACCCAGAGTGGACTTGCCTTATGCAACGTTCTAGACTTGGGAATCAGAACCATAAGGATCACAGATTTTGAGCTTGAAGGGGATTTGGGAGTCTTCTAGGCCAAATCTCTTACTGATAAGGAAACTGAGGTCTTGAGAAAAGTTTACAGAGGTGATTTGTGGCAGAGCTAAGAGTCAGAACCAGGTTCTAGATATCCATAACATCATCTTATCTCTGTTTAATCCTAGCTCTGCTTCTTAATAGCTAAATGTGACCTTGGGCCAAACACTGAATATCTAAGATTGAGCTCCCTCCTCTCTGTAAGATGATGAAAATGCTACTTGTCATCCTTACTTCAAAGGGTGTTATGAGGAAAATGCTTTGTACTCTAAAGAGCTGTAGGAACCTTAGCTCCTAATGTCTGTTGTGACTGGGAACCCAGATTATGTCCCTTTGAAAGCTCTGCTATGGAAATAGTATCCAGGCATAACTCATTTTGCTGCATTTAGCTTTATTGTACTTCACAGATATTGTGAGTTTCTTTTACAGATTGAAGGTTTGGGGCAACCCTGTGTTAAGCAAGTCTACTGGTGCCATTTCTCTAACAGCCTGGGCTGTTGTATTTCTATGTCACATTTTGGTAATTGTATTTTTATGGCACATTTCGGTAATTTGCATAATATTTCAAACTTTATTATTCTTATATCTGTTATGGTAGTCTGTGATCTTTGATGTTATTATTGTAATTGTTTTGGGGCACTACAAACTACTCTCGTATAAGATGGTGAACTTAATTGATAAGTATTGTGTGTGTTCTGACCGTTCCACTGACTGGCCATTCCCCATCTGTCTCTCTCTCCCTCTCCTCTGCTCTGGCCTCCCTATTCCCTGAGACACAAAAATATTAAAGAATATTATATAAACTTGGTTTTAAAGCCGTAACACAGTTTGAAATGATTGACTCCAATTTTGAAAGAACTAGTGTAGGTAAAATGCTACCAAACAGCATTAAATCTACAGAGAAATCTTTTGTGAAAGGAAGAGGCAATCGATTCGACAAACTTCATTGTCATTTTATTTTAAGAAATTGTCACAGCCACCCCGATCTTCAGCAATCACCACCCTCATCACTCAGAAACATCAACATCAAAACAAGACCCCCATCAGCAAAATAAAAACCCAAATTAGGACATACTGAAGGTTCAGATGATGGTTAGCATTTTTAGCAATAAAGTGTTTTTTAATTATGATACATTGTTCAGTTTTTTTAAAGACAAAATATTATGTCATACTTAAATGACTACAGACTAGTGTAAACATAACTTTTATATGCCCTGGGAAACCAACAAAATCGTGTGACCAGCTTTACTGTGATATTTGCTTTATTGCATTGTTCTGGAATGGAACCCACAACATCTCTGAGGAAGGCCTATAATGTGACAGAAAGAGCATTAGATTTGCAATCAGCAGGGTTGAGTTTGACTCTCTCACTTGCTGGCACCATAGTCTTGGGCAAATAATTCATTTAGCTTTTTGGAGCTGTGGTCTCTGAATCTGTAAAATTGGAATGATACTTGTACTCCTCACCTTATAGAATTATTGTGAAGAAAGTGCCTTACAGAGAGAACAATTTGGGGGATGGAACAGTTAACTATCTGCCCATGCATTCTTCTCCCTGCACTGTGAGAAAGATTTGGTAGAGGCAACTAGCTTGGAGACCAACTACTTGAGACCTGCATTATAAGGTGAGGAGTTCATAAGACTTGGGTTTTGGTTGGTTGGAAGATTGAGTCAAATTCTTCAAATTATGGTGCTGCACATAGGAGGGGGCAGCCAGAGGGAGCAGTGGATAAATTACTGGAGTCCCAATCAGGAAGAACTGAAGTCAAATATAGTCTCAGACATTACTTCTGTGATCTGTGGCAAGTCACTTAGCTTCTGCTTACCTCAGTTTCCTTACATATAAAATGGAGATAATAGCATCTACGTCACAGGTTGTTGTGAAGATCAAATTAGATAATAATTAGCAAGTATTTAGTAAAGTATCTGGCACATAGTAAGCATTACATAAACATTAGCCATTGGAATAATTATTAACATTATTATTATTTTTTCAAAAGATTTTCTGAAATGAATGATTGTTCATTTCCTGGTATATCAGCCTGAATCATAACCTAAAATGAATCAGGTGAATCATTTAACTTATTAGTCGGTTCTTAGGTTGGATTGTATTCAAACTAGTTCAGATACAAGGCTGCTCTGTTCTTAGAAGATTTACAACATTAAATCCTAAAAACCCTTTTGGAAAGGGGTACCTTATAGTTAGAATGTTTTTCTTTGTGTCTAGTTGAAGCCTTTCCTGCTACTGCTGAAATCTATAGCTTCTCAGTAAGTCACATTCCAAACTTCTTAGCTTTTTCTTTTCTGGTATGGATAAAGAGAGATAGCACAGTGTAGTGACCAGATGGCCAGCCTTGGAGTCAGGAAGACTTGTATTCAAATCTCACCTCTGACATATACTATCAATTAACTTTGAACAAGTCACTTTTCCACAAATGTCTAGGAAACTGTCTAAATTTATAAGATTCAGAGAGGGTAAGAGGGGTTATCTCACTGGGAGCTGCTGTACCTATGCTATCACAGGTCCATATCTAAAAATAAAAAAAATCTAAATTAATTTCATTTATTCTTTTCTCCCAGGGCTTAGTTTCCAATTCTTCAATCCTTTCTGCTGCTTTCTTCAGCACCTCCTCCAGGTTTTCAGAATAATTCCCTAGTTATTTACTTTCACAGGTCTGTGACCTAATCAGTGTGGCGATGCCTCCACAAGTACAGATTACCACTCCTCTAACACCATCTCATCTTGTGTGGTTCTCTGAAATGCCTCTCTGCAAATCCCCCTGAGGACCCACCCAAGATTCTGATGGTTTTGCCCCTCGCTCACAGAGGCTTAAGAGAAATATCATGCAGGGGTCCCTCACCTTAAGAAAACTCAAACTTAAAACATAAAGTAGATGATCACTCCCATAAGGAAGAGGAAGGATGTTGCACTAGGTTTACAAAATGATTCTCTGCAGAATTCCTTTAAAAATCAGCTTACCTAGTTGTCTTTGTTCAGTTGTTTCTCAGTTGGGTCTGACTGTGTGACTCCATTTGGGCTTTTCTTGGCAAAGATACTGGAGTGGTTTGCCATCTCCTTCTCCAGCTAATTTAGATGAGGAAACTGAGGCAGAGTTAAGTGACTTACTCAGGGTCACACAGCTAGTAAGTGTAAGTGTCCAAGGCTGGATTTGAACTCAGGAAGATGAGTCTTCCTGATTCCAGGTCCAGCACTCTATTCACAGCACCACCTAGCTGCCCAGGTACTACAGTACAGAACTATAAAGGGCATATTGAACAGCATATCACTGGGGGTTCATAACTATATCATTTGGACTGATTATGGTAAATTAATTATGTTATTGTAAATTATATTTCACAGGTGTGTCTGTAGGGTGTTAGGTTTAAAAAGACTCCACCCCCCCCCCTTTTTGGAGAGCCAGTTGTTAAATACATCCCTCCAGTTGATGCCAACAGAAGTTATTCTTATTTTACAGAAAAGAAGATGGAGTCCTGCTAAAGCCATGCAGTTAGCATGACACAGAAATCAAGATGCAAAGGCAGGTTTTCTGGATCTGCCTTCTTGTACTTTTCTGATAGAATTTAGAACTAGAAAGAACTTGAAAATGATCTAATCCGACTCTAATTTTACACATAAGAAAACAGAGGCTCTGATAGGAGAATAAAATGACTTTTCCAAGATCAATAAGCAAACATTTTAGAATAGTTTTGTTGATATCTTTGTTTTCATATTGCCTAAAATTTCTCTGGTATCCCTACTCCTCCTTATTCTTTCCCTGATCCCAGGCAGCCATTTCTTATGAGAAAGCCTTAAAAAAAAAAAAAAGATAAAGATGTGGAAAAGCTGAAAAAATTCAGCAAAACCATTAAGTGTATTAAAAAATCTGACATTTGGGGCGGCTAGGTGGCGCAGTGAATAGAGCGCCGGCCCTGGAGTCAGAAGGACCTGAGTTCAGAGGCGGCCTCCGACACTTAATCCATACAAACAAAAACCTAGCCATGTGACCTTGGGCAAGTTACTTAACCCCAATTGCCCTAAAGGGGCGGCTAGGTGGCGCAGTGAGTAAGAGCGCTGGCCTCGGAGTTGGGATGACCCGAGATCAGATCCGGCCTCAGAAAATGAGCACCCATGCATAAAAATAATGACTAGCCATGTAACCTTGAGCAAGTTACTTAACCCCAATTGCTTTAAAAAAAAAATCTGACATTATATACGTTTCACCCCCTTTACCTTCCCACCCCAAGAATGGGAAGAATTGTCTTTTCGTATCTCTTTTTAGGGCAAACTTCAGAATTTATTGAGATTCTTCACTAAACTTTGGGAATTCGAAGACAAAAGTGAAACCACCCTCCCCTGAAGGAACTTATATTCTACAACATGTACACATAGGAGTTTATACAGAATATATACAAAGTAGATGCAAGGTACCTGGTGAGGAGGTTCCCAGAACCAGAAAGAAGGTGTCTGAACAAGAATGTGACTGGCTCTGATGCCAAAAATGTTCTGTTCTACCACAATCCATCAAACCCACATGTATGTATAATCAGCGAATTTTTAGTACAGAACATTGAACGAACATGTAGAATTTTGCACACATTGTCAGGGAGGATAAAATTCCCAGCTATGGCATATATGGGGAGTCATAACATTGGAAAGAATTGGAGAGGAGAAGAATCCAGAGACTGTCTATCCTTTCTACTCCCATTCTTTTGTCCTTGTTTACTGGGTTTTGTAAAGAATATTATTTATATATAAATTGTCTACAGGGAATTTAGATTTGCCTTGTAAATCACCCTTCCTGGTTGGTCTTTATTCCTCTCTCTTATAACTTTGGAACAGTTGGAAAAGCCCTGCCACCCCCATGGTGTTGGTAAGTTTGAGGGGAAAGAGGAAGCCCTTTTCCCCACCGGAATTCTGCTTCCTTGATGAACCAGCTATCATTTCCCAACCAATTCTATGTCCTCTCATCTCTAGTGCCCTCCAAATAATGGCATAACCAAAATTAGCAGGCTGAATTAGTTTTATGAATTAGGGAGAATAAATTAAAACAGAAAGGGGGAAGTGAGAAGAAAACTCATTGGGGAGGGAAGCTGATCAGTATAGGTAGTGGAAATATGGCAGGCAGTGACTTTCTGACTGCAGGGAGCAGGAAGACATTTCCTGCTTAGAGAAATGAGAAGAGGCGAGTAGCCAAAGCTCCCAGGAGGAAATGACATATCTGGGGGGCCATCTCCCTCCAACCATATTCAGTCAGTGGCCACATCTCCCAATGGACATACCATGTATGAGTATCTAGGAGAGTTTTATTTTGATATATCTCCAGACTAAACTATCTAGCACGACACTTTTTACACTATGTATTCTTAATAAGTTCTCAACTGAATTCTTTTATTCGTTTCAAAGATGCCACATTTAAGGGGGAAGAGCAGGGGATCAGTTTCCTCATCCGTAAAATGAACTAGAGAAGGAAACGGCAAGTCACTGTAGTATCTTTGCCAAGACAAACCCAAATAAAGTCAGGAAAAATCAGAAATGGATGAAAAGAAAACCAAAGGACTGAACTGAATGCATATATACATGCATACAGACGGACAAACAGAAAGACACACATTCAAATGCATGCACATGGCCTAACGGATCCCTTAAGGTCTTTGTTCATTTTTTTCCCTATATTGTCATACAATGGGCACAGTAAGGATAAGGCATAAAAATACCCCAAATTCATATTCCCCCCCAAGCATAATTCACTGGCTTTCATTCCCTGGAATGTTTATCTATAGTCAGGTTTTTCCAGCCCAGTCTAAAGAGTCCCAAAAGACAGGAGACACATTTGCATTTCTCTGTGTTGTTATTGACAAGGTTCATTATATATTCAAACTATGTAAATGAATACCAATTGATTTGCAAAATGATGTACTGTTAAATCTTCTCATTTCAGAGGATTTTCAGGCAAGCACTCTCTAGTTTGCATTTCATTATGTCCCCTACAGGCATCCCTTTGCTTTCATAGTGATGACCTTTGAACACAGGACAAAGAATAAATACATTTGCAACACAGGTAGTTTATTTTTTTTTCTCCCACCTGTAATATAGAAAGATGGGTGAAATTTTACTATAATAAGAGTTAAATGGTACATAGTACAGCTGAGAAATTCTGCTTTTTCCAAAAGACACCTACAGCCCACGGTTCCTAGGCAGATTCTAGCCCCCGTCCCCTTTCTCTTCTCTTCTATCAATAAGTCCCAGGTTATGGTTCTGTTTCATTGGAAGGAATTCTATTACAAGAGAAATCATGCCTTCTCTAAAACTCTGTTAAGGCAGGTGGCAGTGGAAGTATAGCAGGTGATGGTAATGGTATGGATAGGTCATCCCTTCTTCCAGGGAGGCGAAAGCTCTCTCAAGCTCAGGAGTTCTGAGCTGTATTGGGCTAAGCCAAACAGTGTTCATACTAATTTTACATTGATATGGGGAGACCCAGGAGGCAGGGGTGGGGGTGGGGTGCCAAAGAAGGGATTAACTGGAGGTTGGAAATGGATAAAAATAATGATGTTGATGATGAAGATGATGATAATGATAACACGAAGAACCAGCATGTGTGGAGCCAAGAACTATCAACTATGTAGCAAGTATTCTGCTAAGAACTTTACAAATATCACCTTATTTTATCCTCACAACAACTCTGGGAGGTAGGTGCTATTATGATCCCCATTTTACAGCTGAAGAAACTGAGGACACAGAGGTCAATTAACTTGCTGAACATCATGCAGCTAGTAAGTCTGAGGTCAAATTTGAACTCAGGTCTTCCTGACTCGAGGACCAATACCATCCACTGTACCACCTGGCTTCCTCTCATTCTTTCATGATCAGAGTGGGGTTGGGGTGTTAAGTCTTTCACTTCTAGCCCATGTAGGATAAGGAGAGCCCATCTCCCCTTGTCACTTTCTTCCTTCCCCCCACCTCACTCCATCATAAAAAACAAAATGCTTCTATTAAAACCTGCCTGGAAAGATTGTGTACTCTAATAAATTAAAGAGGAAATTGTAGAGGTCTTGCTAGAACCACAGGAACACAGATTTCAAATTGGAAGGGACTTCCAAGGTCATTGAACCTAACCCCCTCATTTTGCAAGCTCTTGTCCTTGAAGTCTGTCAGCTCAATACTATCTGGACTGGATACTAGATCAAACTGTAGTTTTTTTAGCCAACAATTCAGCTTGGCAAGGTTTTTAGCTGCCTCAGCCCTTCTGGAATTGGTTTTCCTGGTCCCTAATTCTGAGTATGAGAGTCCCAGATCTTTGGAAACATAGAAGCTCAGGAGAAAGGTGTTCCTGGGGGACCAGGGTATAGCATGCAACCCTGCTATTTGAACTAAAGCCCTTTCCTCACACACCCACACACTCATCCACACACATACCTCTAAGCCAGTCTTTCTCCTGTTATTCTAATTTGAAAGGAAATTCTAGTCACTCATTTCCTTTGCTTTAATTTCTCAGATCACAGCATGGGAATGTGTGCTTGTTTCAGACTCTAGATAAGAAGGCTGTTGAGAGAGTTTCCCAGCCTAGATTCTTAGAGAAACCCACCTACTATCACATCTGCAAGACTTGGTGGGGGTGTCAAAAATTAAATAACCAGGCTGAAAGGAAAAGAAATGAATGAATGCACTGAGGAAGCCTACTCAGGTTGGTAGCAGCATCAACTTCTTAGAGGACAGCTTGGGATTTTATAGCATTTTAGAATTGCTTAGAGTACAGAATCAATCAGTGGTATTCCGTAGCCGAATGGAAATGTGGAGGCGTGCAAAGTGTGGAGTCACCAGAATTGCTAAAAGTCAGGCTTCTCCCAATGGGAAAATGCATTTTTCAGTGGTTAGTCTCATATACCCTGTTAGAAATAAACCTCTAGTATGATAGAAGCCTCCCTCAAGATAGAAGTGAAACCATTCTGTTACCAGTAAGAAATGGAATAAAATATGACCCGAGGATTTGTACACAATTCATAGCTCTGTCTCTTTGACCTCTGAGGTTCCTTTCTCTGGGAAGAACGTTTCCCCCAAACTGACAATGCTCATGTTCATCTACCTCCTCCTCAAGGGTCATTAACTCTCTGACTTTCAAGATCTCCTCCCCCAACCCTACCATCATCTTTCAAAACCCAAACAAGATAGTGAAATCTAAGGACATAAAATTTTGCAAATATTTCATTCATTTTAAGAAATAATTATTAATTGTTTCCTAAAATGACAACAAAATTTCATAGTATTTTATTATTTGTAACTGGCTACTCATATATGGCATTCTACTTTCTGTCTTTATGTCTTTCTATGCATATTACCTATCTCTAAAGGGACTCCATATCCACCTCTATCTCTTAGCTTTCCAACTTAAGTTCGACCTCATAGAGCAAAATGGGGAGCACGTGGCCCTCTAGGTCCTCCAATGCAGACCTCTGACTAAACACAAATTTCACAAAGCAAATCCCTTTAATAAAAGGATTTGTTCTGTAAAACTTGGACTCATTAAAAAGGCTGCACCCAAGGACCCAGAAAGCCAAAGTTTCCCTATCCCTGCCCTAGGTAAATCATTTCACTTCCCTGGGCTTCAGTTTCCACCATTTAACAGAAGGAGTTCAGACTAGATGACTTCTAAAGTATCTTTTTGTTCTAAGACTGTAATCCTATGATGAGGGTGAGGTTATTGCCGTTACTATCAATCACTTTGAGAAGTAGCATTGGACAGAGGAAATATCTCTAGAGAAACCTTGTGAATTCAGGTCTTCTAATCATTAGTTCAGTTCTCTTTACTCTGGAATTCAGATACAAAAGGATAGTTTATGAACAGCAGCGTTCCCTCTTACTGCAGGTATTCTGGTAAACCTTAGAAGACCTGAACAGTTATCAGGAGAAATGCTAAAAGAATTACTTAATGGATCAAAAGTTGAACTTTTGTTCAGTCATTTTTCAGTTGTGTTCAACTCCTCATGACCTCATGGGTTTTCTTGGCAAAGATACTGGAATGGTTTGCTATTTCCTTCTCCAGCTTATTTTACAATGAAGAGACTACGGCAAACAAGGTTAAGTGACTTGCCCAGGTTCACACAGCTAGTATGTGTCTGAGGCCAGATTTATACTCAGGAAGATGAGTCTTCCTGGCTTTAGGCCCAGCACTCTATCCACTGTACCACCTAGCTGCCCCAATAGTTGGACTAGGTTCCCTTTAAGCTCTTTCCCCATTCTTCATTTCTACGATTCTAAAACATTCTTAGGTTCTATGATTCTAAGAAATAGGGAAGATATGAGACACTGTTTTTCTTCTTTTTAATACTCTCCAGTTATGGCAGAGATCAGCTCTCTAGTTTTATGTAGTGGCTGATTAACTCAGTTAATTTGAATGCCATTTTAATAATACAACCATGGGTTCAATTAGCATATCAGTTACTTCATGTCTTATGACCAAAAACTACCCCCCAATCATAAGAAATAATCTTGCAGATATGCTCCATAAGTCTTTTATTTTATTGTCTGAAATACTGTGAATTTTATGAATATCAAAAAACATGAACACTGTCCCATAAAAAGAAACAAGAAGGAGGACTGCATATAAAACTGCAAATCCACACTGTTTATAGCTTGTTTTTCTTAAATAGGAATATTTAAGGGGCGGCTAGGTGGCGCAGTGAGTAGAGCGCTGGCCCTGGAGTCAGAAGGACCTGAGTTCGGATCCAGCCTCAGACACTTAACACACATATAAACAAAAACCTAGCCATGTGACCTTGGGCATGTGACTTAACCCCAATTGCCCTCCAAAAAGCAAATAAATAAACAAATAAATAAATAAATAAATAGGAATATTTAAAAAATTAACATGGTAGTTCCTGTACTTTTCTGGTTATATGTCCCTTTCTGAATTTCCTTCTGATTTATTTTAAGTATTTTTAAATGTCTGATTAATTCTCTTTTCTTTTTCTTGGTATCATTATTACCATTTTTCTATCCTCCTTCACTCTCCTCCTTCCCTGAAATGAGTCATCTTTTAAAATAATTAAGTAGGGTTAAACAAAATAAACGTACCTATTGCCCGTGTCTGAAAGTGTATGTCTCTTTCTGCATATCTAATTCATTCACTCTCTCTCTCTTTTTTTTTTGGAGGGCAATTGGGGTTAAGTAACTTGCCCAAGGTCACACAGCTAGGTTTTTGTTTGTGCGGTGTTAAGTGTCTGAGGCTGGATCCGAACTCAGGTCCTTCTGACTCCAGGGCCAGCACTCTAATCACTGCGCCATCTAGCCACCCCCTCATTCACTCTCTTTTAAAAAGTGAGAAACATGGACTCTTCATCAGCCCTCTGGAGTCAGAAGTGATCATTGCATTCTTTAGTTTTCTTAAGCTGTGTACAATTGTTTCTCTTTAAAATGTTGTTTTCAATACATACGTTATTCTCCTAGTTCTGCTTACTTCAATGAGCATTGCTTTATGTAAATCTTCCCAGGATTCTCTGACTCTTTTCCCTTAATCATTTCTTACGGCATAATAATATTGCATTACATTCATATACAATTATTTGTTCAAGCACCCCCTAATTGAGGAGTACATCTTTGAATTTTCCAGTTCTTTGCTACGGTTGTTTGCCTTTCATTTTTAAAGAGGACCAATGACATCATGGGGTAATATCTTGACTTGCATGTGAATTAGATTTAAGTAAGGTAGAATTGCATGAGTCTTTTTCCTCTTTGCTCAATCTCTTTGGGTATATACGTGGTAGTGGCATTACTAGATAAGGATATGCACAACGTAGTAGCCTTTTGGTTTTACTTTCAAACTGAATTCCAGATTGGTTAGAACAATTCAAAGTTCCATCATCAATGCACTGATTTTCCTTTTACAAAAATTTTTCAACTTTATATATTGAAAATTATCCATTTAAAACATTTGGTCAAAACATTTTTTCCCCAGTACACAATAGAGAGAAGTATTTCATTCCCTGCTCTTCTAATTCATTTGTTATATGACATTTTATATCTAGGCCATCCACCCATTTGAAACTTATTGCAGTATATGGTATGACATTTTGATCTAATTTCTGTCGGACTCCTTTCCTGTTTTTTTCCTGGAGTATTTTCCCCCAATAATGAGTTATGGCCCCAATAGTTAGACTCTATCATAAGTAGTCCTAATCGCATGACTTCTAAGAGAGATTAGAACTACATCTGAAGACTTGTGAGTCACCTACATAGATATCATAATTGTGTTAATGGGAGATGATGAGATCACCAAAAAAGAGAGTGTAGAGAAAGGAAAAAGAAAGCCCCAGATACAATTCTTGGGGGCAGTCACCTAAAAGCATAATGATCCAGCAAAAGTGTTGATCAAAGAACCAAGAAGTGAACCAGGAGAGGTACTGTCAGAGAAGGCAAGAGAGGGGAGAGTATATCAGAAGGGGGCAGAGGGGAGAAATAGTTTCTCAGTGTTAAAAGCTACAGATAGGTCAGAGAATATGAACTAGAAAAAAAGATTATATTAGACTTTTGTATTCTTTAACTACCTGAAAACATAGGACATGATTCTTTAATGTGAAATAAAATAATCCCTAAAGTGCCAAGAACAGCAACCTCTGTATAACTGCTATGCCACGGAAAGGGATGATAGAAAACTAAGTTTCTTGCTTGTAGGAGTTGAACTTTTGTATGAAATCTACAAATGAGGAATGAATAATAGATGGCTGAGTGACTAAATGAGCAGTTTCTACCACAACCAACTGAGAAAACATTGAACTGCCACTAGAAATAATGCAGAGGTGGGAAAACATATTTGATTTAATTTAACAATCCAGCAAGCATTTATTAAGTGCCTACCACATACATGGAATGATAGTAAATACCAAGGATATAAAAATATATACCTGCCCCTCCCCTACTTTCAAAGACTATACATTATTATGACAGGGATATAACATATACATGGAGAAGTACAATAGTAGGTGGAGGGTAATTGGACCAAAGGAGAGATCCAGACAGAGGGCTCTGGGAAAATATGGAAAGAAAAGAATACTTTCAATTTAAGGGATCCAGAAAGTCTTCTTTTAAAAAAAAATGACTTGTACAGGGCGGGTAAGTAGCACAGTGAGTAAGAGTGCCGGCCCCAGAGTTGGGATGACCCTGGATTAGATCCGGCCCCATACATAAATAAAGGCTGGCTATGTAACCTAGAGCAAGTTACTTAACCCCAGTTGCTTTAGAAAAATGACTTGTAAGCTGGGCCTTAAAGGAAGAAAAAGAAAGTTTTCATTAGGCAACAAGAGGAAAGAGTATACTCTCAGAATGAAGTAGGCCTGAAATGAATGAATAAGGGCAGAAAATGCAAAGAACATATAGCATATAAAAGGAAATAAGGTGAAATGAGGTAATATAGGTAAAGCTCTTTACAAACCTTAAAACTATATAAATGCTGGCTAGCAAGCTAGTAGTAGTAATAGAAATAGAAGTAGTAGTAGTAGTAGTAGTAGTAGTAGTCATTGTAATAACTAAACCTAGAAAGATAGCTAGAGTCACATAATGAGTATTGATTGCCAAACTAAGGAATCTGTATTTTCCCCCTGTAATTGCAGATCATTTTCATATTTGTGTTAGGCTATGGAAAAATACTTCAAAGACTCTATTGATTATTCACATAAATTTCATCTTTCCTACTTATCTCCTGCAAAAAACACACTGGAAAAGAAATAATAATCTGTAGTTCTCTTGTAGCACAGGTCATGGCAGCTGATACTTTATGTGTTCTCCCTTAAGGGTGAGGGGGCACAAAAATAACCAACAATATGTCCTTGAGCAACCCAAAGACATGGGTTCAAGTTCTGTCTTTGGCGCATACTAGTTATATGATTAAGAGAAATTTTTATTAATAAAGTTTTACATTTATAAATATAGGAAAGGGTAAAATATAAAGATTTTTATATTTCAGGGCAGGTAGATAGTGCAGTGGATAGAGTTCTGAGCCTGAAGTCAGGAACATCTTCCTAAGTTCAAATCTGGTTTCAAACATTTCATGGCTGGATGACCCTATGTGACTCACTTAACCCTGTTTGCCTCAGTTTCCTCATCTGTAAAATGAGCTGGAAGAGAAAATGGCAAACCACTGCATTATCATTGCCAAGAAAACCCCCAAAATGAGGTCACAAAGAGTTGGATGTGACTGAGAAATGACTGAATAACAACAACAAAAGAAAATAACAAAAAACTGGCTAAAATTCTCTCTCAAGACTTCACAGTCTAGATTACCTTGGCTTTATTAAGGTGGTTATTTTTTTCCCCAAAGGCTATCTTGCTCCCATAGGAGAAAAATTACTAAAGAGACAAAGCAAAGAAACACAGGGAAAAGGAGAGGCTTAGTGGTCATATGTGAAGTCATTTTGGGCATAAAGTAACTGAAATCAGCATAAATTAAGAGCTTCCTTTCCTCCTCTGTGCATTGGCAGTCCAAATTTCTTGATGGATCTTAATCTTCAGTCCTTGAATAGCCAATAGACAATCCACTCTTGGCCAGGGAAAATAATGACAATTAAAATAATAATAATAATGATAACTAACATTTACATAGTGCTTGAAGGTTGGGAAAGTGCTTTAAAAATATAAAAATATATCTCATCTGATCCTCACAACGACCCTGCCACTTTACAGACAAGAAACATCTGTAAAATGACGAGATAGGTGAGGTTAAGTGACTTTCCCATGGTTACAAAAGAAGTATGTATTTGAGGCTAAATTTGAACTGAAGTGTTCCTGATTCCAAGTCAAGAACTCTGTCCACTGCATCACCAAATTGCCTCGACATCTGTACCCTCTGCTGCCTCTGCCCTCTCCGCTTTAGCCACCCTTTTATATGATATCTCTCTCCACTAGAATGTAAATTTCTTTCTTAAAGGCAGGGACTGTCTTTTTGCTTGCAACTGTATCCTCAGTGCCTAACACAGTGCCTGGCCCATAGTAAATACTCAATAAATGCATGTTCCCTTGTATTGTCAACCTCAGCTTCAGAGCAGGTTCACTAAGGGCATGGCAGCTTCACAAAAATTAAAAATATTTACAAGCTTGAAAGGAACAACTCACCCCCATACCACCTTTTCTTAGTAGCAAATGTCAAACTTTCTTTTGGATTACTATTTTAAAATATTACAATATGCAAATCTTGGTCCTTCAACAACAAAAATAGCCTTTATATAGAACTGTAAGATTTGTGAAGCACTTTACAAATATTAATGTTGGGGCCAAACTATCATGTCTAAGTAAAATTGATATCATATTGTCAGGCTATTCATTTTTCAACCCCTGAGTGCCCTCAAGCAACATGTGTACAAGGCATGCAAGGTTTATCCTAAGGTATCTTTCAATATACTGAGTGGGAGAAAAAGGTGAAGACTCCTCAGAACTGACAACAGTAACAGAAGCCCAGACCTAAGTTTCTATTTACTAGAAACCATCTGACTTATAAGAACACAAAACTTAAGGCCATAGAAAATCCTGCTTTCTGGCCATAAGTTGAGGTTTTGTCAACTAAGCATATCCCTTTTTGAATACTTCCCTGTTCCTTGTATCTGGGGTAGATATTTGCGTTAGATTGTGAGACTGAGCTCCTGACCAAAGGGAGTAAAGGTCAGTGGTGGGGGGGGAGGGTGGGAGGGTGGTAGTTTGTATTACAGTATGTAACCAAACTTTGCTTTCGGTCACTTGCATCTTCCTGCAAGCTGTTCCTAGCAGTGGTGATGCCCATTCTCATGATATTGTAATAAAATTCTTTCTGTTTCTACCTTGAGAAGCCTCTGATTTACTAGTTTTATTGGGTAAGGGTCACAGTCTCACACAGTTTTGGGGTCTTGTCCGGGATCCACCCACTTCTGAGAGACCCCTTCTCACCCTGGTCTCTGGGCAGACACCCTCCAGAGAATTCTCCAGTGGTCCTTAGACCTTGGTGGGGAGGGTTCCACTCTGGGTGGATAAAAGACCCAAAGAGAGGAACTTGGAGAAACAGAAACACCCAGGAAAATAGACTCTGATCATGCCCAAGAAATTAAAAGCTGGACAGCTAAAGACAGGAGAAACAGTCACGTTAGCTGTACATATACATCCCAAAGGTAAGCAAAATCTTGTGATTCTTTGGGTCATTAATTCACAGGCACTGACCTGGGAGGAGAACTCGATAACTTCTTGATTAAAACTGTAATTTGGATCCTGGAGCCTTACTTGGAGGGAGTATAAGTCCTTGGGTCTTGGACCCTGGAGTTTGGCTTAGAGAGGCAAAATCAAGTGAGCCCCTGGGTGACTGAGAGGAGGGGGCAAAACCTTCTGGTTGATTTGGGTTGGGATGAGTGAGACTCCTCAGCTAAATAGCTAACTATGGGAAAGGAACAGTCTAAACCTGGCATGCTGGAGTGAAAAATGGGTATACTGATGATAGTTCTTCGGAAATAGGCTTCAAAACTGGAATGAATTACCAAAATATAGAGGGAAGGATAAGAAGATGATGATTAGATATTATTGTTTTGTTGGGGGTGGGGTATCTCTAGGAGGAAAAGTAGTCTGGCCAAAGTACAGATCCTCTGAAGATTGGGTATGTCAAAATTTGAATTTGTATGTGAATTCTAAGGAGCCATTTAATGTAGAAGAGAGCCCCTATGCAATCCTCTGACTGCCTGGAGTACCAGATGGCAGTAGAGAAGAAACATAAGAGGAAATGAGAGAAGGAGGAACTCAAGAATCCTTGGGACCCATTCCTCTCCTCCCCCCCATGTTCCCCCTTCCCTGGCTCCAGCAGCTGGGGCCGCTGTGGCCTCTGCCTCAGCCCCTCCAGCCTCTCCCAAGGCAACTGGGGACCTGATAAACCTGAGGGGTGAGGAGCCATCCGCTGGTCCCCTCAGAATAGAACTTAAACAGTTCTTAAAAGATCAGGAAAATTTTACCCTTCAGCCTAAGTTGCCACTGGAGGTGTTCCCCTTGTGGGAAGTCCCTCTGACTCAGGGCGGACTAGGATTTGTGAATGTACCTCTGAGCACTACTGAGGTGAGAAACTTTAAAAAGGTAATGAAAATCCTCACAGAAGATATAGGGGGACTGTCAGAGCAATTAGATCAGTTCTTAGGGCCCAATATTTATACATGGAATGAGTTGAAGTCAATTTTAATTGTATTATTCTCTCAAAAAGAACGAGGGATGATAAGGAGGGTGGTGATGGTGGAATGGAAAAGGAGGCATCCTCCAGCCACTGGGGTGGTCCCTGCAGATCAAAAATATCCAACTTTAGATCCTGGGTGGGACCACAACAATGAAGCCCATAGAGTTCATATGCAGAATTTGATGGATTTGGTAGTAACTGGCATTAGAAATGCAGCACTTAAGCCACAAAATTTAAAGAAAGCCTCTGAGGTAATACAGAAAAAGGATAAATTCCCATCAGAGTTTCTGGAAATACTGAAGGAGAATATGGGAAAATATTCAGGATTAGAGATAAGTGATCCCACTACAGAGGCGAGGTTGAAAGTAAATTTTGTTACCAATGCCTGGTCAGATATAAACAAGAAAATTCAAAAGATAGACAGATGGAATAATAAGACTTTAGGGAATTTGCTGGAGGAAGCAACTAAAGTGTATGTGAGAAGGGAAGATTATAAGCAAAAATGGAAAGCTAAGTTGTTAGTGTAGACAATTCAGACTGTCACCAGATTTATGGAGCAGAGGGAGGATCAGAGAGCTCCAGAATGGAAGAAGTTACAGAATTGGAAAGACCCCAAGGAACGGAGAAGGAATAGGAAAACTATGAAATTGGGAGAAAACAATACTAGTGGTCTGTCCTCCCCCAGGTATATACAGAGTCACCAAATTTGTTTGGGCAAATACTTGAAGAGATATTGGAAAAATTCAAAATACCATGGGGGACTCAAGTCTTGGAATATATTGATGATTTGCTGATAACTGGGGAAAAGAGGGAAGGAGTCAGTGAGACCTTGATCCAATTGTTAAATTACTTAAAGCAGGAGTTACTCTGAGTCTCCAGAAACAAATTGTAATTTGTAGAAAGAGAGGTAAAATGTTTAGGACATCTGATAAGTGAGGGCCAAAAGAGACTGGATCCTGAGGAGGTAGTGGGGATGCTCCAAAATCTGCTCCCAAGAACAAAGAAGGCACTTAGAAAGTTCCTGGGCCTGGCAGGATACTGTAGGAAGTGGATTGATTCATATGCAACCCTTACTAGGCCACTATATCAGCATCTACTAGACACTGAGCCCAACACCATTCAATGGGATATGGAAGGAAGAGAAGGTTTTGCTAAACTGAAGAAAGTACTAACCTCTACCCCTGTCTTGGCCCTTCCGTCCCTTGAAAAACCTTTCCATCTGTTTGTAAATGTAGATAAGGGAGTAGCATTAGGGGTCCTAGCACAAATAAGAGGAGGGAAAAGACCTCTTCCATTCTTTTCCAAAATATTAGACCCAGCAGAAAGGGGCTGGCCAACCTGTATTCAAGTAGTGGCGGCCACTGCCATCCCAATTGAGGAGAGTAGGAAGTTAACTTTTGGGGTTAGTTTGACTGTGAGTGTTACTCATCAGGTGAAAGCTACACTGAACCATGGAGCAGAAAGATGGCTCACCTATTCTAAGATCCTAAAATATGAAGCAAAATTATCAGGAAAAAGATGATCTAGTCTTATCCCAAGATCACAATTTGAATCTTGCATCTTTCTTGACCTTGGGAAGTTCTCCGAGACTACTTCTGAATTGTAACACTATTGTGTTTACTGACCTTCAGACAAAGGTCCAGGAGGATTTACAGGGGTCTCCCATTCCAGGGAGGGGTCAATCTGTTTATTGATGGCTCCTTCAGAGTACTAGGAGGAAAAAGAAGTAATGGGTATGCCATAATAAATGGGGACCAGGGCTCTCTGATCGAGGCAGGGGGGTTGCTGAAGACGTTGTCAGCTCAAAGAAGTAAATTGTGTGCCTTGAATCAAGCTTTGAAGTTCCTAGGAGGGAAGGAGGGTAATATTTATACTGACTCAAAATATGCCTGGGGAGTGATGCATGTATTTGGTAAAATCTGGGAAGAAAGGGGAATGATTAACAGTAAAGGAAAAGTCTCTCTGGACTCAGTAGAAAGGGTGGACTCATCACACACAAGCAAAGGGGCCGGTTGAGCCCCCTGCACTATGGACAATTGAGCCTTAATAACCATCTTAGAGAACCTGTTGTTGCTTGTAACTATAGCTATTATTCATCTCAATGGGCACAAACCTGGGTACTCCTTTGAGGCTAGAGGGAACCGCCTTGTGGATGAGGAGGCAAGAAGAGCAAGGTTGGCAGAATCTGAGTTGCCAGACCACATGCTGGTCCTGAATCCCTCTTTTCCTGAGTCTCCTTCCCCCTCCTTGACTGAGCTAGAAAAACAGAAGGCACAAGCCCTAGGGACCCAGAAGAAGGACAGACATTGGTTCCTTCCTGATGGCAGGGATGTACTGACAAAAGCAGGATGAGACAAATCCTCCAGTACCTACATCAGGGCAGCCACTGGGATGTCCAGAATCTGTGTGATGCAGTTTTGACCCAGTATGTATCTCGGGGCCTCTACACCTCTGGTGGGTGGGTGCCTTGTATGATGAAGGATGAATAAGTCCTCCCAATGTTAGGCTCCAGCTAGGGGATGGCCCCTGGGTATAAGACCCTTTCAGAGCATACAGGTGGACTTTACTAAACTGCTCCCAGTAGGACGTCTCAAATACTTGCTGGTCATAATAGACCATCTGACTTCCTGGGTAGAGGCTTTTTCCGTACCTAAGGCAACTGCCTCTGCTGTCAGTAAAGTGTTGCTCGAACAAATAATTCCAAGGTATGGGATGGTGAAGCAAATAGACCCAGATCAGGGGACTCACTTTACTGCCAGGATTCTGCAATCTCTTGCCCAAACCTTGGATATTTCCTGGGAGTTTCATGCTGCCTGGTACCCTTCCTCATCTAGCAAAGTGGAAAAAATGAACCAAAAATTAAGAGGCAACTCGCTAAGCTAACTCTAGAGACCCAACTACCCTGGACTAGTGTTTACCTTTAGCTCTTCTCAGGATTAGAACAAAACCCTGGAGAGACACAGGTTTGTCTCCTTATGAACTTCTTTATGGGCATCCCTACTCTTGGAAAGAAGGGGAAGGCTGGGACCCACCTTAGGACAAATTGCTTAGAAATTATATGGCTTCTTTAGTAAAACATCTTCATACATTGCAGACTAAGGTACTGATAGCCTGGACCCCACCTTTGGGATTTCTTGTCCATAAGTTTCACCCTGGAGATTGGGTCCTAATCTGAGCCTGGAAAGAGAAGAAACTCACCCCTTCCTGGGAAGGGCCCTTCCAGATCTTGTTGACCTCTGACACCTCTGCCCAGACTCAGGAGAGAGGGTAGACTCATCACACACAAGCAAAGGGGCCGGTTGAGCCCCCTGCACTATGGACAATTGAGTCTTCCAGTTCTGGGGAACTGAAGCTGCATCTCCTGTGTAAATCTCCCATAAGGTGGATACATGAGCCCTGAACCACTCTCTCTGTGAGAGCCCTGATTGCTCGGGTATACTTGCTCCTTTACTGCTTGTGATTATTTTGGTATTTGGCATTTTTGCTTATGTCTCTATTCCCCTACATCACTGCTTTGTTTGCAACCAAAGTGTGACACCATGGGAATTTCCCTGACCCTTTTACTGCTTTGCTTCACTACTCCTGCACTCTTTGCACCTATACCCCAAACAGAGAGAATTAAGTTTGAACAACTGATGGAAACTATAGTCCAGCATTTAACTTAACTAACTGTTGGGTCTGTGGTGGACCTCAGAGGCTATCCCAGTGGCCATGGGTCCCAGTCCCTCTAAAACCAGAATGACTCCTTTGCACTGTGGTTCTTACTAGTAGCCCTTAGCAGGATAATATTCCTCCCCGTCTGTCTATCCTGTATGGTGCAACTAATAACTAAAATAGTACAGGACTCACTTTCCAACATGATAAAGGTAGAAGGGAATGTAGGAGGGTCTGTCAGGTTGATGATCCTAAGGGGCCAAGGCTGGGAAACCATGAATCAGGAAGAGGAAAATGACTCCTGGGAGTCTGTGAGTTTAGAAAGGGACTTAAATGAGGAAATCTATAACACCATGGTGTGAGGAGTCTTCAATATGAAAAAAAAAATAAGAGGAGGGATTGAGTGGGAGAAAAAGGTGAATACTCCTCAGGACTTGACAACAGTGTCAGAAACCAGGCCTAAGTTTCCATTTACTAGAAACCACCTGACTTATAAGAACACAAAACTGAAGACCATGGAAAACCCTGCTTTCTGGTCATAAATTGAGGTTTTGTCAACTAAGCATATTCCTTTTGGGTACTTCCCTGTTCCTTGTATCTGGGATAGATTTTCATGTTATATTGTAAGCCCGAGCTCCTGACCAAAGGGAGTAAAAGTCAGTGGTGGGGAGAGGGAGGTTTCTTGTGTTAGGGTATATAACCAAGCTTTGTTTTCTGTCACTTGCCTCTCCCTGCTAGCTGTTCCTAGCAGTGGCGATGCCCATTCTCACAAGATTGTAATAAAACTCTTTCTATTTCTACTTCGAGAAACCTCTGAGTCACTAATTTTATTTGGGTAAGGGTCCCTGTCCCACACAATACTCTTCCCCAACGTGCAATCCAACCCCACCCTAATCCCATGGCCGGTCCTCAAACCTGTTCTCTGTTTCTCCTGCTGACTGATTGGTGGGCTTGCTGCAGCCCCCTCCCCTCATATGTTCTCTTCAGTAACTCTAACCTCACAGAAAGTCCCACCCCCAGGATTTGGTGCTCTTCTTCAAGGTGGCACCTGGTATTCTGTCTCTGGGGTGCTGAGGGCACTGGGAGTCACAAATTCCCCCAAATCCTACATCACTTATTCTGATTCCAACAGCATCTGTTTCACTTCTTCTATAACCCATCATGCTCTTTGCCACCCATCAATTACCTCATTTGACCCTCACAATAAACCTAGGAGGGAGGTGCGACTATTATCCCCATTTTACAGTTGAGGAAACTGAGGCAGATAACAGCTAGTTAAGTGCTTTGCCTAGGGCCATACAGCTATTAAGTGTCTGAGGCAGGATTCAAATACCAGGTCTTTCTGACTCCAGGTCCAGTTCTCTATGACTGGGTCACCTTGGTGGACTTAACCGTTGTTAGAGATCAGAGAGTGTGTTCTCAGCTTTTCCCCAGCTCATTCTTTTTTTTTTTACATAAGCTAGATTTTAGCCAAACTGTACTGTTAGCTCTCCTCCAAATGTCACATTCTCTCCCCAACTTTGTCCCTTTGTACAAGCCAAGTGCCATGTTGGGAAAATACTCCCTCTTCAAGTCCACCTCTGTGAACCTATCCATCCTTTTAAAGCTCAACTCAGAAGTCACTTCCGCCTGAAACCTTCCTTGATCCTCCTTCCTGTCTTCTCTACCACCTCAAATTATCCCATGTTTACTTATTTGCGTATTTGGTATTGCTCCCAGAGAATATAAGCTCCTTGAGGGTAGGAGGTATTTCATTTTTGTCTTTGTGTTCCCCCAGCACCACAAATACATAGTAGTAGCTTAAGAAATATTTGTGGATGCTATGTTGTATAACAGTCTATCTTTTGCTAAGGTCCTGTTTTTATCCCTCAAGGCATGGAAGTGAACTCGGGCTCTTTAAACTGAACTCTATTAGGGCCCAAGGCCTGGCAAGGTCCTAATTATCTGGCAATCATTTAAGCATAGGCCTTTTCATACATGGCATATCTGTCTCTTCAAGAACTTGCCTCAGTTCATCATCAGAAAGTTAGACATTAGGTCATGAATTATTTTGCCACAGAAAATCAAGAAACCTTCTAGCTACTAAGGAAAGCACGTGGAGAAACTAATTTGCATCAGTGGGAGAAATATCCACATCAATGAATCTTTTGAATGATTAAAGAAACATAACAACAAAATAATTACTAAAATAACAATAACATCATAATTTTTCAGTTGCACACAATGTCTCATTTAAGTATCACCATCCAATGATATAGGTAGGTCTGATGTCATTATACCCATTTTTCATATGAAGGAAAAGAGGCATAGAGGGGTTATGTCTCATCCAAAATGACACAGCAAGTCAAAAGTGCATTTAAAGCTAGAAGATAGGTCTTCCTAACTCCTATTCCTAAATTAGTATTATTTCTATTACTGCACAGTATAGGCTATGCTTCTCTAATCTTTTCTCACCACTGACCCAGTAATCTGCCTTGTTGCAATGCTTTGTACATCTGTCTGGATGCCTTCAGTGGCTCACCACTGGATACTACCAAATAAAAACATAACCCCCTAATTCTGGCATTTAAGGTCATACACCATTTCGCACTTCCACTTATCTTCCTATCTACTCTCCTTTGAGTAGTAGTCACATTGGATTATTATTTTTCTCCTATTCTTATATTTCTCACAGCCTCTAGCCTTTGCTTATTCAATTGAAAACATTAAGTTCCTCCTATGCTCAAGGTATCTGTACTGCTTCCTTTGCCAAGAATGAACTTGCACTGATCCCTGACATGTACATCTATTGAAGCATCTTCCTTCCTTCAAGCCTGAACCCATGAGGCAAAAGCCAACTCATTCTCCTCAAACTTCTCATCACACTTTTACCTTTACCTCTCTTTCATATTCCTCTCTTCCTTATGTCAAACTTATTTTAGTTTGTGCCTTTTCTTCCTTTGGATTAAATTCCCTGATGGCAGGGATCGTTCTATTTCTTAGTTCTTTATTTCAACTAGCAAACTCAGTGCCTTGGACAAAGTAGGTGCTTTATGAATATTCTTCAAATGAAATTTGATCATACCCCTGCCACCCTGGCTCCTATCCAAGCACCATCCTCCCAAATACACTTTAGTGTAGATGACAGCAAGTTTTTTCTTTGCTTGAATTATACAATCTCATGGCCCTCCAATGTCTCTGCTGGATACTAAGACTTGGATTTTTTGGCATGCAGTATAGAGCTTTGGGATTTAATTTTATATAACCATATTAAAAATGAAAAATCTAAATGAACACTGCACAGACACTAAAAGATTCAATCAATCAATTTTAGAAGAACATGAAAGTTATTAAATTAGGAAGTTCTACTCCATTGGCATTTATCAATGTCAAAGGATACTCTTTCAAAGATGTCCTGTCATTAAAGGTCACTGACAAGTAAGGCTTTCATTGCATACCACTTTATACTTGGCTGCTTTCATGACTTCCACATCATGCACAGAGTAAAGGAAGCATACACAGCTGATCACATTAGTTTCTCTTCATTTAAAAATGTTTCTTTTTTTGGTTGTTGCCCTTTGTTTATAGCTCTATATGTCATTTCTTGAAATGCTATCCTACTTTCTATCTGCCATTCCTCACCCTGCCCCTTAAACCTGAACTCTTCCTTCTTTTAAGAAATTTTTTTTTAGTTTATACCAGTCAGTTCCACAAGCTTTTGAGTTCCAAATTTTCCCTCCTCCCTCAACTCCCCAAGATGGTGTGCAATTTGCTACAGGCTCTACATATACACTCACATTAAACATATTTTCACATTAGTCACATGGCAGAGAATTATAGCCAATGAGCACTTCCTTCTAACAAAGAAAATTTGATAAATAGAATCACCCAATACAATGACCCTGTTGGAAAATATATACAGCATTCTGCCGCTAGTCATGCTGAGAGGAGAGAGGAATTCAGGAGGCTGAACTTAGAACTGGAAAGAGCTGAGTTTAAGTCCAGTATCAGATACTCACTAGCTGCATGACTCCAAGCAATCATTTAACCTCTGTCTGCCTCAGCTTCCTCATCTGCAAAATGGCTATAATAATAAAAGCTATTATGAAACTAGCTTATCGTAAATATTATTACATATAATAACAGAATACAATATGTAATATTATTATAATAGCAACTCCTAGGGTGGTTGTAAGGATAGAACAAGATAACATTTTAAGGTGTTCTGTAAACCTTACAGTACTATATAAATATAAGCCATCATCATTTTGCTCTTTATCTGAGATTAATGTTGATTTTTCTATTTCTCAGAGTTCTTTTTAGCGATCAGCTCATTTATAGTGCTGTGGCTCTTCTGTACATTGTTCTCTTTAGTCTTATTTCTTTCACTCTGCATCAGTTTACACATATCATCAGAAACCATGAATTCAACTATCATCTCTTTGCAGATGGCTGCTAATCTACAATACAATTTTCATCTCTCTCATGATTTTCAACAAGTGCCTTCTAGACATTTCTACCTAGATATCCCATAAGTATTCAAAAATGAACATGTCCAAAAGAGAAATCATCTTTCTCCTAAACCCACTTCAATTTTTGATCTCCCTATTTCCATTAGAGATAATCATTCTTCTAATCACACAGGTTTGCTACCTAAAAGCATCTTCAACTCTTTCTTCTCATTCATCTCTACTCCAAAGAGTTGGCATCATTTGTCAATTCTACTTCCTCAATACCTCTCACACGCATACTCTTCTACTGGTACCCCATCTAGTCTATTCTAGGCACTCACTGCTACCTAATCTACTACAATAACCTCTTCATTCATCTTTCTGCATCCAATTTATCCCCTTTCTAATCTATTCTCCACAGAACTGTCAAAGTGATATTCCTACTGCATTGGTCTGACCATGTCTGTCACTGTTTTGCTGATAAGCTTTAGTAGTCCCCATATGCCTTTAGGATAAATTAGAAACGTCTCTGTTCATCCTTTAGCATTTCATAGTCTGGTTTAGGCTAACTTTCTGGACTGATGATAGCTCACTTGACTTCACACCTTATGCGCTCCAGGCAACTGTCTATTTGCTCTTTCCTATACATGACTCCATCTCTTGCCTTCATACTTTTGGAAAAGCTATCTGTCATGTCTGAAATGCTTTCCCTCTATCTCTTGGTTTCTTTAACTTTCCTCAAAGCTCTTACTTTCTGCTGTTTTAGTATTCCTTGCCATCCTCCCCCACTTATTTCTGAACATGTTGTAACCTTTCAGTAGAATGTTATCTCCTTGAGGGCAGGAACTATCTTTTTTCAAAGATGTCCCCTGCCCTGGGTATGATACACTGTAGTACTTCATAAATGTTCCTGATTAGTTAATTTCTCTGAATTCCTCATATCATCATGTATTGTTGCATATTAAAAATCCATTCCATTTATACACCAAAGTTTCTTCTGCCATTCTCTAATTGATGCGACCACTTTATTCCCAGACCTCTGTAACCATAACAAGAGACAATTTCCTAAGAAAAATTATACTCTGTCTCTGATTAATTTTGTTAATGTAATACTGGCAAATTTAAAGTTCCTTTCATGTAGGGAAAACACATACACAGAAGGAGAAGTAGGTAGTAGAAAGAACAGCAGATTTGGAGTCAGAAGATCTTAGTTTAAGTCCTGACTCTGACACTTTCCGGCTGTGACCTTGGGTAAGTAATCCCCCTTGATCTCAATTTTTCTCATCTGTAAAATGAGTGGATTAGCCAGAGATGTAGAACTAGATCAAAATGTAATAAAACAAATAAAAATTCAACATAACATAGATAATGTTAATGTGTGGTTTTCTAAATCAATATGCCATTTATTTGATCCCACTGGACTGGATCCCTTTTAAGATCTTTAGGATCCTTTAAGATCCCTTCCAACTTGACATTCTTTCTCTTCCTGAAATGGATTTGCCATTGAACACACCCCTTTCCCCAAGCTCAAACATTCTATGATGTTATATTTTGAGTGGGATTAAGGTCCAAAATGGTTCAGTGGTTTTTCAATCATGTCTGACTCTTCATGACCCCATTTGGGATTTTCTTGGCAAAGATACTAGAATGATTTTCCATTTCCTTCTCCAGCTCATTTTACAGATGAAGAAACTGAGGCAAATAGGATTAAGTGACTTGCCCAGGGTCACACAGCTAGTAAGTATCTGAGGCTAGATTTGAACTCAGGAAGATGAGTCTTCCTGACTCCAGGCTGGCACTAGATTTCAAAGTTTGATTTCAAAGTCAGATTTTGGTCTGCTATTCAATATATTCTTGCCTGCCCCTCCATTCTCAAGTTTTCTCACCTGTATAAAGGAAAAAAAATTCACCATTTATTTTAATTTTTTAAGAGTCCAGTCCTAAAAATAGTGTGTGGGGGGTAATGATCAGAAGCCAAACAGCAGTAGTGGTATGCATGGAATTAACAGTCTTTTCAGTTCTACAATGCAGTCCCTAATAGGACCTTCATCTTTTAAAACTTAGTCCAACAATCTAGGAACTAGGGAGATACCCACTAACAAAATTGTCTTCAAGTTGCTCCATGATTATAAAATGTCATATTAAAAGCCAGACAACACCCTGATTATAACAAGAAAGATTCCTTCCTGTGTTGTTAGAAACGTTCCCCTTCAGAGAATAACAAAGAGATCTTGAGGGAAAAAAAGCAGTCAACCAAATCAAACCAATTACAGCAAGGAATGCCCACAAGTGTGGCCACGGATGGGCTTCGTTCTGCAATTTAATTTACATGAACTTGAACAATTACACGATGTGAGATACATGCTTGGAGTTTGTTTTACAGTTTGTCACAACTTGGCTCAGGCAGAGGAGATTAAATATATTCTGGAGAATGTTTGATGACTAATTGACTCCACCCCAACCATGAAGATACAAAATCTATGAGTGGAAGAGGAATTTGGTTTTCTGAGCAACTGTAGAGACTATGGGAACTCGATCTTGTATTATGCTCTAGAGGTCATGTTACATGGTCTGTGAGATAATTCTTTCTTAGTTCTAATTCTGTTGTTTTTCTTTTTTCATTTAAAAATTTTAATAAGATTTATTACATATGTATTAGGTACCAGGCACTGTGCTAAGTATTTTTCAGATATTATCTCATTTTATCCTCCCAACAATCCCTAAAAGATTGGAGTTATTATTCTTTCCATTTTACAAATGAAGAAATTGAGAGAGAAAGGTTAAATGACCTGCCCAGGATCACACAGCTAAGTAAATGTCTAACGCCAGCTTTGAACTCAGGTATTTATGACTCCAAGTCCAGTTCTCTGTTCACTAGCTGCCCCTTTTGGTGGAAAACATTATAAAATAAAGCTGGAAAGGTAAAAAAGAAGCCACCCTGAGCAAGGTCTTGGATGTTACTACATCGTTTGGAGGCAATTCACTGGATCAATTATTAAAGGTTGGCACTGAAGAAGTCTTTATACGGCACTGTTTCCGAACTCAAACTGTCCAGCTGCCATGCCACTTGTCTAGATGCTCCCTTATGTACTTTGTGCATTAGAGACTCAGTGCTCCCACTTGTGGCAGAGATTAAAAGGCAGGGAGAAGGCAAAAAAGTATATGTAAAAAGAGTAGGACTAAGGCAGAAGGAAAAAGAAGTATTATGTTTGTTTCATTTATCATCTCTAAGGAGCAAGATCTTTGTTGTAAAAGTTTTATGCACCTTTACATTCTTTTCTCCTTATACCAATAGCAAAATATCATAAAATATTATCTAGTCCTATCCAGGGGGTTGGAAATAAAACACAGGATTTGAAATCAGGAGATAAGATTTAAAAATCTTGACACTGACATATATTAGTGGCACAAATTTGGGGAAATCTTTTCATTTCTTTTGGCTTCAGTTTCCTCATTTGCCTAATAGCAAACATCCTTATCATTCTGTAAAAATAAGTAGTTAGTATTATAATCATCATCACCCATGAGGAAAATGAACCTCAGAGCAGGAGATATGAGTTTCCCAGAGTCACAAAGCTAATTACTTGTACATATGAGACTAGAACCTAAGTTTCATGGTTTCAGGTCCAATGGTTTTTCCACTGTAACATAACCTGCTTCACATTTTGAAAATGTATATAGAGAGAAATGTAAAATTGATGAGTTGAAAATGAAAAGAGCAAAGGAGAGAAAGCAGATGCTGTGGTTTTTTGAGGTTTTTTTTTTAATATTGGTCATCTTTTATATGAGAAGAATATGTCTGGAGGAGATTTCTACTTACCTTCTCAAGGAGGTCGTCACTGGCCTGTTCTGCAAAGATGTGAATTTTGTCTTCCACACATTTCTTCAAAATGTCTACCTTCCTTTTGTTCTTGGCACGTTGCTTTTTGACTTTTGATTGTTGCTACAAAATATCATTAAGAAATAATATTGAACATTAAAGAACCATGGACAGAAAATCCCTTAATCTCATATCTTTAGAATCTCCTGTACCACCCAGTGAAAAGACCTGGACATGGACCTTGGATGATAGACATTCAATAGAGTCCCAAACCCAGAGTTAGGTTCTGCTGAAATTTCCATTCCATTGGCATAGCCTTTCTTAGTCCTGGATGATCTCCATACAATGAATCATGGGAAGACGTGGCTCAATGGATAAACTACTGGACTTGAAGCTTGCAAGATTTGAAAAGCCTGCCTCAGCTACCTACTAGCTACATGAAACAAAGCATGTCTTCAACTTCTCTCAACTTCAGTTTCTTCATCAGAAACATAGATAGTAATAGCAGCTACTTCTAAGGGTTACTGTGAGGATCAAATGAGATGATATTTGTGCAGTGCTATGCAAACCTTAAAGTGATAGATAAATGCTGGCTATTTCAATAAAAAATAATGATGTTAGTTTTACTACTGGTGCTGCTGCTACTACCACTAATACTATCTCCTCCTCTTTCTCCTCCTCTTCCTCTTCTTCTTCTTCTTCTTCTTCTTCTTCTTCTCCTCCTCCTCCTCCTTCTTTTTTCTACTGCTGCTGTTGCTACTACTGATAATACTGGCTAAAAGCTACATAATTCCTATCATCCATTCACTTCAACATTACTCTCAATTTTCTAAATGAAGCTATGATGACTGAATCCATCTCAAATTTATACTGGCATCATCACTTTTTTCATTAACTCTTTTTTTGTTTGTTTTTTTGGAGGGGGAAGGCAGGGCAATCGGGGTTAAGTGACTTGCCCAAGGTCTCACAGCTAGTAAGTGTTAAGTGCCTGAGGTCAGATTTGAACTCCAGTCCTCCTGACTCCAGGGCCAGTGGTCTCTATTCACTATGCTACCTAGCTACCCCATTCAACTCTTTTTAAACTCATCACTTTCCATGAAGTATCTCAGCTGTTATTCCATACTTTCTCTTCCCTAGGACCCCATTTTACCCCTTACTACCTCATTCCCATAAAATTACTTTGCCTCCTACTTTACTGAGAAGACTGAGGTTTTCTGACATGAAATATTTCAATTTCTCTCTTCCACTCTCCAAAACTTTCTTGTGCCCTTATTCATCAACTCTTCCTTTTGTGGGGTCTCAGAGGAAGAAGTGGTCTTTCTCCTTGCCAAAAATAGTCTTTCTATCTATACCTTTGATCCTATTTATTCTCATCTCTTATAGGTAACCGACCCAACAATAATCACCTCTCTCAGAATCAAGATCATAGAATCTCAGAGGATGATAGGATCTCAGACATCATTTAGACTAACCCATGTGTACAAGAATCTCACAATCTTTCCATCAGGTGACCCATTAACCTCCACTTAATAGCTTCCTATGATGGGGAAATCATTACCTTCCAAAGGAATTCATTTTGTAAAATATATTTTCCATATATCCTCCTTTAATCCCCTTTTCCTCTAAAGCACTGGCTTCTTGGGCCATTGCCTTGGCTAATGACATGATCAATTAACCTTCTATATTAACCATACCATCACCAAAAACAAATGTAAAACTTCATCACTGTCCTTTCTCCCTCTCCTCTCTTTCACAGCTGAATTTATAGAAAGAGTAGATTGCAATCCTTCTCTCCAATCTATAGCATCATCAAGTTACCTACTTAACCCTTTGCAATATAGTTTCCATCTCCACTCCTCTTCCAAAATAGCTTTTTCAAGGCAAAAACCTATTAAATGTCAAATCCATAAACAGTTTCTTATTCTTCATTATCTTTAACATTTTTACAGCATTTCACAATGTTGAGCAACTCCTTGTTCTTGATGCACTCTTCTTAGTTGTCCATGATGTTGCTTTGTCCTAGGTCTCTTTATAAAAAATTTCCTTTATCACATTCTTTATTCACTTCTAGTTTACATCATTCATTTCCACAAGATTTTGAGTTACAAATTTTCTCCCCATTTTCCCCCTAACCACCACCCCAAAATAGCAATTCCACAGGATACCCCCTCCTCCAATCTGCTTTCTCCCATATTTTCCCTATCCCCCCTCTGATTTTCCAGTAGGGCATGGTGGATCTCTATGCCCCCATGACTGTATATCTTATTTGCCAGTTACATATAAAATATATATATATATATTAAACATTTGATTTTAAAGCTTTGACTTCTAGATTGATTCCCTTCCTCCCCTGTCACCCACCCTTACTGGGAAGATAAGCAATTCAATATAGGTTGTACATGTGTAACTATGCAAAACATTTTCATAGTGGGCATATGGTAAAAGACTGACTATGTTTCCCTCCATCCTATCCCATCCCCACTTATTCTATTCTCTACTTTTATCCTGTCCCTTTTCAAAAGTAAGTGCTTCCAACTTCCCTTCCTCCCCAGCCTGTCTTCCCTTCCATCATCCCCCCTCTGATCCCCTACTCTCTTGTAGGGTGAGATACCTTATTTAGTGTGAATGTCATTTCCTCTCGAAGTCAAATTCAATAAGAATAAGGTTGACCCATTCCCTTTTGCCTTCCTGTTCTTCCCCTCCATTGTGACCATTTTCCCTTGCCTCTTCTATATGAGATAGTTTACCCCATTCTGTCTCTCCCCATCTCCTCTCATTATATTCCTCTCTCACCTCTTAATTTTACCTTTTAAGTATCATCCCTTCCTATTAAATTAGTCCTGTGCCCACTATCTATGTATGACTATACCCATATATACACACACTCACATATGTATTCATATGCCCATATACCCTCTTATATAGACATATATGTATGTATACATATATATGTGTGTATGTATGTGTATATATATATATATACATATATATATATACACATACATACACACACACACACATATATGTTTACCTTCTCATGCTTCTCTTGCTTCTTGTATCTGAATGTCAAATTTTCTGTTCAATTCTGGTTTTTTCATCAAGAATGCTTGAAAGTCCTCTATTCCCCTGAATGAACATATTTTCCCCTGAAACATGATACTCAGTTTTGCTGGGTAGGTGATTCTTGGTTTTAATCCCAGCTCCTTTGACCTCTGGAATATTATATTCCAAGCCCTTTGATCCCTCAGTGTAGACACTGCCAGATCCTGTGTTATCCTGATTGTGCTTCCACAATATTCAAATTGTTTCTTCCTGGATGTTTGTAATATTTTCTCCTTGATCTGGGAATTCTGGAACTGGCTATAATATTTCTAGGAGTTTTCTTTTTGGGCTCTTTTTCAGGAGCTGATCAGTGGATTCTTTCAATCTCTATTTTGCCATCTGGTTCTAAAACATCAGGGCAGTTTTCCTTGAGAATTTCTTGAAGGATGATTTCTAGGTTCTTTTTTTTTTTGATCATGGCTTTCAGGTAGTCCAGTGATTTTTAAATTATCTCTCCTAGATCTATTTTCCAGGTCAGTGTTTTTTCCAAGGAGATATTTCATATTGCCTTCTATTTTTTCATTTGTTTGGATCTGTTTAATAGTATCTTGATTTCTCATAAAGTCACTAGCTTCCATTTGCTCCAATCTAATTCTGATAGAATGATTATCCTCAGTGAGCTTTTGAGATTCTTTTTCCATCTGGCAAATTTGGCTTTTTAAGGCATTCTTTTCCTCATTGCCTTTTTGGGCCTCTTTGCCATATGAGTTAGCCTATTTTTTAAGGTGTTATTTTCTTCAGTCATATTGTTGACTCTCATTTCATAATTTTCTTGCATTGTTCTCATTTCTCTTCCCAATTTTTCCTCCACTTCTCTTATTTGGTTTTCCAAATCCTTCTTACGGTCTGCTTTGGCCTGTAACCAGCTCATATTTTTCTTGGAAGCTTTTGGTGCAGGACTTCTGAATTCCATGTCTTCCTCCTGTTCCATACTATGATCCTTTTTGTCCCCAAAATAGGAGTGTAAAGCTGGGTTGCTCTGCTTGCTTTGTTTCCCTCATTTGCTCATGTTGCCATTCGATTACTTGACTTTTGAGCTTTTTGCCACAGTAGGACTCTGCTACCAGATAGGGGAGTTTTATCCCAAATGCTGGGGCTTTTTCATCTTCTGGAGCTGTTAGTTAGGTGCCCTCTCTGAAGCCTCCACAAGCTCTGGTAACCTGGCTGCATACCCCAGGATCTCCACCCTAGACTGCAATCCAGATCCAAGCAGGTTAAAGCAAGAGCGATTACCCTTCAGACTGGCCACTTGGTCCCCCTACAATCTGTAAGCCAGGAGCTGAAGCTGCCATGAGGTAGGTATCTGCTCGGCTTTGGTGCCTCAGCAGCTTCTCCCTCCCAGGGGTTAAAGGCCGGACCACACTCCCTAATTATCAGATCCCAAAGTCCACACTGCACTGACCTCTCATTTTGTCTTTAGCATCTATGTGTTGATAATTCTGGAAACTCCCATAGCTGCTGATGCTCTAAAGTCCCTCCAGCCACAGCTAGTTGTGGCCTTCTTGAGGCTAAAATCTTTCCCTCTATCTGGGCTGGGCTCAGCTCCCATGGAGCTGAGCTGGCCACTTCTTGCCATCCTGCTGGGCTGTCTTCAGAGGGACATTAGCTTCTCTCTGTCATTTTGTGGGTTCTGTAGCTCCAAAGTTTGTCTAGAGTCATTTTTTACATGAATTGGGGGAGATAGAAGCTGAAGCCCCATGGAAGTCCTGTTTCTACTCTGCCATCTTTACTCTGCCCCCGTCCTAGTTCTCTTAAGTGCTAGACTGCACCTTTTAAATTTCTTTCACTGTTTCATTTTTCCCTTCCCCCTTTGAAGTGTTCTAGTAGTAGAATTGGGGAATTTTTTTTAATAAGACTCCATTTTTAGTCTATCTCAGTCATCTCATCTGCTCCTCTGGTTTCAATGATCCCTTCTCTGCAGATGAATCCCAAAACTATATGCCTAGTGATAATTTCTTTCAGAGTGCCAATCTGGATTTTTTCGTAAAGATCTCAAATTCAAGATATCCAAAAATTAGTTCCTCATTTCCTACCCATTCCCTTAGGCCTGACATTCCTCCAAATTTATTTGCTCCAGATGTTAGTTGCAGCCAGCAAGGCAGGATCAAAATATTGAAGTAGATTTGGAATTTTACGTCTACTTGACTGTACATCAGTGCTCAAGTACTATCGATTCTATCTCCAAAATATCTCTGCCATCTGTTCCCTTCTTTCCACTTACAGGCTATTACTCTGGTTAAGGCCCTCATCACCTTTCACCTATTGTAATAGCCTCCTAATTGCTCCTTCAGTCTCCAATCTCTTTCCTCTTCTTTAAATAATGCACTACTGTGATTATAATGCTCCTCTACTTAAAAAGGGGGGGGGGACTTTAGTGGCTTCCCATTGCCTAAATATTAATTCCTCCTCCTGGCATTCTGGCTCCAATGTTTCCATACTTATCTCACACTGTTTTTTCATCACATACTCTATGTTGCAGCCAAAGTGGAATTTGTCATCTCTAATTATAGTCCAGCTATCATGCCCTAGCTTTTGGTCATGACATCTCTCAAACAAGAAATGGATTTTTCCTTGTTCCCCCTTCTGCCTACTGAAGGCTCCATTCAAGTTCCTCTTCCCTCATGCAAACTTTTATGATCCCTCAGCAAAGCATCTCCTTGTATTTTGAGCACTTTAACTGGGCCTTATAGCTGTACGTCTTACTTCCTATCCTCACATTATAGTTATTTGTGTATATTCCTTATCAATCCTATTTAACTTTTAAGTCTCAGAGGACATCTATTATATTTCATCTTTGTGTTCTCAGTACCAAGGAGAGTGCTTTCTCCAAAGACCTTGGGTCATCATTTTACAAATAGAAAGAATCTTAGAGATGATCTAATGGAACCACCTTGTTTACAGAGAAAACTAAAGCTCAGTGAAATCAAAATGAGGGACTTGAGGTCATATAGGTACTAAGTACTGACCAGAATTCAAATCCACACCTGATTGGAGATCCTGTGCTCTCTCAACTCCATTGTACTTCCTTCCTTTATAAAAAGCTTACTGAATTAAGTAAAACCCTTTGGAGACAAAACCCATTTAATGCCTTTTTCCATCTAATTGCAAAATACTATTTGTAGAAAGAATAGGAAAGGATTTTGCATTTCAAAAAGATCCTGACTGGGCTAAACTTTTTTTTTAAATATGAAAATTAATAGGAGAAATGTAAAGTCTTATCATTGGATTCTACAACTGGACTCCACAAGACTCCACAAATGTAAGATGGAAAAGCTATGGTTAATAGACAGTTAAGAAAAAAATTATGGCATCTCAGATTTTGAACTGAGAAAACTGAAGCTCAGGTATGTTAAGTAACTTTCCCAGGGCCACACAGTAAGTTTCAGGGGGCAGAATGTTAATACAGAGTTTGTCCTGACTCCATATTCAACTTTCTCTCCACAATGGCACAATGTCTTCAATCGGGACACCATGATCTCATATGAATCAAAGAATGATGACTCAAAGAATAAAATGGTAAATTGAGAGAACTTTAAGAATAATGAGGTAATAATATGATGTGGCAGTTGGGCTGTATTGAGGAGCAGAGCATCCCAGAATAAGAACATTATAGTCTGCTGTACTCTAGCATCTATTTGCTTTTAAGCACCACTATATTAGGGATGACACTGAAAAGGTGAAGAGTATCCAGAAGAGGGCAATGAGATGGTGAAGGGCCCAAAATTCATGCCATATGAAGGAACTGGGGATGTTGAAGCTAGAGAAGACTTAGAGTTCATATGTATGAACTGGTCAGTATGACTGCCTCAGTCTTTCCGAGATGTCAGAGAATCATTTTAATGGAGGTTAGTGTCAACTCTGGCCTCTGCTTAGAAAAGTGAACTCATTTCTGACCTTCATCTCATATTCTCTATTTAGAAGATAATATTAGAAGATGAGATATTCCTAGATTCTGCATTTCTTTTTCGAAAGTAATTCTCAATGCTCATAAATTGTTGTAATGGAAATGCAAATGCAAATTTAAAGATCTTCCCTGCCCCTAGCTTAAGTGCACCTGGAGCCTGTGGTGGGAGGCTTGTTTTTCAGGGAAGCCCACACCTTGATACTTTGTGATTGGGCAGTGGGTCAAGGAGGTTGTTACAATCTCTGAGCTAGGAGAAGACTATATAAACCCTGAGGAGAGACTTTGCTTTGGGGCTCACTTTGAGAAGTGTTGTGTGATTTGACCAGATGAGACTCTGGGAAGCCGTTGTTGAGAGCCCCCCGGCTTTGAAAACCCAGATGTTGATGCTTCCCTCTCTGGTAACTGTGATTTGGTATTGATATAATGGTTGGACAGTTTGGAAGCCTGTCTGTTTGATCTGTAAGTTCTGTAACTCTGAAGTTTGGGGTGCTGACCTTTTTCCCCTGAACTAGGTAATGTGTGTTTGTTTGATTAAAGTAAGCTTGTTAACCCATTCTGAATTGCTTTCCTTTTGAAAAGCAGATCTAAGAACCTGTGTTGGCAGTCACCCTGGGGATATTGGGGTGCTTGCTGCTACAATTGTCTACAAGGTATATTTCTCAATTTAAGATGACCATCATTTTACATGTTCTAGAAATAGTCTGTGAGTCATAAATGAGCTGTGATAACATCATGTAAGACATCCACCTGGACAACCAAATCGCAACATACTTTTGTATTTTTGCCCTGAGAATACTAAGGAAGAAAAATGAATTTCCAAGGAAAAGATAACATCTGTTCCATCATAAGAGCCAGTAAATGATTTTTCACTGGAAACGAGAGAATTTTGAGAATATTTAAAATTTTGAACTTTGAAAACTTCTGATTTGATAAAGTTATCACAAAAGCTAAGAAAACAGAAGGGAACTAAGTACAGACATTTCTGTCACCTTCAAATGACTTTTCACAATTCCTCAGAATTAAAGAGCACTTTGGTCCATCTAGTTCAGGAGCTATTAACCTGGGGACCTGAGAGGTTATTTTTTTTTAATCAGTTGATCAAATATACAGAGATAATATGGACTTATGTACATTTTTTCTTCTTCCCTGTGCCCCCAAATATAAGCTAGAATAGAAGTTTCTTAAGAGTAGGAAATCTTCCATTTTTATCAGTTTCCCCAGCTCCCAGTAAAATGCATTGTTCATAAAAGGAACTTAAAATGCTTTTTGATTGATTAAATTGAATTTAAAAAAAACAGCCCCTCTGCAACTACTTCACCACAGGTATGTAGTTAGGATTTAGGGGCAAGATGATTGAATTCCTGTCTCTAAAAGCCCAATTCTATAACTCAGTACAAAAAAAGTTCTTCATGTAATAGGTGTTTTACAGTTGACTTCTGAATAAAAAAATGAAACTCATCCAATTCCATATTTATCTCACACTATTTTTTTCATCACATTCTCTATCTTGCAGCCAAAATAAAGTTTGTCATCTCTAATTATAGTCCAGCTATCATGTTCTAGCTTTTGCTTATGACATCTCCCAAATTGGGAATGGACTCTCCCTGTTCCCCCTTCTGCCAACTAAAAAAGACCCCACACAAGATCACCCTCCTCCATGCAAACTTTGATGATCCCTCAGCAAAGAGCATCTCTCCTCGTATTTTGGCACTTTAACTGGGCCTTACTCCTTTCTTAGTCTTTCAACAAATATAGTATTTTCCAGTTAAATGCAAAAAATAGCATCCTTGTTAACTGAGGTTTAGAGAAATTAATAATGCTAGAGCACTCATGTAGAGATTAAAGGTTTACAAAGCAATATATGTATATGTATATACATACATACATACACACATGTATAGTGAGTATATATGCATATATATGTATGTATGCACACACATATATATTGTGTATATATTGTATATATACAATATGCATGCATATCTACACAATACACATATACATATATGCATACACAACTATATGTATGTGTATGTATATATGTATATATGTACGTGCACACATATATAGATGAACCTAGTATTCCTGACTCCCAATCTTTTGCTTCATCACTAAGCCCTGTTCTACCATATAAACAATTCATCTTTTCATGTTCAACCTTTGTCAAGTCATTGAAAAATAACCCAATTTGTAGGATTTTTTTTCAATATGGGAGAATCAAAATGTTGTCCTGTTTTATTTGTTAATATCATTGTGGAGACTTTATACACTGTTTTCACCTCCCTAAAAGTCAGTCAGCTCTTGCATTCCTGTGTTTTGCCCATTTAACCTTCAATGACCGACTACAGGAGCATCTTACATACTAGTCAATGGTAGTCCTATATTAGAATATGCTGTACTTGACTGTTCAATCAGAAGGGCTAGCTTCTATTTTGAATTCTGCCTTTAGCTGGGCAAATCTGTTTTCTCTCCAACTCTAAATTTTCTCCCCTACAAAGAAAAGAAGTTGGACTCAGTAATCCCTAAGTCCCATTCCAACTTCCAATAATCTATGCTCTATGATCTTTCCCAGTTCCAACATTCCACAGTCCATATGCTAATGTCTTTTCCAGCTCTAACCTCCTATTTTTTGATGCCTCTGTAATTCTGCAGATCAAACTTTAGGAGCATCCTACCTGAATATCCGGAGCTGTGAAGGCTTGGTCTACTTTCAGGAACTCAGCTTCTCTCCAATCTGACTGGAAATCCTGCAGCAATACCCGGGCCCGAATCCTAGGCAAGGCTAAGCTGTTGTCCATCTGAGCAAAGCAGCTGTGAAACTCCTGTCTCATTTTAAGTAATTCTTCTTCAGATAAGGAAAGGGGCAAGCACATAAGCTTCCTGTTGAAATAAAGAAAAGCATTTTTAAATCCTCCTTATTCTTCATTTGCTCTTCTATGCAGCCTTCCTCGGTTTCCCCTGGAGGCAATGATAGATACACGTGATGCCATTCCATCCTGTTTCTTCTAGCAGACTGCTTTATCTATTACTCCTACTATCTCTCCTATCTTCAGTCTCCTCTTGTTTAGTGGCTACTCCCCTACTGCCCAGAAATATATCCCATCCTCCAAAAACTCTCACTTGATCCATCCAACTTTCATCTAATTTTTCTCCTGCCTTTTGTCATTAAACTTAGGAAGACCATCTGTGATAGGTGCATCCATTTCCTCTCCTCTTGCTGTCTTCTGTACTCCTTAGGGTCTGGCTTCAGACTGAATCATTCAACCAAAACTGCTCTCTTCAAAATTCCCAATGAACTCCTGATTGCCAAAAACAATGACCTTTTCTCAGGCCTCATCTTTCTTACTTTTGCTGGAACCTCTGGCACTGTGCATCATCTTCTATTCCTGGAAACTCTCTTCACTCTAGGTTTTTGGGACACTGCCCTTTCCTGGTTTTCTCCTACCTACCTGACTGATCCTTCTCAGTTCCCTTTGCTGTATTTTCATCCAGGTCATGCCCATGTGTGTATATATGTACACAATGCAGATCTGGGTAGGTATACATGTAAATATGCAATATGTTCTACACACATGTACATATACTCATGTATGTATTTATATACAAATTATATTTATATATACATGTGTATGTACGTAGACTAGATGGCTTCCAACTCTAAAACTGTGTTGTATCATTCATTTCACACTGCCTTTCTCTCTCTCTCTCTCTCTGTCTCTCTCTTTCTCTCCCTCCCTCCCTCCCTCCCCATATATATGTATACATGTATATATGTACATGTTATTTGCTTACATGTGGGTCTTTTTCCCCTTTCTTTTATCAATTTGAGTGCAAGCCTAGAAGTGGGATTGCTGGGTCAAAGGGTATACACAATTTAGTCATTTTATGGGCACAGTTCTGAATTGCTTTCCATAATGGGTGGACCAATTCAGAGATCCATCAATCTATTTATCTGAAAGATGAGGCAACTGAGTTCAAGACATGAGAAGTGAGTGCTCAGGCATACACAGCTAGTATATAAAAAGGTAGAACTGGAACTTTTCAGACTTCAGATTCAGTGTTATTTCTAACAATAAGCTCTATATGCAGGATGCTCAGATGGTTCCCAATTGAATATTGTATGAGGAAGAATACACTTCACAACATATGGAATTCCTTTTCCTGATGACATTTATCTCATTTGCAAAGAGGCACACTACTGGCTGCACGACCAAAAAAACAAAAACAAACCCCAAACTTCCTAATACTTAGAGCTACCTAAACAGGTAGTATACTGCTTCAAGAGGTGGTGGCTCCCATTTCCTTGGAGGATGTCAAAAGAAGATGGACAACAACTGGTTGAGCATATGACCTTAGAGTGGGGCTTCCTTTTATGATTGTGTTGGATGGCGGGGTGGAAGCAGCACTGTGTTTAAATCAAACTTTAAAATTCTATGATTTATCTTTCTGTTGCATTGTCATGATGCCCTTGCTATGTATCAAGGCTTCATGGAACTGATAATTTGCAGATTATAACTTCCACCCCCCCCCCAATCCCAAAAGACAATGTTTTAGTCTGTAATGAATCATTATTTTCTCACCAATTTGCTGATCCAAAGGAAAGGTCAAAGTATACACTGAGTCTTATCTTGTACCTGAATCTGATGCCTAAAACATTAGATTGTATAGGGTCCTCACCAGGGCTTTAGGTGATTTTCAAATTTTTATGACTTTGTGGTAGGTATGACAGAAATAATCTGCAAGTGGTATTTAAGAGAAAATGAATTCTTACTGGGACAACTATGTGACACTGCTCAACTTAGAGCATTTCTATTTCAGATCCAATGACAAATAAAAAATGATCACTCTGAGAAAGGAAGGTAAATTGTATCCTGTGGCTTTTAAAATTGAAGTCCTTCTCTGCCAAGAGAAGAAAATTCACTTTTTATCAAAAAGATACTGTTTCTATCTTACCAATAACCAACATTTTAAAAGTCTTAAATATAACATGTTAGCATTTAAAACCTACAGAAGTCTTCTATGAAGTCATGGAATTTTATACTCTTAGCTGTTATATTTCTAGAAAGTCCCCTTGTTTTTACTTGTTATTAAGAATGAAAGATCTGGTCAATCAATATGGTCTAATAGAATTAGACCACTTTTTATTAACATTTTTGTTGACATTTTCTGTTTCTTCCATTTTCATGCTCATCCTGTGTCCTTCCCTTTCCCTTAACCTCTCCTACAAAGCCACCTCATATAACAAATAATATTTCTGAAAGAAAAAAAAAGGCATAACTGATCAATATATTGAAAAAGTCTGAAAACATGTGACACTTTTGAATCCCCCTCATTCATGAAACAGTGAATCAGGGGTATCCTCTAACATCTTTTCATTCCAATCAGGCCTGATCTTTATGATTTTGTTACATTTACTTTTGATTTTTTGGTGCATTGCTATTTTTTCCCATTTGCATTGTTGTAATTATTGTGTATTTTATTTCCTTAGCCCTGCTTACTTCATTCTGCATAAGTTCATATACATCTTTCCATGCTTCTCTGTTTTCATCACACACATCATTTCTTATAGCAAAGCAATAACATCCATGTACCACGATTTGTTTAACCATTCCCCAATTGATGGGTATCTATTTTATTTTCAATTCTTAGCTATCACAGAGACTATTGCTATACATATTTTGAAGTATATACGGAGTTTTGTCATATTGATGACTTCCGTTGGGTAGAAACCTACTAATGGATTCTCTAGTAATGGATTCAAAGGGTACAGGCATTTTAATCACTTTATTTGCATAATTCCAAACTGCTTTATAAAATGGCTGTACGATTTCACAGATCCACCAACAATGTATTACTTTGTCTATCTTTCCAGAACTCTTCTAACACTGAATGTTTCCTTTTCTGTCTTTTTTGCTTTTTTTTTTTTTTCAAATTTTCAGGGTATGAAATGTTTTAATTTTCATTACTCTTATTAGTTGTGATTCAGAGCATCCTCTCATGGGGTTGTGAATACTTTTCAATTCTTCCTTACAGAACTGTTTGTTTATATACTTTGACTGCTTCTCTATTTGAAGCAGCCAGGTGGCACAGTGGACAGAATACATAGTGGATAGAGTATCAGGCCTGGGGTCAAACAAGACTCATTTTCATGAGTTCAAATCCAGCCTTAGACACTTATTACCTGTGTGACCCTGGGAAAATCACTTAGTCCTGTTAGCCTCAGTTTCCTCATCTCTAAGATGAGCTGGACAAGAAAATGGTGAATCAGCACAAGAAAACCCCAAATGGGGTCTTGAAGAGTAGAACCTAACTAAATAACAACAACCCATTGGGAAATGGCTATTACTTATACACACTGAGTACACCCAGATACACACATGTGTGCATGTACAATCACAAGCATATACATGTATGTATATATAAATGTAATGTATATGCATGTATGTGCATATACACAGAGACATATATTTTGGTCAATATGCAAATTTCTTTTTTTTTCAGTTTTTTTTCTTTTGATCTGTTTCTTTTTTTTTTTTTTTAATTAAACAAATGCTTTATTAACTTCTGGTTTACATCATTCATTTCCACCAGATTATGAGTTACATTTTTCCCCCATTTTTTCCCTACCCACCACCCCAGAATAGCAGTCCCACTAGATATCCCCTCATCTAATCTTCTCTCTCCCATATCTTCTCCCATATCCCCTTCGACTTTGCCATTAGGGCAAGGTGAATCTCTGAGCCCCAATGCCTGGACATCTTATGAAACATTTAATTTAAAAACTTCGATTTTCAGATCCATTCCCTTCCTCCCTTGTCACCCACTCCCTCTGAGAAGATAAGCAATTCAGTATGTGTTGTACATGTATAGCTATGCAAAACATTACCATAGTAGATATATTGTACAAGGCTGCTTATATTTCCCTCCCACCCGTCTCACCTCCCACCTGGTCCATTCCCTACTTTGATCCTGTCCCTCTTTAATAGTGGGTACTTCCAATCTCCCCTCCCCCCAGAATTCCCTCCCCTCCATCATCCCCCCTCTCATCCTCCTTTCCCCTACTCAGGAGAGTGAGTGAGGGTAAGATATTCCATTTAGTATGTATGTGATTCTCTCCTTGAGCCAACTTCAGTGAGAATATGCTTTTACCTTTTTGCCTTCCTGTTCTTCCCCTCCCCTGCAACTACTTCCCCTTGCCTCTTCTACATGAGATAGTTTGCCCTAGCCTGTCTCTCTCCATCTCCTCTTGCCACTTTCCTCTCTCACCTCTTGACTTCACCCCTTAAGAATCATCCCTTCCTTGGGGCGGCTAGGTGGCGTAGCGAGCAGAGCACTGGCCCCGGAGCCAGAAGGACCTGAGCTCGGATCTGGCCCCAGACACCCAACACACAAACAAAAACCCAGCTGTGTGACCCCAGGCAAGTCACCCAACCCCAATTGCCCTCCAAAAAAAAAAAAAAAAAGAATCATCCTTTCCCATCAAATTCAACCTGTGCCCTCTATCCATGTATACCTGTGAACATATGCCATGTACCCTTCTTCAATTATTTTCATAATGAGAAAGGTTTCATCAAACACCGTTATTGTTTTTCCATGTAGGAATGAAATAGTCCAACCTTGATAAGTTCCTTTTGATTTCTTTTCCTTGATTACCTTATCAAGCATCTCTTGCTCCTTGCGTCTGAATGTCAAATTTTCTATTCAACTCTGGTTTTTTCCTCAAGAATGCTTGAAAGTCCTCTATTCCACTGAATGACCATATTTTTCCCCTGAAACAAGATACTCAGTTTTGCTGGGTAGGTGACCCTTGGCTTCAATCCCAGTTCTTTTGTCCTCTGGAATATCATATTCCATGCTCTTTGATCCCTAAGTGTAGAAGCTGCCAGGTCCTGGGCTATTCTGATTGTGTTTCCACAATATTGAAACTGTTTCTTCCTGGCTGCTTATAGTATTTTCTCCTTGATCTGGGAGTTCTGGAGCCTGGCTATAATATTCCTAGGAGTTTTCTTTTTGGGATCTTTTTCAGGAGGTGATTGGTGGATTCTTTCAAACTCTATTTCCCCCAGGGCAATTTTCGTTGAGAATTTCTTTAAGGATGATTTCTAGGTTCTTTCTTTGATCATGGCTTTCAGGTAGTCCAATAATTTTTAAATTATCTCTCCTGGATCTATTTTCCAGGTCAATGGTTTTTCCTATGAGATATTTAACATTGCCTTCTATTCTTTCATTTCTTTGGATCTGTTTAATAGTATCTTGATTTCTCATAAAGTCACTAGCTTCCATTTGCTCCAGTCTAACTCTGAAGGAATGAATCTCCTCAGTGAGCTTTTGAGATTCTTTTTCCATCTGGCAAATTCGACTTTTTAAGGCATTCTTCTCATTACCTTTCTGAGCCTCTTTTGCCATTTGAGTTAGTCTATTTTTTAAGGTGTTATTTTCCTCAGTCAGGCTGTTGACTGTCATTTCATACTTTCTTGCATCTTTTTCATTTCTCTTCCCAAATTTTCCCCCACTTCTCTTATCCGCTTCTTAAGGTCCTCTATGGCCTGTAGCCAGCTTGTATTTTCATTTGGGGCTTTTGGTGCAGGAGTTCTGACCTCACAGTCCTCCTCCATGCTTTGAGCCTCTTTGCCCCTAAAATAGGAGTCCAGTGTTGAACTTTTCTGTTTATTTTGTTTCATTTGCTTAGGCATGTTGCCACTTAATTACTTGATTTTTGGGCTTGTTGCCACAGTAGGACTCTGTCACCAGACAGGGGAGCTTCCGCCCAAATGTGGGGTCTTCACAACTTCTGCCAGCTGTGTGGCCTTTGTAAGGCCTCCACCCACTCTGGCAAGTTGGATACCCACCCCAAACTTCCCCCCCAGACCACAATCCAGATCCAGGCAGTTTAAAGCAATAGTGATTAACCCCCAGACTGATTGCTGGATCTCCCTACAATTTGCAGACCAGGATCTAGAGCCACTACTGATGCTGCAAAATGGCTTCTGTGCAGCTTTTTCTTCAGCAGCTTTTCGCTCCCAGGGGAGGAAGCCACGTGTTCCCCAAATACTGGTCCCAAAGTCCATAGGGCACTAATCTCTCACTTTGTCCTAGGCATATCTGTGCTGATAATTCTGGATTCGCCACAATTGCTAGTGTTTTGGGGTCCCTCCGGCGGGCTAAAGGCCTGGCCACCCTGGGGCTAAAACCGCGGACCTGGGTTCGGCTCTGCAGGCTGTGCTGTCGGTTCCCAGCACGCTGTGCTGCCTGCTCTCAGAGCGCTGCGCTGGCTGCTACCTGCAGGGCTGCTGAGCTGTCCTCAATGGGTGCTGGCGCTCCAGAAGTTGTTCAGAGTCCCCTTTCATATTGTTTGAAATTTGTGTGGGGCAGAGCACATTGGAAATACTGTTTCTACTCCGCCATCTTGGCTCCGCCCCCTCAATATGCAAATCTCTACAAAGATTTTCCCCCATACAATCACTTCCTTTTTGTTCCCTCTTGTTTTATATAGGTGGGGCCAGTATCTCTCTTTTTTTTCTTTTTCCTTAATAGTACTTTTTCCCCCAGTTACATGGAAAGATAGTTTTCAACATTTATTTTTGTAAAAAAAAAGTTGAGATCCAAATTTTTCTCCCTTCTTCCCTGCCCTTCCCTTTCCCTAAGAGAGCAAGCAATCTGATACAGGTTACACAAGTACAATCAAAAAACTTCCATTCTTATACTAGATGCATTAATATTGTATGTGCTGAAGGTTTTCACTTTCAAACAAAGTTATGTACTTTATCTTTTGTAATTACATATAATTCTTGTTTAGTTAAGAACACATTTCCTACCGATAGCTGTTAGAGGTTAAGTGTACCTATTTCCACTAAAAATTATATTTTTATATTATATTATATTATATTTATATTATATTATAAAAATTATATTTTTAGTGGAATGTGAGTTCCTTAAGGAAATAAATAAATCTTTATTTTTCATTTATTTATTTTTGGTCTTTGTGTTGGTATTACTAGTGTCTATTACAATGCCTGGCACATTTGTCGTTGTTCAGTGGTTTCTAGTCATGTCTGCTTCTTCATGACCCCATTTGGGGTTTTCTTGGCAAAGATATTGGAGTGGTTTGTCACTTCCTCCTCCAGTTCATTTTACAGATAGAGGCAAACAGGGTTAAGTGACTTACTTGCCCAGGGTCACAGAACTAGTAAGTGCATAAGGTTGGCTTTGAACTCAGAAAGATGAGTCTTCCTGACTGTAGGCTCAGCACTCTTTCCACTGCATCCCCTAGCTGCCAGATAATTAATAAATTATAGTCAAACATTGTGGTACATTAATATAATGAAATATTACCAAAAGAAACAATGGATATGATGAATATGGAATATAGAGAAGACTATTTAGTCTTCTTTATTCTTCAGATACAGTTTCTGATACAAAGGAAAATAGAAACTGAACACTGTGTAATTGTCATTACCAAGGCTAGCTCTGAGAATCAAGGAAGAAATAAACCCCTCTTCTTTGTGGAGGTGGGGACCTATGGGTGTGGAACATTGCATATTGTGTTGAACTTGGTTAATGTCTTGGTTGATTTTGTGGAACATTGCATATTGTGTTGAACTTTGTTAATGACTTGGTTGATTTTGTTGAATTACTCTTTTTTCTCTTTCTTTTCTATTCCCTGTCCCAAAGAAGAGGGAGAGAGCATACATATGCATCACTAAATGACAGTTATATAAACAAAATATTATTACTGAAAACATTTTAAAAATTAAAAGCATAGTCACTAATTTCACTGCACGAGAAGGAAAAAAAAAGAGGGTCCATCTATGCCATTAGTAGAAGCACTCACACTGAAGAGAGAGTTTAGAGATCTCTCAAAGGATCTATAATTTGTTTCTTGTTGCATGAAATATTTTTCCCCTGAATTCATGACCACATACACATCCAGGAGGGCAAAGATTAGGTGCTTCTTATCTTCAAAGCCTTTCCAGAGGCTGAAACAAGTCCTCATATAATGGATGGCATATATACTGAGTAACATGGTATGATTTAGAGATGGTAGGGCCCTTAGAGATTATCTAGTTCACCCCACTCTTTTTTGTTGAATTTGTTGATATATAAGGGCTTTCTTCCTCTTGGGGCAGGCAGGAGGGTGGGGGAGTTCACATTCATAACACTTTTGTCAGTTCCCACCACCATAGATTTATTGTTCCCCTGCGTTACTTAAAATTAGAAGGATTTAGAAATGTTATTTCAAAGCTACTCCAAACCACTGCTATATTGTACCTCAAAAATAAAAGGCAAAAGCAATTTAAAATCTTAAATAGGCAAAGTACAGAGATAGGCTTGAAGATCTGTTCTATTAGTGATCCTATTACCCTTAGGGGAAAAAATCATGGAGATTTAATAACACCTATTCCAGGCCACAGAATTGGTTTTTCTTCTCAGCTGAATGACCAAATCAGAGGTTGCATTAGTAATACTCCTTGCCACACAGACTCAAGTGGAACCAAAGAAAATAGGCATTTACTAGTGATAAGAATGTCAAGCTTAATTCATGCCAGGTTAAGGGTCCAAGAGGGAATCATCACTTTTAAGGACCTTTGTAATGAATGTAGGTTGAATTGAATAATTATTCCCTCAAAAAAATCTGCTGAAAAATCTCAAAGCATTTAAAGATCTTATTTTTAGAGATTTAGATGAAGAAAAAAAAAGTCTTGCTTTCCTTGTTTAAAAAAAATAAGAAGAGGAACCAACAAAGATTGGAAAAGAATTACAAGAGGATCAAAGAAGATAGAGATGGAATGAAAGGGTTTGTGAGGTCATCTCATCAAAATGACAACCAGTTTATTCTTGGCAAAATTATGTCACTCTCCCCTTTACCATAACTGTTATTCCCTGCTAGCGAATGTGATGTTTAGGGAGACAAGTTAGATCATTCATATCAGGAGGTTCTCATTTGATACCATTAGAGACCCCAGCAAATAAAGCAAAGGCATGATTGAAAGGGAAATTGACACAATATATAAAATGTTTATCAAAAACATATAAAATGAGAACATATCATGGATATGGATAGATCATATGGATAGATTAAAAAAATAGATGATGATCAAATAATTTTTCTCCCTTATATATGCAGTCTAAAATACCAACACAAGTAAGAGTCAAACAGAGGGAAGACACTTAAATCTAATTCCCCAAAACCATTTTAAATAAATTATTTCTAAAAACTGTAACCTTGTCAGTAATAAAGATTGTGAAATTTAACTGTCAAGGTAAAGTTAATCTGCCCCAAGTATATCAGTTAGTATCAACTTTGACTGCTTGAGACAGTGTTGTATAGTGGAAAGAGTACTAGACTTGAAGTTGGAAGATCTGGGTTCATATCCTGACTCTGCCATTAATTACCTGGGTGAACTTGGGGAAGGTACTTAGCCTTTCTGAGACTCAATTCTCTGATTTGTGAAATGTGAGAGTTGGGTTTTTTAAGGTCTCTCTATTTTTCCCCCTTCTAAATTCATTTATTTTTAATTTACAACATTCAGTTCCACATATTTTGGAGTTCCAAATTTTTCTTCCCCATTCTCTCCTCCCCTCTCCCCTGAAGGCAGCACGCAATCCGGTATAGGTTCTATATATACCTTCACATTAAACATTAGTCAAGTTATAAAGAAGAATTATAACTAATGGAATAAACCCCGAGAAAGAAGAAACAAAACAAAATAAAAGAGAGAGAGAGAGCAAGTAAGTTTGCTTCAATCTGCATTCAGACTCTGTAAATCTTTCTCGGGATGTGGAAAGTCTTCCATCATGAGTCTTTTGGAGTGCTCTTAGATCCTTGCATTGCTGAGAAGAGCCCAGTCTATCAAAGTTAGTCATCACAGATACAATGTGTCTAAAATTGTTTACAATGTTCTCCTGGTACTGCTCCTCTCACTCGGCATCAGTTTATATGTCTCTCTAGGTTATTATAAAGTCTGTCTGCTCCTCATTTTTTATAGGACAATAGTATTCCATTACATTCATCAACCATAACTTGTTTAGCCATTCCCTAAGTAAAGGGCATCCACTTGTTTTCCAATTCTTTGTCACCACAAAAAGAACTGCTATAAATACTTTTGTACATATGAATCCTCCTCCCACTTGTACGGTCTCCTTGGGATATAGCCCTGGAAGTGGTATTGCTGGGCCAAAGGGTATGCACATTTTTACAGCCCCTTGGGCATAATTCCAAAGTGCTCTCCAAGAATGGCTGGATCAGTTCACAACTCCACCAACAATGCATTAGTGTTCCAATTTTTCCACATCTCCAGCACTTATTATTTTCCTGTTTTGTCATGTTAGCCAATCTGTCTGGTGAGGTGTGGTGCCTAAGAGTTGTTTTGATGTGCATTTCTCTAATCAATAGTGATTTACAGCATTTTTTCATAAGATTATAGATATCTTTAATTCCTCTTAAAACTGTCTGTTCATATCCTTTGACCATTTATCAATTGGGGAATGACTTGTATTCTTATAAATTTGACTCGGATCTCTGTATATTTTAGAAATGAGTCCTTTATCAGAGACACTTGTAAAAATCTTTTCCCAATTTTACACCTCCCTCCTAATCTTGGTTATATTGACTTTGTTAAAAAAGCAAACAAACAAAAAACAAAACAAAACAAAACAAAAACCTTTTCAATTTGATGTAATAAAAATTATCCATTTTGTATTTTGTAATGCTCTCTATCTCTTGTTCTGTCATAAATTCTTCCCTTCCCCATAAATCTGACAGGTAAACTATTCCTTACTCTCCAAAATTGCTTATAGTGCCAGCCTTTATATCTAAATTGTGAACCCATTTTGACTTTATTTTGGTATACAGTATAAGATATTGGATGCCCAGTTTCAGCCATACTAATTTCTGGTTTTTCCAGCAGTTTTTGTCATGTAGTGAGTTCTTATCCTGAGAACTGTACTTTCCAACTCTAAATCTCTAAACCTATGATCTTTCCTCAATCTCCATTATCAACTATCTTTCTCTCTTCCCTTGCCCTCACTGTGCATTCAATTTTTACTCCTTTATTTCCTGTATATATATATATATGTATATATATATATATATATATATATATATATATATATATATATATATATATATATATATATATGGTAACTTTGGCTCTTTCCTCTCTAATACCTCCCATACCCACATTGTGTTTCTAAATTCTCTCAGATTGAGAAATTTGGGAAATCATTGTTATCAGAAATGCTATTAGGAAAAGAACTTAAAAAATCTGGATGCTGTTAGATTATGAATTGAGCTTTTTAAAAAATGTGATAAAATAGACATTTAAAAACTTTTCAGTGTTTACTGGATATATTTTGTTTTTAAAACAAATGATAATAATGTTTTCTATAATAAAGAGTTTTCATTTGAAAATGTTTGGCTATCACTTATAAAAACTAAGAAAATGTAAAGGGTAGTTCAAAGGTTTAATTTTATACATTAATATAAGCCAACTATCAAGTATTTACTGCATGTCTGAAATCCCAGAATATGGTTAGTTTTAATTTATAAGTAAAGGATAATGAAATATAACTGTTAGGGAAACATTGAGGAATTAAAATAATATTCAAGTCCTAAGCTAGGATTATTGAAATTTTGCTATTTAAGATAAAAACTCTTAGGAGTATAATTTGGCATTATTTTTTGAGTTTTGATTATAAGGATAGTTGTAGGAATTGTAGAAAATGGCATCTGCTGTAGTTTGAGAATTGCTACAAGGAGATGTCTGTCCCTGGGAAAAGTTGAGGGGACAGCATTGGCATGGCCTAAGGTTGGCGTCTCTTGATTCTGTTTCCCCATTACGCAGTTTTCTTTCTGAACAGGAAATTTCTCCAACTGCTTAATCCTGATCCTGGCTTTTGATACCCTGTGATGACATGACTGACTGCCAGAAGTGACTTTTGTCTGGAATCAAAACAGAGCTAAGGGAGTTTTTCCCCTTGTTATGGTATATGTCAGGTCAGCCTATGCTGTTGAGGGGATAATTCTTGATTAATAGATTGATGTTGGAACATCTTGAATTAATATAATAGAATGCAAATATGAAAAATCTTATAATTTTAAACTGTCTGTGGTCAAATTATAATTTAGGGATAATATTCTACTAAAGAGGGAGCTAGACAAATTAATACGAGAAAGATGTAATATAAAAGTTTTCTAATTAAATGGAATAGCAAATTTTGAGAAAGCAACAGGATTAGAATGTTTTTTCTAAGAACTAAATATATGTATATAATTGGGCTTCCAAACATATCTAGTATAGGAATTCAGACTTTGAGTATGTTTTGGTAATAAGTTCTCAAAACTGGATTCAGGATTTTACAATGTAATTTTAATTGTACTGATAATTGTAAAAAAAAAAAAGTGAAAAATTATTTCCCCAATTTTAAAGTATCTGTCTGATAATTTTAAAAGAAATAAGGGTTCCTTTTACAGTTAGAGACTCATGATTTCTTTTTATTTTTAGATTCTTATATAAGGTACAGGATTTAGGTAAAGAAAGAAACAGCAAGTAGTATATGAAAACTGAAATTCTCTAAAGTTTTAAGTGAATTGTGGGTTCCTAATTTGATGCTCTTAAAGCTTTGTTCTTTTTTTTTTAACAAATGCTTTATTAACTTCTGGTTTACATCATTCATTTCCGCCAGATTTTGAGTTACAATTTTTCCCTACCCACCACCCCAGAATAGCAGCCCCACAACATACCCCCTCATCCAATCTGCTCTCTCCCATATCTTCTCCCATACCCCCTTCGACTTTACCATTAGGGCAAGGTGAATCTCTGTGTCCCAATGCCTGCACATCTTATCTTCCAATTACATGCAAAATAGTATTAATAATAGTATTTATATATATTTGAAACTTTTAATTTTAAAACTTCGAATTTCAGATCCATTCCCTTCCTCCCTTGTCACCCACTCCCTTTGGGAAGATAAGCAATTCAGTATGTGTTGTACATATATAGCTATGCAAAACATTACCATAGTCGATATATTGTAAAAGACTGCTTATATTTCCCTCCTGCCCACCCCACCCCCCACCTGGTCCATTCCCTACTTTGATCCTGTCCCTCTTTGAAAGTGGGTACTTTCAACCTCCCCTCCCCCCAGAATGCCCTCTCAAAATCAGTGCATCATGAGCTCTCTACATTGAGTGATCTAAAATCTGACATGTAATTCTGACTATGAATATATGAAAAACTCCATAAATTTGCCTTATGAAGAAATGATCCACATGGGGAATAGGCTGGCCCCTCTCCCATAAATCAAAAGGAGGCATTGAGTGAACCACATTGACTCCATCTTGTGATTCAATTCTGGATCAAGTTCAGTTCCTTTTTGGGGGGGGGGTTGCTTTTTGGAGAGGGGAAGGTAGGGCAACTGGGGTTAAGTGACTTGCCCAAGGTCACACGGCTAGTTTTTGTGTTAAGTGTCTGAGGCCGGATTTGAACTCAGGTCCTCCTGACACTAGGGCCATACTCTATTCACTGCACCACCTAGCCACCCCCTTCAGTTCCTTTTCTACACATTTCAGACTATCTTGGGTGGTTTTATGGTCATTCCTTTCATGTATGCTAATTTTACAAATGTAAATTTCTAATTCAAACTATTTGTAAATAGAGACATTGGAGGTCATTTACTTTATAGTATAGTGGATAAACTCCTGGAATTTTGGGTCAAAAAGACTGGGTTTGACTTTTGGCTTGGCCACTTGCTATCTTTGACCTTGAGCAAATTACGTCCTCTCACTATAAAATGTGAGGTGAACTTGAAAGGTCTCTTCTCTCTTTTAAACTTTCAGATTTTAAAATGTTTTGATCCCTCCCAATGCAGGAAACCCTTTTAACATAATCATAATAAATAACATTCATTATTCCATCTGAATATTTCAAAAACCCAAAGAGGAAAGTACAAGGATGGCTAGCCCCATTTTACAAATGAACAGTCTCAGAGAAGTTATCACTTGCCAAGAATCACACAGCTAATTGGTGTTAAAGGTAGGATTTCAACCCAGCTCTTTCTGACTCCAAATCTAGCGCTCTATTTCCTGTCATGATATTTCTCATATATCTGGATCACAGAGTTAGAAGGGATTGGGGTGTGGAGGTTTACTTCATACAGTTTGTACCTAAATAGTAATTCTGTCTATAACCTCGTCAACAAGCATTAAACCCCCAAGTCAGCCCCATTTAGAAATGTCTTGAGAACCTCTGCTTAACTGTAAAGTCACTCTCTCACAAAGCAGCAGGGATATAATTTTATTTTTTTCTTACATTAAGTCAATTTCTGCCTCTCTATCACTTCCCCTCATTATTCCTATTCCTCCCCTCCAGGGCTGAGTCGAACATCCTTGACAGATGGCCATCTATCCTTGGCATGAGGATAGGGAATGTGCTAATGTGCAGGGCTGCCTGTCCTATTTATGGAAAGCTGCTACTGAGCCAAAATATGCTGCCCTGATACTGCCCCTCATTGCTTCCAGTTCTATAATCTGGACTAATTTGAAAAAGGGTCTAACTCCTCTTTTGCATGATAGTTCTTTGAATGCCCAAGGAAAGATGTGAGGTTCCCTAACTATTCTCTTCTCCAGGCTAAATACTCCCTGTTTTTCCAGCTGTCACTCTTCCCATCAGGGTACTCCTCAGGTCACCCTCTAATTTAGCACATGTGACAAATGCCATGCAAAATGTCCTATCCAGACTATAACACAGTAGTGAAGATATGGACTTGAAATGACCAAGTATGGCAGATCTATCACTTCCTTGACTTGGACATTGACTAGATTTCTTTCTCAAAGACCAAGCCTTAAACCCAATTCACTCTGAATCTCATAGCTTGGACAATGGGTCCCTGCCCTGCCCTAGCATCACTTAATGGTTATTTTCTGGGCCCACCTGACACAGAGTGAAAGTTAATAGTAACTGTTTCTCTTTTGGCCAGCAATCCTAAGGATCTTCCCCTCCTAGCCTGACGGGTTGTTTTGTTTATTTGTTTTTTATTAAAAAGGCCATCCCTTGACTCACTTCTTAAAGAGGCTTATTCACTGAATGGGTGTTACTTCACTCAAAGTAAGAATTTAAAAAGACTTAGCTTTAAAAGGCCAAGGTCTCCTGCTGCATCCTGGGCCTTCTCTAGTTGTCCTGATCTATATATGGCTACTCAACCCAGATGGCTCTGGAGGAGAAAGTGTGATACAGCCTTCTCTCACTCAAATCAAATTCAACTGTAAGTCATGTCATCATCAATCTGATGTCATGGTCCTCTTCAAGAATGAAGGACAAATCTAATTCCTGTAATAATACTGGTCACAATTCTTTTAATGTTTTAGCAGTTCTGAGTTCGTGATCAATTCATACTTTAAGGTCTTTTCCTCCTGTGAATCACTGCCAAATCTAGGAATGCCAAGCAGTGCTAATGTATTAGACAAGGAGTCAGGAAGACCTAAGTTCAAATATGACCTCAGATATTTACTAGTTGTATGACTCTGGGCAAGTCACTTAACTTCTGTTTGCCTCAGTTTCCTCATGTCATGAGGATTAAGCAAACTAATATTAATAAAGAGTTTAGCACAGTGCCTGGTGTGAAGTAGGGACTTAATAAATGTTTCCTTTCCTCCCTTTGCCTGCAAAAGGGAGATACTAACAACTATCTCTCAGCCTTGTGTGAATAAATAAATTAAATGACAATATTATAGAGTGTTTTGTAAACTTTAAAGCATGAATTAAATGCTAGCAGCTAGTACTATTACTACTACCACCACCACCACCACCATCAATGCTATTATTGCATCACTACTACTACTACCACCACCACCAATATCACTACTACCATGACCATTACTACTACTACCACTACTACCACTTCTACAGTGATGATAACAACAGCAATACCACCACCACCACCACCACCACCACCACTACTACCACTACTACTACTACCACTACTACCACTACTACTACCACCACTACCACCACTACTACTACTACTACTACTACCACCACTACTACCACTACTACCACTGCTACAATGATGATAACAACAGCAATACCACCACCACCACCACCACCACCACCACTACTACCACTACTACCACTACCACTACTACTACTACTACTACCACCACTACTACCACTACTACTACTACTACCACCACTACTACCACTTCTACAGTGATGATAACAACAGCAATACCACCACCACCACCACCACCACCACCACTACTACCACTACTACTACTACCACTACTACCACTACTACTACCACCACTACCACCACTACTACTACTACTACCACCACTACTACCACTTCTACAGTATGATACACAGCATACCACCACCACCACCACCACCACCACCACTACTACCACTACTACTACTACCACTACTACCACCACCACCACTACTACTACTACTACTACTACTACTACCACCACCTCCAATACCAAAGTTTCTCTCCTATCTTATCTGGGATTTGTATTTCTATATTTTTCTAACCAAAATGTAGAACATTTGCTTTTAGCCCCATTAAATCTAATCTTATTGGTTTTCTGTTCATATTCCAGCCCAATGAGGACATTCTAGCTCATTAAGGCCATGTCCAGCCTAACATATTGGCTGCAAATTCCATTTTCATTGTTGTTTACATTGGCTAAACACATCATCAAGTAGTTAGTATAAATACTGAGCAAGACAGTACCAAAGCCATTCATTATATTAATTATTAGAGTATAGTCTCCACAAGTCAGAGACCATGCTTTATTCACCTCTCAATATCTCTCCCCAACTCTGTTATTTTCTTCCCCATCCCTAGTACAGATCCCACCACCTCCAGGTCTAGTGCAGGACTTTCCAGAGTATGCACTTCATGCAGGTTTTTAGAATTAAATCCTTTCCTTTGCCATTTTGCATGTTTAGCAAACAGTATGAAAAACAGTTGTGTGTATACATACATACATGCATGCATATATAATGCACACACATATACACATAAAAACAAGATAAACTTTTTTTTCAAGTATTCTTTAGCAATCCTTATGAGGCAACCGGGTGTCGAAGTGAATAGAATACTGGGTCTGAAGTCAGGAATATCTACCCGAGTTCAAATTCATCTCAGACACTTACTAGCTGTATGACCCTGGGCAAGTCATTTAACCCTGTTTGCCTCAGTTTCCTCAACTGTAAAAAGGGGATAATAACAACACCTACTTCACAGAGTTATTGTAAGGATCAAATGAGATAATATTTGTAAACAGTACCTGGCACATATTAGGCAGTTAATAAATTCTTATCCTCCTCCTCTCTCCTCCAATAGAATATAAACTTCCCAAGAGCATGGACTAGTTCAGTGTTTTTTCCATTATTCTCACTAGTTTAGTGTTTAACTAAATATTAACTATTATAATTAGATATTAACTAGCTTTTAGCTAGATATTCTCACTGCTTAGCATAGTGTCTGGTATACAGGAGGTACTTGATAAATGCCTAGTGAATGAATGGATACTATTACTATTATTATAATGTGACTATAAAATCATAAGATTGATTTCCCATGTGGCTTGAGAAGTCATTTTCATTACTTGATGATCACACTATGGATTTAAGAGCAGTATCTGATTTTTGCATCCTTTGTGTTTATTTCTTTTAATCTTCTATTTAGTGTTCAATTTCATCCTCTCCCCTACTTAAAGGTACATGTAATAGATTGTATATACTAGGGAAGGAAGAAAGGGAGGAAGGAAGTCAGACTGCAAGGAAGGTAAAAAACACTTATTAAATACCTACTGTGTGCCAGGCATGCTAAGTACTTTAAATATATTATTCCATTTGATCCACACAATGATCCTGAGAAGGTAGATATTATCTCCATTTTATAGTTGAGGAAACTGAGGCAAACAGAGGTTAAGTGATCTATCCAAGGTTACACAGTTAGTACTTCACTGATGTCATATTTGAACTCAGATCTTCCTGACTCCAGTCCCAGAACTCTATCCACTGAACCACTAGTTGCCTCAAAGGGCAGGTGATAAGGAATAATTAAGACTTGTTCACCATCAGAAAGAAAGTCTCTAGAAGAAAATATTGCTTAACTCCTAAACTCATGCTTAAAGAACCAGATTTAAGCCCTCCACTATAATAAGAGTATATGTAAATACACATATATGTATATGTATATATGTATATTGTGTTTGTCCTTTGTTTTTGATGAGGACCATGGCATCGGGGAAATGATGACACGACTTGAAGTTGACTTTGATTTGAGTGAGGGAGGGTGGGGCAAGGTCACCAGCCTCACTTTCTCCTCCAGAGCCATCTGGGTCCAGAGATGGACCAGGATGCAGTGGGAGACCCTAAGTGAGTACATGCAAAGGTGTGTGTATATACATATATACGTACACACACATACACACATATACGTATGTATAGCATATCAAGGTTTTCAAAGCACATTATGTTATCAGTTTATACTATATTATCTCAGTTTGTCCTTACAGCAACCCTGGGAGTAAGGTCCTATTTTTATCCCAATTGCACAAATGAGGAAATTGAAATGAACAGAAGTCCTAGTGACCTGCCCAGGGCACCCAGCTAGTGATTGTCTCAAGCCAGATTTGAATTAGGTTTTTCTGCCCCCAGGTCTATTGCTCTATTTACTTTATCTCCTAGCCACTTCTGTTTGGTACTATCCTATGGTTTCCTGCCTCATTTTATTTACTCCCCTCCTTGCTTTCTACATTCCAGCCAAATTGGACTACTCTCTGCTGCATTTTCCTATCCTTCCTATCCCTTTGCTCAAGGAGTTCCCTTTGCCTGCTGTGTCTTCCCTCCCCATCCTCACCTATTGAAATTCCTGCCCAGCCTTTATTTGTTTATTATTTTTATAATAAACATTCATTAAGCACCTGTATTGCTGAAGCACTGTGCCAGGACAGGGAAACACAACAAATAAAATCGATGCAGTCTTTAATGTCAGGTAGTACTTCCATTCTCTATGGAGCTTGTGTATGAATAGGATGAGGGTAAAAAAAGAATTATTATCTGCATTACTTATGGAGCAGTCTGGCAAAATGGCCTGATGTGGCTAAAGTTTGTATGCCCTTTACTAAGGGGAATCAGCTGTAGTAACAGATCTGGAGATGAGATTCCAGTGTGGCTCTAAAATACCTGCATTTCCAATTTCATTATCAATTCTGGCTTAGATTGAGTTTTTCAAGTTCACAACCTAACCTAGAAAGTCCAACTCAAATGCCATTTGTTCTATAAAGTCTACTCTGATCCCTTCAAAGTTGTAATGACCTTTTCTTAGCTCACACATATAATTTTATTTTAGACCTCTTATGTACTTAACTAATCATACTGTTTATGATATTTATATGTATTCAAGTTTTATCTTCTTCCTAGACTGTAGGCTCTCCAAGAGCAGAGACTTTGCCTTACCTAAATCCTCCCTCTCCCCTCTCCCCCCACCATGCCCACATCACACCACAGGGCTCTGCATATAGTAAACTTAACACACATTTCTGTTTTACATGTTGATGATGAACAACCTCACTTTTTAGACATTGCTACTAAGAAAATCAACCATCTAGATACTTACACGAATACCAGCTGTTCCCAATGCCTTAATTCCTTCTGTTCTGCCACATTTCTCTCCAGTTCATCATTCAGATTTTGCTTCATGTTCTGGAGATAATCTTGATTCTTGTTCCTTTCTTCCCCCTCAAGCTGCTCAGTGTGGATTGCCATGTCTTTGCTGTGTTCTTCTAGGATCTGTTGCAAGAAGAGCCAGGGCACATTGAGTTTGAGCAATTCTTGAGTAATCACCCCATTCTGGATGCGTCTCAGCTCATCAGTCACTTTCTTTGTAAGCCCTTGTTTTAGGGTCTTCAGTTCTTCCAGGGCATCATGGTCAAGCCTTTCAACCAGTTCTTCCAATGCGGCATTGTGGTCAGATAGCATGGTCTGCCAGTGGATCAAGTAATGGCTAACTTCTCCGGAGGTTCTAATAGCATCCCTCATGGAAAGTTGTTCCTTCCTCAGTTCTTTTTGCTGGTGTGTTTGAAAAGATAAATAATAATAATGTTAAAAATCTGTTAAATTTCTACTACTTATTGTGTAATTTTCTGTCTTCCTGGTTTTTCTCTGTCATATCTTAGCACTTCCCCTATAATTCTGTTCTACTACCAGGAGCAGGGAACCTTCGACCTCAAGACCTCATGTGGCCCTCTAGGTCCTTAAGTGCAGCCCTTTGACAGAATCCAAACTTCACAGAACAAACACCCTTAATAACAGGATTTGTTCTGTAAAACTAAGTAAAAAGCAACTTAGACCCAATGTTCCTAGTTTGAGGTCAAATAGGATAATCTAATATCTTTTCCACAAGTTATCCCTTTGGATTGTTGAAAACAGCTATTATACCCCACTTAGTTATTTTGTACTCCCAGCTAAGAAACCCCATTTCTCCCATATGATCTTCATGTTACATGACCTCTAGACCCTTCATTATCCTGGCCACTCTCTTATAAAGCACTCCAATTCATCAGAGTCTTTCTTGAAACTTAATATAACAAATTTGATGTCAACTGACCATCGTGGTAGAGAAACAAGAGTCACTACAATGTTGATGATGACAATATGACTCCTCTCCCTCCTCTTCCTCCTCCTCCTAATATTTATATAGGACTTTACTTGGAAAGTATTTTCATAAAAATAACACTACTTACTAAAGTGAGTTTATTTTTTCAAATAAAGAAATGGAGGCTTAGAGATATTAAATAATGGTCGTGGGTCACACAACTAAGAGATGCCAGAGCTATGAATCAAACCCAAGCCCTCTGATGTTGAGTTCACTGCTACCTTCACTTCTTCCTCTCAATTTTAACATTAATCTTTGCGTTGTCTCCCAAATCTAGCACAATCCTGCTATGTACTTAGTTAGAAACTTTAAAATGTTGGCTAGACTGAGTTTCTGGAATAAAGGAGGAAACTAGAGATTGATGAGTCTAATCTGGGATGGTGGCATGGAGGAAATGCCTTTCAATTAAAAAAACAAAAGATTTGGGTTTCATGAAGTTAGCCTGTTGGTCACAAAGACGATGTCATCTCAGAAGAGAATAACAACCTGCCTATGATGTAGAGGAAGAAAGAGGAACATTTATAAATAAGTGCATGAATAAGAAATTTAGCTATTGTTGTACTTTAGTATGAGCCAAACAAAGACAGGAGGAAACAGCAGCTGGGTCAGACATGAAACTCATTATCAAGCACTGTAAATTGATACACAGAGTCTCCAGGAACAACTTCCACATTTTGAGAAAGGCAAGGTCACAAGCAAAGCTGAAGACTGTGATTTCTTGCTAAAATCTGTGAAATGTTAAGTGTATGTGACGTGGCTTAGAGACAGAGACTAGTATGGGGTAATAATAGGAGTGCAGAAGTGGGGTAGTCATGACTTAGACTAGAATTGAAGAAATGAAAGATATTGTGCTATGTAAGTTTTATTATTATGTAAAAAAAAGTGCTGATAAAGTAACAGAAGGAAGTCTAAGGCAAATTCCTCAAGGGGAATTTTTTATCACTTTATATCTATTTTCAGTGCCAATTATGGACTTTGATGGGACCATGATTTCATCAATGTGGGCACTTCCTTCATTGGTGCTGATTGCAAACCTTCCATGCCTTCTTATGCTGTATAATTCTTGTCCATGTCACTTCATAAATCCTCCATGGTACATCTGTTCAATATGATAGAGACCTTCCTCTCTGATTTTAGTCATTTTTTTCATCCTCTGACAGTAATTAGACCTTCCATCTACCACTTCTTACTTTCAGACAAAAAAATTAGTAATTGACTATTTATATATGTATTACATATATGTGTATGTATGTGTGTATATGTATATACAAATATATATACATATATTTAGTACTAGGAGTTGATAGTTTCACTATCACCTTATTTGACCATATTTGAAATGTGGTACAAAGTTCTGGGTGACACAATTTAGGAAGGACCTTCACAAGCCAGAGTCTGTCCAGAGGAAGGTAAGCAGGTTTGGTGAGATGAACAGAAAATACAGAATGGGGGAATCTATTGGAGAAACCAGAAATACATAGCCTGGAAAAAAAAGAAAAAGACTTAGAAGAAGAATGGGAACATGATTTCTATTTTCTTCAATATCCCTACCTTAAAATAAAAATAATTATTTTCCTACTTTGCTCAAAAAGGTGTTATAAAGAGCATGCTTTGTAAACACTAAAAGGCTACGCAAGTATAAGCTAAAATTATTCAAATGTTTGAGGAATTACATTTCTACTTGGTGTCAGGAGGGAAAACTTGGGTTAATGGATGGAAATTACAAGAAAGTTGTCTTTGATTCAATGTAATTATGGGAGGTGTTGGGTGGCAGGGGATGGAAGGAGAGGGGCAGAATTCCCTGTCTCTGAAAGTGTCCAGGAAAAGGTTGGACAACTGCTTCCCACAAATGTTGTAGAGAAATCTACAACAGATGGGTACAAATTGGACAAGTTGACCTCTGAGGTCCATGACAACTCTGATATTTTATAATCCCCTGAGAAAGGAAAAATCCTTACCAGGGATGAAGAAAGAATGATAATTCTTTATATTCATGATGATTCTTCTAGGTCGAAATAAGGTTCCTCATGGTACTGTAATGAAGGCCTCTGAAAGGAATTTTATCCTTTCTCTCAGAGCTGTCTGGGTATGATTGATGTAACCAAAAGGCTTTTTGCCTTCTATGAAAAGCTTTAATAATTTTCACTTGTATAGACAGCTAGTTTGATCTGTCAATTTACACAGCAGGGCCGGTTCATTTCACAGAAATCTGCATGCAAGAATCTAAATTGCTTAATTGGGCATTTTTGCATAAAGTAAAGTAATTGCTTTGAATACATTACTCCCTTTTCTATGCTCCAGATTTGTGGAACCATAGATCAGCATCATTGCTCAAATTTCAGATGACCCAAGGAAGCTCACTTTGTATGGGACTAGTTGCCTAAAATTCTCAGTGGAAACTTTCTTTAGCACCACATTAATGAAAACAGCCCCCTTCTATTCAGCATCCCACACCTCAATCATTCTAATGATGCATTTAACTTTTAAAACACTAGGTATCTGGGCTAGTGTCTTATCCCCCTCTTAGACTAGGAGCTGCAGGGAGATTCGGGCTAAGTTTTTGCTAAATTCCAGGAACTAGTACAAGATACTGCATCCAGTAGGTATTTAATAAATGTTTGCTGACTTCAACTGCATTAAATACATCTCATTCACACTTTATACAGGGGTGTCCCAAAAGTTCTAAACTAATAAAGCTGAAAATGGCATTTTAATAAGATTTTGCATTATTGTCATTATTAAAAAATAAAATGGTTATTAATAAAATTTTTTGGGACATCGTGTATCTCAATGCTCTGTATACAATAGATAATGAATTAATAATATGTTAGCTGAATTTAAGTAGATGACTTTTTTTTTGGTCCAGACCTACAGTTTCATCTGATAATGAAACTCCTGATGTGGAAATTCCCTTCTCAGATGCAGATCAGAAATTCATCTCTAACTTATAGCCTTAGAGTTTTACTTTGCACAGAGAGTGATTAAGTGGGTTTTGCAGGGTCATAGAGGTAGTATAAGCCAGAGGTAGTATTTATTCCTTGGTCTTCCAGACTCCCAGGCTGACTTTCTATGCCTTCCACCACTCTATATACTATATTAGGTAAACTTTATGAAAAGCTTGTATTTCCCTCAGAACTTAAGAAAAGTGCTCAACAGAACAGAGACGCTTAATAAATTTTGTTTAAATTGAATTAACCACGTCTAATCTAAACTTTCTATCTCCCTCGTACTTAGTCATATAAACACAGTAGGCCATACCTAAATGACTAATGAATAAACACTTGTGGATACTAACCCATATATCAGAGGAACTTTAATAATCTGTCATAATTTATATACTAAACAAGACAATGCTCACCATCTCTGGGGCATGAAAGTCAAGCTGCCCCTTCCAGAATCTGTGCTATTAACCTAGGGCAGTCAATAGGTTAAAATTTGGGGCACTAGATGGCACAGCAGATAGAGTGCTGACCCTGGAGTCAGGATGACCAAGTTCCAATCCAGCCTCAGACTAGAAGTGAGACCCCAGGCAAGCATGTAACCCTGTTTGCCTCATTTCTTTATCTATAAAAATGAGTTGGAGAAGGAAATGGAAAACCACATCAGCATCTTTGCCAAGGAAATACCAAATGGGATCACAGAGAATTGGATATGACTGAAACTACTCCCCAATGTTAAAAATTTATTAAATGTTTACTATATTTCAGATGCTATGCTAACTACTGAAGAGAAAAAAAAGGAAACAAACAAAAAGCAGTCTTGCTCAACAAGTAAACAACTATATACAAATAACATCTTTCTATCTTATTTGTCCATAGCTGTTTGCTTTGTAACTGCCAAATATATTATATATACATATACATGTGCATGATATATAATATGGATAGATAGATAAATAGATGGATGGATAGATAGAAAGATAGACAGACGGATGGATGGATGGTTGGATGGATGGATGGATAGATAGATAGATTTTGACAGTTTTCTTTAGTGCTATTATTTGCACTGCTGATTATATATCAAAGGGAGCTACTCAGCATCCTCTCCACTCATTATATTACCTTTTGCATCATTTCACGTCTTCTCTTAATTGTTAGCTTTTGGTGAAGTTTTTTCTTTTCTTGCTTCAAGTCATTTTCCAATTTGTGTTGGATGGAAAGAACTTCTGCCTGAGCTCGAGCCAACAGTGTTTCCATCTGGTCTTCATCCAAATACCCAGCTCTATATTAAAAATACATACAATTAAAACTATAGCTTCCAAATTAATATTTAAGACTGAAAACTTCGGTGCAACATTATGTCTTATGGAAGTTAACAAGCTACAAATCACTGTAGACAGCAACTGAAGCCATGAAATTAAATTAAAATATGCTTGCTTCTTGCAAGAAAAGTAGTGGCAAATCTGGATAGCATACTAAAAAGCAGAGATGCCGCCTTGTTGACAAAGGTCTGTATTAGTCAAAGCTAGGGTTTTTCCAATATCAGGGCATGGCTATGAGAGTTAGACTGAAAAACAAGAAGAAGCAGCTTTTTAAGGGGAGGCCATTTAAAAATAAATGGTAAATGACTTTTACTTGGCTTTCTCAAATAGAGTCGTCTTTTGATGACTCATTGTAGTACAGTGGTGGCCCTGGGTTCTCAAAATCTAAGTCAGTGGAGCCCAATAGGCCCTACTGAATGACTTCAATTACAGGCTGAGAGAGTCTGTGTGCCTGTTATTATTTAAGGACCACAATTCAGAGAGACTCACAGCCAGAAGGTTGCTCCTGAGGGGATAAATTTTATTTTATTTTTTTTTGGTCACAGCAACTAACTCATAATAAAATGATCCACTGTGTCATGGAGGCTCTGGGCTCTCTGCTTATAGGGAAGATCCAACATAAATGAACTTGTGTATCCTAGGACTGAATAAGAATCCTTGGCATATACTTAACTGAGGAGATACATCAAGAACTCAAAGGTATTGTCGATCATTATCACTATAATCATGAAAGGTGAGAAAGAGGCACTAGGTTTCCTAATTACTGTTTTCCATACCTACCAGCATTTTTTTTTTATCAGTGAACTCATTAACTGAATGGTAATAGAACCATAGACTGTTATTGGAGCTGATGAGTAATTTTAGGTCATCTAACCCAGTGACATTATCTTACACTAACAGCCAGAAAGGTGAACTAACTCCTTTTTTCTCCTAAGATCACATAGTTAGCTAGTGACAGTTTGGACTAGAACTCCCAGCTCCTAGACTGAAGGACTCATGGAGTCTACTTTCAGAATCACAGTCCAGTATGGCTTTAGATTTCCATATGTTAGTAGTAGTAAAAATAATAGTAATGATGGTTGCAACAGGCATTTTTAGAGTTTTGAGATTTGAAAAGTGATTCTACCTATCATCTCATTTCCTTCCTTACAACAATGCTATGAAGTAGGTATTATGGGTAATAATATTACCCTTTTCACACATGAAGAAACAGGCTGAGACAGATTCACACAACTAGGAAGTGATAGTGTCATACAATTAGGAGCAATTTAAACACACCTCCTTAACTCTAAGCCTAGTGTTCTATCAATTACACCACAACCCCCTTATTCTTCATCCAGGGACCAGTGTAAAATAGTCTACGTTCTACCAAAAACAATAATAATAACTTTTGATTTCCATAGCCTTTTCAGTTTGGTAAATGCCTCACAACCATTCTTTGAACTTAGTAGTAGTTTATGTAAGACTAACTTACAAATAAGAAAACTATAGCTTATAATTTAAATGACTGGCCCAAAGTCACAGAATCAGCAAGTTATCAAACAGAGATAGGACTAAAAAACTCCCTCTCTGAATTGTAAGGCCAGTATTCTTTCTGTGATCTTAACCTGCCATTATTAGAAGTAGACCCTGGTACTTAATAGATTCAGATTCCCTAAAGTCACCTTATCTCTAAGGATGCTCCATGATGATATGACTGGGTCATAGGAACTTAATAGATTTTAGGGTTCAAAGGGACTTCGAGACTTTATTACATCCAATCCCCTGCTACTAGGCAGGCACAATATTAGCATTGATATCACAGAGCCCTTAGGTGATTTCTTCAAGTTCATATAGCTAGTAGGGAGGTAGGACAAGAACCCAGGTTTCTTGCTTCCTACTGAAGGACTCTTGTCCACCACCAGGATGTCCTTCCTCTTTGGGAGCACGGTTATGTGATGCATTCCTGGTCACTACAATCATAAAGGGGCATCAAGGATTAGGGTCAATCGAATTTATTCCTTTTGACAAACCCAATCTTGAATCCAGAAGATCTGAGTTTAAATCTCAACTCTGCTAACTTACTGTATGGCTCTGAGCAAGTCTCTTATGGACCTCAATTTCCTCATCTGTAAATTGTTGAAGTTAGATTAGATGGCCTTTTAACTTTCTTTTAGCTCTAAATCTATGGTTCTATGAGACAAAAAGCCACAAGGAATTTGTCATTAGAACACTGACTGGAAAAGTAGATTTAAATAGATTTTAGGTAAATTCATGCATGATAGTATAACCCAGCTCTAATTTTTAGGAAATCCTCACTACATTCAAATCTTCCCCCCTGTTATCTTCCAACTATTGCTCTAAGATCTGTGCTCTATAACTACTAAAATCAATGTGAATAGCCTCTTTGCAATGTATTTTAATTTAATAATGTTTATTTCAAAATATGAAATGAAAATATGAAATATGAAATGAATAATGAAATATGAAAACTGAAAAAATAACCCAGGTGCAATCTAGATAATTCAGGGTATAACAGGGCAGTCCTCAGTCCTGATCTGGATGATATTTTTATTAATGTACATTAGGCATACTCAAAGCATTTTTTAAATTAATTTTTAATATTTATATCTAGCTGTTGACTCATATTGAGCTTATAAGTCAACTAAAGTCATCGGTAGTTTGTTCCTAGAAGGAATATTGACAAATCATGTTTCCTCCATCCTAATATTTTTACAATTCACTGACAGACCTCAACTCAGTATTTGTATATATCTCTGTAAAATACTAACTTTTTGGTTTGGAACCATTGTTTCAATTTGTCAAAACAATTTGAAATTTTACTGTTATCTACCATATTAGTTCTTCTTTTTAGTTCTGGATCATTTACAAAAATTAATAAGCACATCTTCATCTAAGACACTGGTAACAACATTAAACAGGACAGATCTAAGGAGAGAGCCCTGTGACACACTACTGGAAACCTCCCCCCAGGATGACATGCATCTATTAATCAAGAAGACTCGGTCTAACTATATTATCTAGGCAAGAAATCAAATTGAGGCATAGAAGAGCTTGCTCAGGGTCATGAAGCTAGTCCCAAAGATGGGACGTGAACCTAGCTCCTCTGACGTGGTGAAAAGATAATGTGTGGCTACACTGCACATAGTATCCATAGGAGGCTGATAGCTTTGCTGTACTCTGCCTTGATCTGGCTACATCAGAAATGCTGTACTAGTTTCTTTGCTCCTTATTTTGGGATGAAAGGCCTTAATTTCATGCTACATGAGGACCAACTAAAGAAAATGAGGATGGAGAAGAGAAGACCTGGGGGGAGATATGATGCTTGTTTTCATGGATTGTCATATACAAGTAGAAATAGACTTGACCAGCTTTGTCTCTGAGCAACGATAGCTGGTCATGTTCCTGAATGTGATAGTTCATTTGGGGATAGTGATGAAACTGAATTAAACTGGAATTGAGAGTCTGATTAAATCTTACTGACCCTCTCTCAGAATGAATTTTCTTTTTGCTTTTTTTTTTTTGGTAGGGAGGAGGGCAGGGCAATTGGGGTTAAGTGACAAGCCCAAGGTCACATGGCTAGTAAGTGTTGAGTGTCTGAGGCTGGATTTGAATTCAGGGCCTGTGCTCTATTCACTGTGCCACCTAGATGCCCCTGGAATGAATTTTTTTAAATACATAAAACATATATAGGTTTACAAAGAAAACTAAATCTATTGAAATACAACTCTCAAAATAGCAACAGCAGTTTTTGGGTTTTTTTTTAAGGCTCATGAACAGCAGTTTAAAACCCTTGGGCTAGTCCAACTCTACAAATTAAAGAAACAGAAACTCAGGAAGTAAAGTAATCTGCCTTAAATCACATGGCCAGTAAGATTTGATTCCAAATTTAGTGGTATTTCCTGACGTTTCCTGCTATGCCTGACATTCCCTTGACCTTGTGGGACAGTAACTGAATTAATGAAGATAGTTAACCCATTAGTACATTCTCATCAAAGAATTAGCTAGCATCTACTCAAAAATTACTTGGGGATTAAAGACTCTTAAATATGGGTCTCCAGGAATTATCTAGGCCAAACATAATCTTAAGCATTAATTTCCTCTATTGACAAACAGTTGTCCAAACTTTGTTTGAGTGCCTCCAATGCCATTACCTCAGAAGGCAGCCCATTCCAATGTTAGACAGTTCAGTCAACCTTCTTGTAACTTCTTCCTAATCATCTTACTTTTTTCCCCCCATTGGGAGTCCTTCTTCAAAGAAGTATGACAAATATCATGATTCAGGGGAAAAAACACTAGACTAAGGAGTCAGAAGGCTTGGGCTATTATTTCTCTGGAAATCATCTGTAAAATGACAAGATTTCACTAGATAATATCTGAGGTTCTTCCTTCCAGTTCTAAATTCTATGATCCTACAATATTGGTTTTTCTAGTTCAAGTCAATTGAAATGTCCTTTAATATAAAATAAATTAATTGGAAATTTTCCATTAATTTTAAGTGACAAATTGATTGCTATTTGGAGAAAAACTTAACTGGAAAGAAAGTTGATGTCCTTCTTTAGGAAATGGATAAACAAACTGTGGTGCATGAACATAATGGAATATTACAAGTCTATATGTAGCAATGAATGTAAGGAATACAGAGAATCATGAGAAGACTTATATGAACTAATTCAAAGTGAAATAAAAAGAGCCAGAGAAAGAAAAAGAACAACAAAAAACCAAATATCAATCCTTCAAAATTATAATGGCCAGGCTTGACCACAAAGAGTCATTTTTGCAACTTAATAGTTTTAGAGTTGCCTAGAGCACTGAGGGATAAGAAATTTGACCAGAGTCATACAGCCAATCTGAGTCAGTAATGGGACTAGAAACTAGGTCTTCCCAGCTTAAACATCAGCTCTTCATCCAAACTGCTTTTTCTTTTCAATATAATATTAGGATAACCCACTTTTTGTGGCACTTTAAAGTTTCCAAATCCTTGTCTTCATGGCAGTCCTGGGAGGTAAGTAATGAAAGTATGGGCATTGTCATTAAGCAGAAGTAACTGAACTCCCAGATGTGATGTGACTTACTTAGGGTTCCATGTCTAATACATATCAGAGCCAGGAATTGATCCTGGGTTTTCTAACCCCAAGAACAATCAGTGTTCATTCCCCTATAGCATGCTGCCTTTCTAGAGAAGTAAATGAATATTAATTGACATCAGGATACAATGAAAACACAAAAACATTGTTAAGTCTAAAATAAAGTTTAAAAATAAACCACATCTGCTCATAACATGGATGAGACAAACAGCTCTTTGAGTGCTGCTATGAAGTGCCAAGGATGACATGAATGAGTAACCAAAGACATCAAATTAAACAAATAGAAAACCCCAAATTTCCCTCTCTCTTTATCCCTCCCAGCTGCTATGGAGGGGAGAAGGGGGAGCCCATCTCAAGAGGATGCCAAAACAGCAGAAAGATAACGTCTGAACAGGTTCTTGGGAATGGAAAAATTACACCTTCAGGGAGAAGAATGAAGGGAATTCAGTGGATTTGATGCTAAGAATGACAGGAATTCAATGAATTTCATACCCAGAATAATGAACTGAAGCAGAGCATCCTACAGGTAGACTAAGCCTTAGAACACAGAATAGAAAAAGCCAGAGTTGGCTAGAACCTTGGAACATAGAATGCTAGATCTGGAAGGGGCCTTATAGCATAAAATACAGAATGCTGGAGTCAAAGATCTTAATTCCAAAGTTAATTTCATAGATTAGGAAACTGAGGTACAAGAAAAGGAAATAATTTCCCTAGAACACATTGCTATTAGTGACAGACACAGGGCTTGACATTGAGTATCCTTACTCTGTAACTAGGGCTCCCCATGACCAACTATGCTCAACTTCTCATATAGAATTGGTATTTCCTGAAAAAGATCATGGTAGTCCTCAGATAGCATCAAGCATTCAAGTGATACTTACCCATATATCCAGTTTTATTATCTAGTTTCTAGTTCTGGCTCCACCACTAACATTCTACAAGATCTCTGGCTAGTCACTTCCTTTTCCTGGGCCTCAGTTTCCTCCTCTGTAAAATGAAGGAATAGAATTGGCTATTGCTTAGGCAGCATGCCATAGTGAATACACCACTGGGTTTAGAATCAGGAAGATCGGATTTTAAATCCTTCCTCTAAGAGTACTATGTGACCTTAGGCAAGCACTTAGCACTGTGTCTGACACACAGTAGGTGTTTAAAAATATTTGACTGACCATCGTATTTATCCTTTCCGAATCTCAGTTTCTTTATCTCTATGGAGATGCACAAGATCACCTCTATGGAACTCTTTAGCTCTAAATTTATGATCCTATAGTACACATGTGATTAAATGATTGAAATTCACCCAATACTTTTGCACAGAATTTGTAGCACGACTTAACAGCTAATGTCTTTGGCAATTAATAGTGCTATCATTAGTTCATAAACCTCTTAGAATTCTCTATTTAAGGACCTCTGACAGAAGGATGAATCGCCAAAAGAGCATCTTCTTTCCTGGTAATGATTTTTTATTATTTGGAAGTTTCAGTGTTTAATTACCTCTCATTTTTGTGGATAAGGCTTGTTATCTGAGCTGTTGCTGTGTTCAGAAGACTTTGGTCCCGAGTTTCTAATGACTGTAAGCTTTGTATCAGGTATTTTCTGTAGCCAAATCTCTTACTCAGGTGGTATTTCTTATTAGCTTGTAAAAAATCCATTAACTCTTCGATATTCTCCTATTTGAAAACAGGAGAAAGATACAGGTAATTTACTTTGTCTCTTTTCTCGTTTATATTAGCAGATTATAATATGTATCAAAGAGCATTTTTAAAGTGCATATAATGTGCCAGAGCCATGCTAAGCTCTGTGGATACAGAGAGAAAGTAAAAACAGTCACTACCCCCAGGAAAATATATACTCTATTGGGGAAGACAACATGAATGAAGACAGACATGTACTAAGATACATACAGAGGATGTAGAAGGTAGCCTTGGAGAAGAAGAATAGTTGGGAGACTAAGGAGGTCTCCCTATAGGATGGAGCAACTGAGCTGAGTCTTGAGGAGATCAGGGATGCTGAAACAAAGAGGAGAGGACAGAGCATTCCATATGTGGGGAATGGCCAGTATAAGACAGAGGATCATACACAAGGATGAGCCAGAAGGTCATAATTGTAGTGTCATAGGGTGCATGGGATCAGTTGATATAAGTGTTCAGGACTGTGCCAAGAAGTAAGGATACAAAGAAAGGCTCAACACTGTCCATGTGCTCTAGGAACTCACATTCTAATAAGGGACTCAACTAGTAAAAAGCTAGCTAGATAGGAGATCCTACAGAATAGTTGGAAAGCAATCTCACAGGGAAGGGACTGGAGTAGAGCAGAGACCTGGAAAGACTTCCTGCAAAAAAGTGGGATTTGGGCAAGCCAGGAAAGGCAGACAGCGAGGGCATTCTAGGTATAGGGGACAGTCAGCAAAAAGGTACAGAGTTAGATGGTACAAAGAATGGCTGCAAGCAACAGTGAATAAGTCAGTATAGCAGGACCAAAAAGTGTGGTTGGGGGGGGGTGAGGGGGAAGCAATATATAAGATGACTACAAAGATAGGGATTTGTGAAAGTCTTTATATACTAAAAACGGACTTTACTTTTGATCCTGAAGGCAACAGGGAGGCAATGGAGTTTATTGAGTAAGGGAGTAACATGGGCTACCTTGTGCTTGAGGAACATCATTTTGCAATAGAAGATGAAGTGGAATAGACAGGGACCTGTTAGACCAATTAGAAGATTATTGCAGTGTCTGAGGTCCAGCACTATCAGTAGCTGCCGTGTGAGTGGAAAGAAGGGAATACACACACACACACACACACACACACACACATATGTATATATGAGAGATGTTGTGAAGGTAGAAATAGGAACACTGGAAAGACAAGAAGAGGCCAAATTCTGCAAAGGCTTAATTTATCAATCAAAGAGTTTATATTTCACCCTAGAGCTAACAGGAAACCATTCTTTGGATCTGAATGTAAGGGTTGGGGGAATGACATGGTCAAATCAATAACCTAGAAAAATCATATTTATATTGAATTTCATAAAAATTATTTTTATTTCTAAATATTATTTTAATAATCCACATTTATTTTTTGTTTTCACTTTGACAAAATGTTTTCCTATGGCACACCTAGAAGGTATTTGTTTTAGCAAAAATAATGACAGCTGTCATTTCCACAGCACTTTATGACTTACAGAGTATATAACATATTTTCTCTCCTTTGATCCTTATGACATACCTGGGAAGCAGAGTGTAGGCACTACCCCCTTCAGTTTACAAAAGAAGAAACCAAGTATTCAGAGGTTACATTGCCAGTAAATGGCAGATCTGAAACTCCTGACTGCTAAGTCCTCAACAATCATGCTTCAATAAATTGTCCATGTAAGAAAAGATGGGGAAAATAAGCTGTATAGCTTATGTGTCAATGCTATACTGAGAATGGGCCAAGAAATAGCAAAACCAACATAGAAATGAGGATCTCAGTGTCAGAAGGTGGGTGGGGAGAATGTTCTGGTGACTTGTAGGGTTAAAACTAGGCATTTTGACACCTTTGGCAAATCTACTTGTGTACGTGTTTGTATTTGGATTGGGGTTCTTTTGGCAGAACTAAGGAGAGAAGTCAAGGCCCTATGTGGAAGGGGTTAAGAGACTTCAGGAGGTTGACCGTGATCAGAGATCCCAGCTGAAGAGGCTACTATGGGAAAGAGCAGGGCAGAGATGAACTGGAGAAAGTTCACCTACTGTGTGGTAAAACCTTGAGATTCTGTCAGTTGATGTTCATTAACAATATGATCAACATGAGTGCAGCAATAGGGGAAGTCCGGCCATGAGATACGGGTGGTATGGCAATGGAACCCTGGGAGTGGTATCCCAGGATAAGGTGAGGTAGGAGAAGCAATGATAGTTACATGGTATGGGACTGACTGACCAGAGAATCACCCTGGGGAAGAAATGTATCCCTCCTCCAGAGGTCAACACCAAAAATCAAAGCCCCAGACTCTTCACCCTAGTTTAGCTCTGCAGGTTTTGATATATTAGTGTTTCATCCAGAGCCATCACCATGTGCATATAAAATACAAATTTGTTTCCCTGCTGGAAAAAAAGTAAAAAGGCTTTTTGTTCACTGGCTTTTGAAAAAAAAAACGAAGAATAATGTATTATTTCATCAGATGGAAGTATTATTTCTAGAGGATAACTAAGAGAATGCAGAGAAGAATTTTAATCAGTATTGGCCCATTGAAGAATGGAAAAAAGAGGGATGGAAGAAAGGCCATTTCTTCTGAAACTTCCAGATTATATAAAAGCTCGAGGATATTTTCATAGAGGTCAGAATTGTATCGTCTGGCACTTTTTATTCTCTGTCTTGGGCATGTTGATGTACTTTAGAGAACTGTGGGAGGTGGAGAGTCCAGCTAGCAATTGGAGATGCAGCCCTGGAACTTAGGAGAGAGAGGAGGGTAAAATACATGAATTTAGGTGTTATTTTCATAGAGATAGAAGTTGAAGACAAGGAAGCTGATGAGGTTACCATAACAGAAACTGTAAAGAGGATAAAGAAGGACTAAGAGAGAGAGAGAGGCTTGGGGTAGCCCATGGATAGCAAGATTTGGAGGATCAGTAAGACAAGTAAGAGGAAAACCATGACATGGAAAGTGGGGATCATGTAGCAATGGTGTTATCATTTGTGTCAAGTGTTGCAGAGGGGTGAAGGAGGATAAGGACAGATAAGAGACCATTCAATTTAGCAATAAAGAGATCATGAGGGACGTCAGACATGTTTCGACTGAGAAAGAGTGAATCCCTACATTCTGTGAGGGATTAAAAAGTAGATTGGAGGTGAGAAAGTGATGGGTACAAAATAGGCAGTTTTTTTTCCCAGGAGTTTGGCTAAGAAAACAAGGTAGCAAGAGTTCTAATTCAGTTGTGGGGTTGAAAAAGAGAATTCTACTGCTCAGAAGGAAAAAGGAAATCATTCTGTCGCACTGAAGTTTGGTCATATCACATCTGGAGTGCTGTCTTAAATTTTGGTTATGAGGTTTTAGAGAATAAGAGTAGGAAAGGGAGCAAAAAGGGAAAAATAAGGGAAGGGGGAAGAAAAGGGCAACCATTGAAGGGAGAAAGAGAAGCTAAGAGGTTAGGGACAAGAATAGGGGACAGTTCTACAATAACCACCACCACCAACAAAAGTGGTAAGTATGAAAAAGGTCTCCCTGAACAGTGACATTTAAAGAAACATTTTTGAAAACTGTTTTACTCATTAGGATGAAGTAACTTTTTATGACATTACCTGTATTTTAGAATAATCTTGAAGGAGTATTTTAGCAGCCTCCAACTTTAGGTCTCCCTTCAGAACAGCACTTTTTATCTGTGTAAAAAAGATGTTGTGTAGTTCATTTCTTTGGAAAATTGCCAGTTCCCTGTATGCTTTTGCAAAATCTTCTTCCCGTTTGAGCAAAAGAGACTTCCTCAAATGGTCCTGTTCCTGGCGGTGTAGATTGTGCAGCAAATTTCTATACTCTAAAGCAGACTGTTGAAAGAAGAAAAAAAATGTCTATTTCATGTCTGACATATTTAAAATACATTTTTTTATCCAGTGGACAATGAGAAAACTGCTAATTACTGTGAAATACTGTCAAAACATGTCCTCCTGTGTTTTCACTATAAGAGAGGCTTTTGAAAAATATAAGTAGTGTGATATGGTGGCAAGAGTCCTAAATATATTATCTCAAGGAAAGATGTGAATGTGTGTTTTTATGCTTACAATGAACAAATCACCTTATATCCCTGGATATCTGTACAATAACAGGGCTGGACTAGGTCAATGGTAAAATCCCTATAAACTCTAAATCCTTAAGTCTCTCACAATTATTTTTTTCTAAATCATTTAGAACATCCTGTTGTAGTTCTATGCTTTCTAAGGAATCCACAGGGACCTCTGCTTTCTCAGGTGTTAATTTTACTCTGTTTTACATTATTTATAGATGTCTTGCTTAGCTCATCTGGAGACCTTCTGTTGTTAATATCTTCCTTGTTGGCTTAAGTGTTTATGCTCCTGAGATCTTTGGTGATTTCGATCTCCTCTCCCCCACCTTATTGTCTCTCATATTGCTCATTTTTTGACTCCCTCCCCTTCAATAGCTGTTTTTCTAGGGAGTGGACCTCAAAGCAGCTCCTTCCATGCTTTGCAATGAGCATATCACTGGCCTCAGTCTCTCTCCTTCCAGTGACTTCTAGGGGATACTGGCCTCAACTAGATGAACAACTCCTTATTCCCGCAGGCTTGGTGTAGTGAAATACAAACAAATGGTACCATCTTCTTGTTCTAGTTTCCTCTTTTACTCAGTTCTCTGGCTGAGCTCATTTGTAGCACAGAGTACTGCCTGCCACTGTCCCTGACAAAGCTAGTTTATGCCTTTTGGTTTTCTGTCATGAAAAGAGAGGGCATAGTGTTGCTGGTAGCACACAGAATTGAATTCCTTTTCAAGTCTGTGAGTTGACTTGTGCAACCCTGTCAGGCCATGGAGGCTAGTGGAGGAGGAACTGCAGAGTGAGTGCATTGGGGATTGGGGATTAAACTTCTCTGCTTTTAATTCATTGGATTTTTAACTCGAGTTCTTGGTGTCCTAGATGATGGAGACAGTTGAAGCTGATTTATCTCAAGCACAATTCCTATTTTGGAAAAGTTTGAGTGGTTATGAGGATTAGAAAAAATGTTTAATCCTCCATCTTTTTAAACATGTCACATACACATACACACATATGTGTACATACATAGTATATATATATAGTACAGACATGTACATATAATATATATATTTCATACATATATGTATATATGAACACACATATGTTCATAGTGGAGATTCAGAGTTTCATATACAGTCTTTTGGGTACTCTTTTCCTATTCTTCTTTGTATGGGAGGGGAAGGATATTTATATTAGTTGACTGTTATCAAGTTCAGCAATGTAATATTTTTTTTAAAGATGTCTGGAAACCTTGGAGGGAACAGTCGAGATGAGCGGTGTTTTGGAAGTCATATTGCAAAGAGGTTGAAGGCAATAAAGAAGTGGGGGCTGTGAAGACAGAAGATTCTACTTTACCAATCAAACAGAAGAAAGCTATATGGGGATAACATTAAGAGATGGAAGGGTCAAAGGAAAGTTATTTTTTGTTGTTTTGTTTTGTTTTAAGGACACAGCAGAGCCAAGCATTTTTGTATGCAGAATATGGCACAGACCTTGTCTTCATGGGAATTAGGAGTTCACTGTCTAATAGGAGAGCTGAAAGATGTTCACAAACCATTACACTACAAGGCAAAATGTGAAAATGCAGTGAAAATTCAAAGATCATTCCTGGAAGAGGGATGGGGGAAAGCTTAATAAGAGAGAGAGAGAGAGAGAGAGAGAGAGAGAGAGAGAGAGAGAGAGAGAGAGAGAGAGCTGCATCTATAATACTATATATGAATTCACTGAGCACCTGGGGTCAACATGTCAGTTTGGATGCAGTTTAGAGGACACCAAGGAATCCATTTAGCCAGAGTTTTAAAAGCATGAAGGGGAACTACAGGGAAGAATTAGAAAATGGGTCCGGAGTCAAACTGTTGAATGACTAAATAGATACTTTCCTAAATTATTTTTTCATAATACATAGTCTCTATGATCCCTGGCTTCTTCTAATTCTACACAAAACAGGTATGCAGCATCAATAGCACATTCAGCGACAGACCACCTACAAGCAAGGAGAAGGGAACTCAAGATTCAATGATGATGGACACTAGTTATCCCATCAAAGTCATCTCCTTAGTTAATGTGATCAAATGTGACAAGCATGAGCCATTCATTTTTAGGTTATTAGGGATGAAATGTGGGGGAAAACACATTATTATGCTTCTCACCAATGAGGTAATATTTCAAGTTTAATTGATTCCAAAATAACCTTTCATATGCTTCTGTGGAACTATATTTACACCAGAGACTAAGTAATCAAACAGTGTCTAAGCCAGGGGTGGGGAACCTGCGGCCTCAAGGCCACATGTAACTCTCTAGGTCCTCAAGTGCAGCCTTTTGACTGAATCCAAACTTCACAGAACAAATCCCCTTAATAAAAATATTTGCTCTGCAAAATGTAGGCTTAGTCAAAAGGCTGCACCCAAGGCCCTAGAAGGCCACATGTGGCTGCGAGACCACAGGCTCCACACTTCTGGCTAAGCTTTACCACTTACTAACTGTGATTTTGGGCAAGCCACTTATCCCACCCTCAGCTTCTATATCTGTAAAATAGGGATAATACTTCTATCATCTACCTCACAAAATTGTGATGAAAGCACAGTGTAAACTCTAAAGCACTATAGAAATATAAGCTATTGATTTTATGTTAACTATGATTATCATTATCCTTGTTGTATTTGCACATCAGTGAGGTGTTTTGTAGTCTAATGGGAAAAGCCCAGGATTTGAAGTCAAAATGCTTCTGCTTCCTGCTACTTTCATCCTCTGCAACATGAGTGGATTGAACTAGCTGAGATCCCTTCTGGCTTTAAATTCAAGAATTCTATTATCTTCCCCAGCAACCCCCCAAAAACTCTTTTGTTGTTGTTGTTCAGTCATATCAGTTGTGTCTGACTCTTTATGACCCCATTTGGGGTATTTTCGGCAAAGATATTGGAGTGGTTTGTCATTTCCTTCTCCAGCTCATTTTACAAATGAGGAAACTGAGGAGAACAAGGTTAAGAGACTTGCCCAGGGTCACACAGCTAGTAAGTCTATGAGGCCAGATTTGCATTCAGGAAGATAAGTCTTCCTGACTCCAAGCCTTGTGCTCCATCCATTGCACCACCTAGCTGCCCTTGACCTGCCTTAGATAATTACTCACTGTATTGCTCTGAGGAGGCAACTTTACTTCTCTCATCCTCGGTTTCCTCATCTATAAAATGAAGGAGTTGTGCTCAACTTCACCTAAGGTCCCTTTCAGTTCTAAATTTGTGATGGTATGTCTTATTCTTTCCATTTTAATTTAAAGCCATATCTCCTCCATGAAACATTTGTTCAACTATTCTCATCAAACTAATCACTCTACTTCCATTTTTTTCCTTCAGGCCCTTACTATGCATGGAATATTAAATCATTTAGTGTGTATCACTTAACTGAAGTCTTCTGTATTAATATTTTCTCTTCTACTAGATGGTAACCTCCTTGAGGGAAATGACCCTACCTAATACTTCTTTTGTATCTCTCCACAGAATCTGTCCCCTCTCTGGGCACAAAATATATATTCAACAAATGCTTGGCAAATTAAGCAATTTCTGAGAATACTGAAACATGGTAATGGCTGCTCTCATGTCTATGGTGTGTTAAAGTTTCTAAAGCACATTCCCTGCTGTGACTTTATGAAATCTAGGTGCAGATATCATTCATCTCATCTCTTTTGTACAGAGAAGGAAACTGAGATTCAGAGAGGTAACGCAATTTGCCCATAATTATACAGCAAGTAAATGGTAAAGTCATGATTTGATTCTAGGACCATAAGTTCTATGTTCTTTCATGACCTACTCTGACCCTCTCCTAGTCAAGGAGGCACCACATTGCCCTGAAGAAACTTTCTCCTGGGGGCCCTCTCCTCCTGATAGGTGACTGCCTCTTTTAAAAACACTATTTTAAACTCTTTTAAAACACTATGGCTTTGCTCCCTATTCTCTGGTCATTTCTTGCCCATAACCAGGGTTATTGATTTCTGGAACCAGGATCAAAGGAGTTCTTCCACTTTCCCAGGGTGGGATATGTCAAGCTACCCCCTTATGGTTCCACTCACCATCTCTGTATGTTTCTGGACCAAAATGTTTTTCCTTGTTCACCACTCCCCTTTGTGATCTGTCTCCTCCATTGAAATCTAAGCTCTAGAAGGGCAAAGGCTATTTGCGCTCTTATTTTTGTATTTTCAGTACTTAATAAGTGATTTTTTTCTATTCATCCATTCATTCTATCACAAGAGGCTGCAAAACTGTCATATTCAGGATATTAAAGCCTCCAACAAAAATCACAGTTCAGCTCACACAATCATAGATCAGCACTGACAAAGAGTAAAAAAAATAGCCTTTATTTTTTCTGAAAGGCTGTCAGGTCCAGGTGGAAACATCTATATGGCAAGATTATGCTATTCCCTGAAAAACTTTGGGCCACAAAAATTCCACGTTTCCTCGTATAGTCAAAGAGGAAGAGACAGAGAGTCAGAGACAGAGACAGAGACAAAAAGATAGACAGAGAGGCTCAGAAACAGAGAGATGGAGGTGGGGAGGGAGGAGGAGATGGGGCATTTCCTGTGAAGCCTTCACTTTCCAGACTGACCTACCCTCTCACTGACACGCTTCAGCAGCTCCTCAGCTTCCTCCATGGTCGCCATCTCCCTCTGACACTGAGCCTCTGTTTTTTTCCTCATCTCCAGATTGCACTCCGCAGTCAGAGCAACGATCTTCCGATCATATTCTTCTTGTACTTCAGTCTCCATCATCAGAAACTGCTTTTTGAAAACTGAACTCATCCTTTTCTCCATGTGGGGTGAGAGGTTGCCAGTGAGAATCAAGTTTTTCAATAACACGACAATTATGTCTTTGCTAATCTGCATACGGCAAGCCTGCAAGTCCGCATCTGCCCGGGTCAGGGTCACTATCTCCATGCTGGGGAATGGAAAGAGAAGGGTTAAGACCCTGGGATTACATGTGATTTCCATTAGAGGTTGAAATTGCTTTAAGCCTTACAGTTTGCATTACTAGGCAACAAGGGTTAGCTCAAAACCCAACCTTAGTTCAACTACCATTTATTGAGTCCTTACAAGGTGCAAGGAACTTGGCTGGGTGCATGGGGAAACAAAGAAATGTAAGATATGCCCTCTGCCCTTAAGATGTTTACCATGCATCAAAAAGAAGAATATACTTTCAAATGTACAACAATACAAAATTTAAATCACAGTTCAAGAGAACCCTTGAAGAAGTATGGTAGTCATAACAGCTACCATTTATGTAGTACTTAGTTTGTAAGGATGTATATCATATATATATATATATATATATATATATATATATATATATATATACACACACACACACACACACACACACACATACACACACACATACACACAGATAGATGTGTTATCTCACTTGATCTTTGCTCCTCTCCCCCAGTAAGATAGATGCTATTTTTATCCACATTTCACAGATGAGTAAAGATCATTGGTTCTTGAGTCAGAGAACATGGGCTCAAATCCCACCTTACTTACTACCCATGTTATCTTGGTCAAATAAATTCCTGGAGCCTCAATCTGTTTATCTTTAAAATTGGGGCATTAGACTAAATTATTTCTGAGGTCCCTTCCAGAATAAGAGTTATGATCATGTTATTCTAGGAGATGGGATGGCAATTCAGTTCACTTCAGTTCCTGACAAATGACAGGCATAATCAATAATCACAGATATTAGGGGTGGAAAAGACCTTAGAGATCACTTGCTCCAACCCTCTTATTTGGTATGTAAAGAAATGGAGGCCAAGGGAAGAGAAGGGATTTGCCTAACATCATGCAGTGAGTTAGTAGACAATCATAATGAAGGCAGATCTATGGGTATGATGTGTATTATGCTTTTAAGATTCAAATATTAAATCTGGCCAAAGGCGGAATCTCATCCAGGTGTTTTCCCCTAGACCCACAGGATTAGCTAGGTCCCACTTCCAGGAGTTCACTGACTGACTTGCCTTATCCTAACAGGAATATTCTACTAGAATGTTATCAGTTCTGTTAATATATTGGCAAGATATAATTTTCAAAAGGGTTTCTTGGATGTTAATTACTAGAGCCTTTATGGAAGCTATTACAACTTTATTCCACTGTGGATGGACTGGGAACACCGGGAATTACTGGTATGTTGAACCCCTGCCTTGCAACCAATCAATCCAAAGGGCAATGTGTCTCCAGATACAAATGAACTTAAGATTGGAACAGGAATCTCAACTGAAGAGCTTCTGAAAAAAATATATTGGCCTGAATGTAAACATACTCAGACTTACATCATAGCATGAGCAATTTCCTTATATTGATAGCTTTCCTTCAACATATGATTGAGACTATATGTATATTCTACACCTCAATATCTAGTACTATATATGCTATATGCTTTGGGGCAGCTAGGTGGTGCAGTAGATAACATGCCAGGCCTGGAGTCTGGAAGACCTGAGTTCAAATCTGTCTTCAGACACTTACTAGCTGTGTGACCCTGAGCAAGTAATGTACCCTCTGTTTGCCTCAATTTCCTCATCTGTAAAGTGAGCTAGAGAAAAAAATGGCAAACCACTCCAGTATCTTGGTCAAGAAAACCCCAAATGCAATCACAAAGAGTCAGATACAACTGAAATGACTGTACAACATTATATGCATTACATACATCAGTTTCTAAGATTTTCAGTTAAAGACAAGCTGCTGAACAACATGATAGAGGGAATTTTCCCTGTTGATGAAATCCCAGATCTGAGACAAATAAACATGTACAAATATGCATATGTGTATGTGTATATGTGTAACTATATGCATATAGGTTTGTGTGTATATATGCACCTGCATATATACATGTATTCCCCACTTACTAATATAGGTTAGCAATGCAGTGTACATAATATATTATATATGCATGCAAATGCCTATATATTTATATGTGGCATGCTTATGTTTATATATGTACATGTATATATACATAAGATTTTATGTATCATATTACAAAAGTACTTTGTAAACCTTAGCACACCCTAGAATTTGGAACTGCTGTTATTGATATTTCAAAATTTCCCCTAATTGCTTTATTATTAGTCAAGTATTTATTGAACACATATTTATCAGTATCTACATATAATAGTCAGAGGAGGAATCAATTTTCCCAAGAAAGTACTTGTGGAATCTCACCCTGCATTGAAATTGCCCCAAGGGCACACAGAGCTAAATGTAGGGCTCTGACCATGGGACTTTAATCAGTACCACCTAGGGCTGTTAGTATTTGAGCAGACTGGCTGCTGTACTGTCACAGACAAGGGTGCCTTTACTGCTGCTGCTTTAACTGCTGTTTTATACTGTGGAACACTGCTGAGAAAGAAGCAGCTTGACTTAACTCCCTCAAGGTCAATTGACCTGAAATCAGGTGTGGACCCTTAAGGATAAATAACAGCTGCCTCATGAATTAGGCTTGTGGCCTCCTTACACTACAATTCAGTAACTCTATGGAACTTGCTAGCAGGCTGCATTTACCTAAGGCAGGAGTGTATTAATGAGCGGACCTTACCAGGAGAAGGAGAAGGGATGTTGAGGCCCCTTGTAATTCTGCTTGATGAGATGATTGTTTGTTGGGATCCTCAACCTCCAAATTGTCTAGTCATCGACTTACCATTCCTCCCAGGACACTTTGTATGGACACTTTCTTTTTTTTAGTTCTGACATGGATGAACCTACTACCATAGATCTTACTCTCTAACTATATAATTTTTTTACATTGTTTACTGTCATTTTCTCTGTTTGGGTCTGTTTCCTCCTCCTATTTGGGATTTTTAGCCCTTCAAAGATACAGATTTTAGCTTAGGTTATTTTTGTTTTTTCCCAAAATGACAACTAAGCATTAAGTATTTATTTAAATAGAGATAAAATTTACTTTCAGAAAGGAGCAGCTATTAGCTCCAAACCCTCCAAAAGAAAGGAGTTCCAAGAAGCCAACATAAATTTTAGACTGAATGTTAATGGTCCAGGTGCCTTTTGTTAATTTGCCTAATTGACTAACAAAGGGGAATACAGTAGAACCAGTATACGTATATATGTGTGTGTATGTTTGTGCAGGCATGTACATGTGCATGAGTGTTATTGCTGGAAGGGACCAGAGGGGTAATCTAATTTGATTTCTTCATCCTAGAGATGAGAAAGTGAAGACAAGAGATGTGAAGTCCCTTGTTCAGTCACATAGATAATATGTGAGAAAGCTACACCCCTATCAGTCACATAGATAATATGTGAGAAAGCTACACCCCTATCCCTGATTGCCAGACTCCAAGTTAAGGGTCTCTCTGCTTTACCATGCTTCCTCATGAGAATGAATCCAACATGAAAATAAATCCAACTTTTTAAAATATGGGAATGTGCTCAATTCATGACAATGCAGCATACTTAGTCAAACATAGAGGATTTGCATCAATATATTATGACAAAAAATATTTTTCACAAAAAATAATAGTCACGAAGAAACATCACACAGTAATGACTGTGTAAATAGATTACTTCAGAATTTTTACAAAACAAGCCTGCTTGTAAAGTTATCCATTTCAAATGAACTGCCCTTTGTATTCTACCCTGTTCCACAGTTATCTGGGAACATATTTTGAACAACTACAAGTTTACTAGGAGTCAACAGTGTGACCCAGTCTACAAAATTTGATAGGATCCTAGGGATAGGAGATAGAATTTATACATTATTATAAACACAGCATCTACAGCAAATTAGAAACTTGGAAAAGCAGCATGGTATAGTGGTTAGACACCCCTAGACATGGAATCAGGAGGACCTTGGGTCAAAGCCTTCCTCAGACACTTGCCAGTATGATTCTGGGAAAGTCTAACAATGGTCTGTACCTGTTTTCTCATCTGCAAAATGGGGAGGTTGAGACAAATCAATGGTCTCCAAAGACCCAGCTCCAACTCCAAGAAAATATGATTCTGTGACTAGTCTCATTATATTCTATCTGCATCAAAGTACATATGGAGAGGAGCATGTAGTTCTGTATGACATGTTTGAGGAAGGATATTAAAATGATACGGCATGTCCAGAAAAGAACAACCAGGATAATAAGGGTCTTTGACGCTTGGTTATAATACAGTTGAGTGAAGACATAGGATGATAAAGAGAATGTGTCTTCCAGGAGAGGCAATGTTGTGTAAGAGTTAGGAAAATGAACTTAAGAGTAAGAGGACCTTTGATAAAATCCCACAACACACATTAATTGTGTGACCCTGGGCACCTCTCTATGCCTTGGTTTCCTCATCAGTAAAATGAGAAAGTTGGAGCTAATGGTTTGTAAGATACCTTTCAGTTCTTAATCTATGATCTAAGTATTTACTGAGCTAGGATGTGGAAAGGATATTAAATAGAAGCCATGGGTTAAAGTGCGAGGGAGGTAGATTTTAGTTGGATATACAGAGAAAAACAATAAGCAAAATTCTCCTGCAGTTAAGATTGTTCCAAAAGTGGAACAAGCTACCTCAAGAAGTATTGAGTTCTCTTTCACTGAAGGTCTTCACACAAAGTCTGGTTAACAGCTCCCCACCTTGAAATCCCTGACCTGGATAAACTGAGCTACTCACTATCAGCTGAACATGTTTGTGACACATTTTTTGTTTCTGCCCTTTTCTATTGCTTAGGATTCCCTACTCCCCAATTTATTCCTCTTAACAAACTTAAAATTCTAGCAGAATCCAATATTCTCTTTCCTCTTAGCTCATCACTCTTTGGACTCTTACACTGAGACCAGTATAAATTGTATTGTGTTTTTTTTTTTATTTCTGTTCTGCCCTTGTCTTATTTTAACTTTCAGTTAAAGTGCATTTGGTTCATAAACCCTATAAAATTATAACATCCTTAAGGACAGGAACTTTGCATTATCTTTCTCTCTATTCCATTACCAGTGCATTACCAACAGGTAGGCATAACCAATGGAATTTTAATAAACATTTGCTGACATGATGAGCACACGTATAGCAGTCATTCTAGATGAATTATCCCTCCTTAAATCTATAGATACTAATAATTTATGAAATAACTGTGGAATATCCACCTCTCTCTCTCTCTCTCTCTCTCTCTCTCTCTCTCTCTCTCTCTCTCTCTCTCTCTTTCCTTCTCCCTCCCTTCCTCTTAAAAGAAAGTGTGGGGGGGACGGAGCCAAGATGGTGGAGTAGAAACAGCACTTTCAAGGTGCTCTGCCCCACACCACCTCAAAACAATGTGAAAGGGGAATCTGAACAACTTCTGGAGCCACAGCACCCACGGTACGACATAGAGAAGCTAACCTCCTGCTGAGGACAGCCCAGCAGCCCTGCAGGGATCGGCCAGCACAGTGCTCTGAGAGTGGGCAGTACAGTGCGCTTGGAACCTACAGGCGCTCTGGGAGCTGAGCCCAGGCCCGCATGAGCTGCGGTTTTAGCCCCAGGGCCACTGGGCCAGCAGCAGGCTGGAGGGACCCCAGAGCACCAGCAGCTGTGGCGATTCCAGAACCATTAGCACAAATATGCCTAAGACAAAGTGAGAGGTTAGTGCCCTGTGGACTTTGGGACCAGTATTTGGGGAACTTCTTCCCCTGGGGGCAAAAGGCTGCTGAAGAAACGAGGCACAGAAGCCATTTTGCAGTGTCAGTGGTGGCTATAGCTCCTGGTCTGCGAACTGTAGGGAGATCTAGCAATCAGTCTGGGGGTTAATCGCTATTGCTTTAAACTGCCTGTATCTGGATTGTGGTCTGGGGGAGAAGTTTGGGGTGGGTATCCAATTTGCCAGAGCGGGTGGAGGCTTTACAGAGGCCACCCAACCTGTGGAAGTTGTGAAGACCCCACATTTGGGATGGAAGCTCTCCTGTCTGGTGGCAGAGTCCTACTGTGGCAACAAGCCCCAAAATCAAGTAATTAAGTGGCAACATGCCTAGGCAAAAGAAACAAAATAAACAGAAAAATTCAACATTAGACTCCTATTTTAGGGGTAAAGAGGATCAAAGCATGGAGGAGGACTGTGAGGTCAGAACTCCTGCACCAAAAGCCCCAAATGAAAATACAAGCTGGCTACAGGCCATAGAGGACCTTAAGAAGCAGATAAGAGAAGTGGGGGGAAATTGGGAAGAGAAATGATAAAGATGAAAGAAAAGTATGAAATGACAGTCAACAGACTGACTGAGGAAAATAACACCTTAAAAAATAGACTAACTCAAATGGCAAAAGAGGCTTAGAAAGGCAATGAGGAGAAGAATGCCTTAAAAAGTCGAATTTGCCAGATGGAAAAAGAATCTCAAAAGTTCACTGAGGAGATTCATTCCTTCAGAGTTAGACTGGAGCAAATGGAAGCTAATGACTTTATGAGAAATCAAGACACTGTTAAGCAGATCCAAACAAATGAAAGAATAGAAGGCAATGTGAAATATCTTATGGGGAAAACCACTGACCTGGTAAATAGATCCAGGAGAAATAATTTTAAAATTATTGGACTACCTGAAAGCCATGATCAAAGAAAGAACCTAGAAATCATCCTTAAAGAAATTCTCAAGGAAAATTGCCCTGATGTGTTAGACCCAGAGGGGGAAATAGAGGTTGAAAGAATTCACTGATCACCTCCTGAAAAAGATCCCAAAAAGAAAATTCCTAGGAATATTATAGCCAGGTTCCAGAATTCCCAGATCAAGGAGAAGATACTACAAGCAGCCAGGAATAAACAATTTGAATACTGTGGTAACACAATCAGAATAGCACAGGACCTGGCAGCTTCTACACTGAGGGATCGAAGGGCATGGAACATGATATTCCAGAGGGCAAAAGAACTGGGATTGAAGCCAAGGGTCACCTACCCAGCAAAACTGAGTGTCTTGTTTCAGGGGAAAATATGGTCATTCAGTGGAATAGAGGACTTTCAAGCATTCTTGATGAAAAAACCAGAGTTGAACAGAAAATTCGACATTCAGACACAAGAAGCAAGAGATGCTTGAGAAGGTAATCAAGGAAAAGAAATCAAAAGGAACTTATCAAAGTTGAACTATTTATATTCCTATATGGAAAAACAATAACTGTGTCTGATGAAACCCTTCTCATTATGAAAATAACTGAAGAAGGATATATGGGTATATGTTTACAGGTATACATGGATAGAGGGCACAGGTTGAATTTGATGGGAAAGGATGATTCTTAAGGGGTGAAGTCAAGACATGAGAGAGGAAAGCGGCAAGAGGAGATGCGGAGAGACAGGGTAGGGTAAACTATCTCATGTAGAAGAGGCAAGGGGAAGTAGTTGCAGGGGAGGGGAAGAACAGGAAGGCAAAAAGGCAAAACCATATTCTCATTGAAGTTGGCTCAAGGAGAGAATCACATACATACTAAATGGGATATCTCACCCTGCAGTTGAGTAGGGGAAAGGGGGATGAGAGGGGAGGGCATTCTGGGGGGAGGGGAGGTTGGAAGTACCCACTATCAAAGAGGGACAGGATCAAAGTAGGGAATGGACCAGGTGGGAGGTGAGATGGGTGGGAGGGAAATATAAGCAGTCTTTTACAATGTATCGACGATGGTAATGTTTTGCATAGTTATCCATGTACAACACATACTGAATTGCTTATCTTCTCAAAGGGAGTGGGTGACAAGGGAGGATGGGAATGGATCTGAAAATCGAAATTTTAAAATTAAATGTTTCATAAGATGTCCAGGCATTGGGGCTCAGAGATTCACCTTGCCCTAATGGCAAAGTTGAAGGGGGTATGGGAGAAGATATGGGAGAGAGCAGATTGGATGAGGTGATATCTAGTGGGACTGCTATTCTGGGGTGGTGGGTAGGGGAAAATGGGGGAAAGTTAATAAAGCATTTGTTTGATAAAGTTTAAAAAAAGTATCACAGCTTAAAACACCCTAAATATGATGAATATTTTTCCCAAATGCTTTATTAACTTCTGGTTTATATCATTCATTTCCACCAGATTTTGAGTTACAATTTTTCCCCATTTTCCCCCTACCCACCACCCCAGAATAGCAGTCCCACAGGATATCCCCTCATCCCATCTTTTCTCTCCCATATCTTCTCCCATACGCCCTTTGACTTTTTCAATAGGGCAAGGTGAATCTCTGTGCCCCAATGCCTGTATATCTTATTTCAATATGATGAATATTTTGATTAGCTACTGATTATAAAAAGGTGAATTAATGTCTTCACCATCACCTCTGACTACTGAAAATCCATCAAGTTTTCACATTGAAGTTTAACAAGTGTCTCTAGGGGAAATAGGATAAGATTGTCTACAAAGTGCAATGAATGTTCTCTTGAATGGGGAAGAACACTGGTTTATCAATGAAGAAGATAATTCCAAAGGAAACTCAAATAGGTATTACATTGTTACAATATAAATGTGTCTGCTTCAAATTTGGCAGCTGTAAGAGTATCAGACCCATAAATATGAATTCAATATTAGTGAAATTGATTTTTGTGCTCCTTCCCCCCAAACCAATTTACATGGAAAGATTATATGGTTAAGTTTCTACACCTCCTACAAATCATTTCCATGAGGTATGGATTCTAAGTGATTGGCAGGACAGTCTTAGGGAAAATAATTCCCTCTTTTTTATCTCTAATGATGCAAATGACAGAATTATGCCAAAGTGAAAAGCATCAATCCAAGAGGAAGAAATTTCATTGATAGCAAACGGTAATGTCAAAAATAAAATTACAAACCCAAATATTTTCAAGTAATTTTTATGTTTTTTTAAATACATTTTGGAATACTAGGATAAGGGAGATGCAAATTTCCATTTTTCATAAGCACTATTTACCTGATAGATGAGTAGATAGAATCTTACTGGCCTTGGAGTCAAAGGAGATTTGGTCAAGTCTTGCCTTTAATACTAGAATCATATATTTAGAGCTGGGGCAGTGAAGTGGTGCCATGGTGCACAGAGAGCTGGGTTTGGAGTCAAGAAGACTCATCTCCATGAGTTCAAATATGGCCTCTGACATTTAGTAACTGCGTGTCCCTGAGGAAATCACTTTACCCTGTTTGCCTCAGTTCCTTCATCTATAAAATGAACTGGAGAATGAAATGGCAAACCACTCTACTATTTTGCCAAGAAAACCCAAAATGGGGTGACAAAGAGTCAGACATGACTGAAGTGACTGAATAACAAGATTTAGATCTAGAAAGGATCTTAAAAATCATCAGACCTAACTCACTCATTTTCCAGATAAGGAAGCTAATGCAAAAAGAGGTTAAGTTACTTTCCAAGGATCACAGAGTAATTAAGGGAGGATTTAAATTCAGTTCTTCCCATTGTCAAGTTCAGTTTTCCAAATATTACACTATATAGTTGTGAAATAAAACTTATAACATAAACATCATAAATAATAAACATCAAGAAATTGTAGCTCCTTTGCAGAAATAAAAACAAAAAATATATATACTTGTGAGATAAATATGTGTAGGGCTTTCTTAGTAGCTCTCTCCTTTGAATATTCAAAATATTTAAAAGGGAAAGAATATCTCTGATCCATGAATTATACTTACTTCTGGAGTTGCTGCCCAATTCAAAGAAACCCATTTTCTCAAGGAAAGGAAATCAATAAGGCAATCAGTGATTAAAGTAATTTCCCCCCAACACACATAATTTACTGATAAAGTATTCATTACTATAGATGCTCATGTAGTTTCTAAATATTTAGGTAGGAGAGGAAGTAAGGGGGAGAACCTTTATTAACTGCCTACTATGTGTCAAACATTTTACAAATATTATCTCATTAGATTCTCACAACTCTATTTTTTTTAACCCAAGGGTAAGATTTTACATGCATCTTTGTTAAATTTTAATTCATTAGTTTCACCACAACCTCATTGAGATCTTTTTGCAGAACTCTGGTTCTGTCATTCATTGTATTCGTTACCCCTCCAAGTGTTATGCCACCTGCAAATCTGTAAGGGAGAAGCTATGATTATCCCCATATTACAGCTGAGGAAACTAAAGTAGACAGATAGAAAGTGACTCATCTGTAGTAACATTGGGACACCCAGCTGCCTCACAGTCTGGCTCATAGTATTTGGAACAGAAACTTGGCTATATTAAACAAATGCTCCTCCTCCTCTTCCCCCTTTCCTTTCCCTCTCCCCATCCTCCTCCTCCCCCTCTCCCCTCCCTTCTCCTCCTCTTACTCTTCTTTTTTTTTTGTTTTTTGCTTTTTGGATGGCAGTTGGGGTTAAGTGACTTGCCCAAGGTCACATAGCTAGTTTTTGTGTTAATTGTCTGAGGCTGGATTTGAACTCAGGTCCTCCTGACTCCAGGGCCGGTGCTCTATTTACTGCACCACCTAGACGCCCCCCAAAATGCTTCTTAAGTAAAATAGTTTAAAGATAGGTCAAATTTACCTCAGTTATACAGTTGCCATGATTGATTTTTTTCCCTTAAAATGCTTCATTTTTCTTTTTTTTATTGGAAGTTTATTTCATTGAATAATTCATATTTAGTGAATTAAAATAGGGGCTCAAACCAATTAATTATTTTTAAAATCTTTTTCTCTATTAATTTGTTTGTTTACTTTCAGTTTACAAGAATCAGTTCCACAATTCCTCGAGTTTCAAATTTTCTCTCCCTCTCTCTCCTCGCCCCCACCATGACAGCATACACTCAAGTATAGGATCTGCAAATACTTACACATTAGACATTAGTCAGGTTATAAAGAAGGATTGTATCAGATGGAATGGACAATGGGAAAGAGAAAACAAAACCAAACAAGAAAAAGAAAAAGATCAGGTAGTTTGCTTCAATCTCGATTCAAACTCAGTTCTTTCTAGTTCTTTCTCTGGATGTAAACATCTCTCTTAATCATGAGTCTTTTGGGGTTAACTTATAACGCTGTAAAATACTCCATTTTTCAAAGTTTAAATTGACCACTAGTCTTCTTAAGTATATAAAACACATACTTATGAAGAATAGTATGGTATGTTCAAAAGAGCTGTCTTTACTTGGTGATTACTGTTCCAGCTCTAACTTGTTTACTTAAACTAGCTCAGTTTTCTTATTTTTAAAAACTAAAAGATATGCAAGGTCTCTTCTATTTCTTTTCTTTTCTTTTCTTTTTGAGAGGCAGAGTAAAGTGACTTGCCTAGGGTCACACAGCTCATAAAATGCCAAGTGTCTGAGGCCCTTCTATTTTTTTTCTTTTTTAAAATTAATTTATTAGTTTAGTTTCAGTTAACAAGATTCAATTACATAGTTCCTTGATTTTCAAATTTCCTTTACTTCCCTCTCCCCTCCCCCCACGACAGCATATAGTCCAGTATAGGATCTGCAAATACATTCATATTAGACATTATTCCGATTACAAAGGCATATTGTACTAGGTGGGATGAAAGATGGTAAAGAAGAAATAAAACCAAACAATGAAAAGAAAAAGATCGTTTAGTTTGCTTCCATCAGGATTCAGGCTCAGGTCTTTCTAGTTATATCTTTGGATGGCGCATTTCTCTCTTTCTTGAGTCTTTTGGGATTGACTTATATCACTGCATTGCTGAAAAGAGTCTAGTCTGTCATAACTGGTCATCACAGATATGGTATGTCTGTGATTGTATACAAATTTCTTCTGATTCTACTCTTCTCACTCAGCATCAGTTTGTACAAGTCTCTCCAGGTAATTATTAAATCCGTCACCTCCTTGTTTCTTATAGCACAATAATATTCCATTACGTTCATATACCACAACTTGTTTAGCCATTCCCCAATTGATGGGCACCCCTTTAGTTTCCAATTCTTTGCAACCACAAAAAGGGCTGCTATAAATATTTTTGTACATATGGGTCTTTCTCCCACTTCTGTGATCTCTTTGGGATATAACCCTAGAAGTGGTATTGTTGGGTTAAAGGGTATGAAATTATTTATAATCCTTTGGGCATAATTCCAGATTGCTCTCCAGAATGGTTGGATAAGTTCACAACTCCACCAGCAATGTATTAGTGTTCCAATTTGTCCACATCCTCTCCAGCATTTGTCACTTTCTTATTTTTTCATCTTAGCCAATCTGACCGGAGAGATGTGGTATCTCAGAGTTGTTTTGATTTGCATTTCTCTAATCAATACTGATTTAGAGCATTTCTTCATATGTTTATAGATATCTTTAATTTCTTTCTCTGAAAACTGCCTGTTCATATCCTTTGACCATTTATCAATTGGGGAATGACTTATATTCATATAGATTTGGCTCAATTCTCTATAAATTTTAGACATGAGTCCTTTATCAGAGACACAAGTTGTAAAAATTCTTTCCCAATTTCCCACCTCCCTCTTGATCTTGGTTACATTGGCTTTGTTTGTACAGAAGCTTTTCAATTTAATGTAATCAAAATTATCCATTTTGCATTTTATAATGCTCTCTAATTCTTGTTTGGTTCTAAAGTCTTCTCCTCTCCACAAATCTGTCAGGTAAACGATTCCTTGCTTTCCCAAATTGCTTACAGTATCATCCTTTACACCTAGATCATGCACCCATTTAGACTTGATTTTGGTATATGGTGTTAGATAATGGTCTATGCCCAGTTTCTGCCATACTGTATTCCAGTTTTCCCAGCAGTTTTTGTCAAACAGTGCATTTTTATCCCAAAAACTGGGGTCTTTGGGTTTATCGAACAATAGATTACTATATTCATTAGCTGCTGGGTCTCCTGCACCTAATCTATTCCTTTGATCTACTACTCTACACCTCTGCCAGTACCAAGCAGTTTTGATGACTGATGCTGTATAATACAGATTAAGATCTGGCATCACTAGTCCACCTTCCCTCGAGTTTCTTTTCATTAATTCCCTTGATATTCTAGACTGTTTGTTTTTCCAAATAAATTTTGTTATTATTTTGTCTAACTCTAGAAAGTAGTTTTTTGGTAAATTGATTGGTATGGCACTAAATATATAGTTTAGTTTGGGTAAAATTGTCATTTTTATTATATTAGCTCAACCCAGCCATGAGCAATTGATATTTTTCCAACTATTTAGATCTGATTTTATTTGTGTGAGAAGTGTTTTGTAGTTGTGATCATATAGATTCTGGGTTTGTTTTGGCAAATAGATTCCCAAATATTTTATAATGTCTACAGTGACTTTAGATGAGATTTCTCTTTTTATCTCTTGCTGTTGAGTTTCATTAGAGATGTACAGGAATGCTGAGGATTTATGTGGGTTTATTTTATATCCTGCAACTTTGCCAAATTTATTTATTGTCTCAAGTAGTTTTTTACTTGATTCTCTAGGATTCTCTAAGTATATCATCGTATCATCTGCGAAGAGTGATAGCTTGGTCACTTCTTTGCCTAATTTGATTCCTTTGATTTCTTTTTCTTCTCTAATTGCTACTGCTAGTGTTTCTAGTACCAGATTGAATAAGAGGGGTGATAGTGGACACCCTTGTTTCACTCCTGATCTTATTGGAAAGGCTTCTAGTTTATCCCCATTGCATATAATACTTGCTGATGGTTATAAATAGATGCTATCAACTATTTTAAGGAAGGCTCCACTTATTCCTATACTTTCTAGTGTTTTTAATAGGAATGGATGTTGTACTTTGTCAAAAGCCTTTTCTGCATCTATTGAGATGGTCACATGGTTTCTGCTAGTTTTATTGTTGATATGCTCAATTATACTGATGGTTTTCCTAATATTAATCCACCTTGCATTCCTGGAATGAATCCTACCTGATCAGAGTGTATTATTTTTGGGATAAGTTGTTGGAGTCTTTTGGCTAATATTTTATTTAGAATTTTTGCATCTAAATTCATGAGGGAAATTGGTCTATAATTTTCTTTCTCTGTTTTATCTCCTCCTGATTTAGGAATCAGTAACATATTTGTGTCATAGAAAGAGTTTGGTAGGACTCCTTCCTCACTAATTTTCCCAAATAGTTTATAGAGTATTGGAATCAATTGTTCTTTAAATGCTTGATAGAATTCACTGGCCCTGGAGGTTTTTTCCTAGGGAGTTCATTGATAGCTTGTTTGATTTCTTTTTCTGAGATGGGGCTATTTAGGTAATTCACTTCCTCTTCAGTTAATCTGGGCAACTTGTGATTTTGTAAATATTCATCCATTTCACTAAGATTGTCATATGTATGTGCATACAATTGGGAAAAATAATTCCTCATTATTTTTTGATTTCCTCTTCATTGGAGGTAGATTCACCCTTTTTATTTTTGATACTCATAATTTGGTTTTCTTCTTTCTTTTTTTATCATATTGACTAAGGGTCTATCAATTTTGTTGATTTTTTCATAAAACCAGCTCTTAGTTTTATTTATTAATTCAATGGTTTTCTTAATTTCAATTTTATTAATCTCACCTTTGGTTTTCAATATTTCTAATTTAGTACTAAATTGGGGATTTTCAATTTGTTCTTTTTCTAGCTTTTTCAATTGCATGTCCAATTCATTGACCTCCCTTCTCTCTGCTTTAATTAAGTATGCACTCAGGGATATAAAACTTCCCCTGAGAACTGCCTTTAGTGCATCCCACAAATTTTGGTATGTTGTCTCATTATTATCATTCTCTTGAATGAAATTATTGATTGTTTCTATAATTTCTTGTTTGACCCACCATTTTTTAGGATTAAATTGTTTAATTTCCAATTAGTTTTTAGTCTATCTTTCCATGGCACTTTATTGCATATAATTTTTATTGCATCATGATCTGAGAATGGTGCATTTAATGTTTCTGCCTTTCTGCACTGGATTGTGAGGTTTTTATGCCCTAGTACATGGTCTATTTTTGAGTATGTACCATGCACTGCTGAAAAGAAAGTAAATTCCTTTTTATCCCCATTCAGTTTTCTCCAGAGATCCATCATACCTAGTCTCTCTAAGATTCTATTCACCTCCTTAACTTCTTTCTTGTTTATTTTGAGGTTAGATTTATCGAGTTCAGAGAGGGGGAGATTAAGGTCCCCCACTAGTATAGTTTTGCTATCTATTTCTTCCTCTAATTCCTTTAACTTCTCCTCTAGGAATTTGGATGCTATACCACTTGGTGCATATATATTAAGTAGTGATATTGCTTCATTCTCAATGGTGCCTTTTAGTAGGATATAGTTTCCTTCCTTATCTCTTTTACTTAGATCTATTTTTGCTTTTGCTTTATCTGAGATAAGTATTGATAACCCTGCTTTTTTTACTTTAGCTGAGGCATAATAAATTTTACTCCAACCTTTTACCTTGACCCTGTGGGTGTCCCTTTGTTTCAAATGTGTTTCTTGTAGACAGCATATTGTAGGATTATGGTTTTGAATCCATTCTGCTATCCACCTCTGTTTTATGGGAGAGTTCATCCCATTCACATTCACAGTAATGATGACTATCTGTCTCTTCCCCTCCATCCTATTCCCTCCCCTGTTTATGTTTTTGTTTCTTCCCTCTCCCTTCCCCTCCTTGAAGTTTTCCCTTTTGACCACCCCCTCCCTCAGTGTTCCCACCCAGTGATCCCCCTTCTTAACCTACCCTCTCCCCTTAATACTGTTTCCCTCCCTTCTAATCCCCCCCTTTAGTCTTCTCTTTTTCACCCCCCCCTTACCCTTCCACTATCTATAGGACACAATAAATTTTTATACTTATCAGAGTAAATTACTCCCTGTTTGATTCCAAACCAATGAGAGTAAATTTCAAACAGTGCTCCTCTCCCTCCCTCCTTTTCCTCTATTTAATGAATTTATGTGTCTATTCACATTAGAATCTTAAACTTCACTGATTAAGTTGATCCCTCTTTGAACCAGAACCAGTGAAAATAGTGTTTAAATGATGTTCCTCTCCCTCTTTCTTTCCCCTCTTCTATAGTGTGTTTTAATACCTTTTCAGATGGCATATTTTACCTTTCCCTATCTCATCCTTTCCTTTTTCCCATTACAGTCCCTTTGATAACCTTAATAGTTTTTTTTTAGACTTCATATTAGTGTATTCATACCCACACACTCTATCTAAGTATAACCCTTTTGAAGGTCATGATAATCATAAAGATTTCGAATATTGACAGTTATCAGCTCCACATATAGCGATGTGAACATTTTACTCTTGTTGCACCCCAAGTAATGAGCGTGTGTTTGTGGGTGTGGGTGTGTGTACTTATGCATGTGTGAGTCTGTATTTCTCTTGTTTACCTTTTTATGTCTTTCTTGAGTCTTGTAATTGGAGATCAAATTTTCCATTGAGCTCTGGCTTTTTCATCAGGAAAGTCTGGAAGTCTCTTATTTCATTAAATGACCATCTCCTTGCCTGAGAGATTATGCTCAGTTTTGCCGGGTAGTTAATCCTTGGTTGTACTCCTAGCTCTCTTGCCCTACAAAATATCAAATTCTAGTCCCTCTGCTCTTTTAATGTAGAAGTTGCTAGGTCCTGTGTGATCCTAACTGTAGTTCCTCAATATTTGAATTGTTTCTTTCTGACTGCCTGTAGAATTTTTTCTTTAATCTTGTAATTCTGGAATTTGACTACTATATTTCTTGGAGTTTTCAGTTTGGGATCTCCCTCAGGAGGAGTCTGGTGAATTCTATCAATAGCTATTTTATCTTCTGATTCCAGGACCTCAGGTCAGTTTTCTTGGAGGATGTTGTCTAGGCTGCTTTTTTCATCATGGCTTTCTGGTAGACCAATAATTCTTAGGTTGTCTTTCCTGGATCTGTTCTCTAGGTCAGTTATTTTTCCAGTGAGATATTTTACATTTTCTTCTAATTTTTCGATCATCTTGTTTTGTTTGATTGACTCTTGCTGCATCATAGAGTTCTGAGTTTCAGTTTGATTGTTTCTAATTTTTAGTGAATTATGGTTTTCAGTTAGTTTTTGAAGTTCCTTTTTTAGGGAGGTATTTTCTCCCAATTACTTCACTGAGATGTTTTTCCAAGTTGGTCACTGCCTCCCTGATTTGGTCTTTAAAATTTTTCTTAAGCTCCTCCAGGAATGCTATTTGGGCTTGAGACCAGATCATGATTCCTTCTGTGGTCTCAGGTGTGGGTAGAGAGTCTATATTGTCCTGTGTATTTGTTTGTTCATGCCCTGCATAGTAGGCTCGAATACTTTCTTGCCTTCCCCTTCTCCTTCTCAGCTTCTTTCTTTCCCATTGTGACTTCCTGTTTCTTAGTTTCTCAGGCTATGAGTTTAGGGCCTGATCATTGACTTTGAATGCCTCTGGGTGGCTAGTTTATGGCTAAGTCAGGGAAGTCAGTAAGGAATGTAGATGGGTAGATGGGGGCGCGTCTGACCACTTCAGATTTCTGCCTCTATACCCCTGGGCTATAAGTAGGCTTTTGTTGGTGAGGTGAGTTGGGGCTTGTTGGGACCCCTCCCTCTCTTCTCTTCAGACCTCCTGGCTGTCTCAGTTACACCCCTTCTTGGAGATTTTCAAGCCTGGGGCTATTTCCATTAACTTGGGATTTCAATCTGGGTAGGAGACTTATCTTTGGGTTTTCTGCTTCATGAAGGAGGGATGGGAGGATCAGAGCAGCTAGAATTTACTTTACCATTCCAGCCCCTGTATTATACAGGCAGGCTGTCTCCAACCTTCCAGGCTGGGGGCCGAATGCAGCCAGAGAAGCCGCTCTCTCCCCTGGGGGCCCGACTCTCCTACCTGGCTCCAATGACCCCTCCAGTCCCTTTGTGAGATGAAGGGGAGATGACTGCGATTCGTCCTTGGTAAGTCTGCAGGCTGGGGCTTTTTCTCTCTCTGGTGTAGTCTGCTTGTCTGCTCTTAGGTCTGGCCTTTGCAGACTCCACACGCTCTGCGCTCGTCCTGTCCGGACACACTGGGCAACCTCCTGGGCTTGACTCTGCCACACTCTGTCTTCCAGTGGGCTCCGTCACTCCGAAATCCGCTCAGATGCACCCTTTGAGACTTAGTTGACTGAGGAGCTCAGCGAGGTTACTGCTTCCTTTCTGCCCGGCCCTTCTATTTTTTAATCCCTTTATTCACTTTCTAGTATAAACATCTAATTAATACTTTCTATACCTCGTTTTCATATTGCAGAATTAAAAAGTGTGAAAATTAAATTCATATCGCTTTAAGGAACCTCAGAGGCCAGTTAATCCAACCATACCAGAATAGCAATGCCCTTTACAATGTCCTAACAAGAATCATGGTGACTTTATGAAGAACTCCACTAAAGGGAACTCACTATCTCCTGGGACAGGCCATCCTGCTCTTGGATAAATCTATTTGTTAAGGAATTTTTCCTACATTAATCCAGATTTGCTATTGTTCAGTAAGTTCATTTGTGTCCCAATTCCTCATGACCCTGTCTTGGGTTTTCTTGGCAGAGATACTAGAGTGGTTCACTATTTCCCCTTCTCCAGCTCGTTTTATAGATGAGGAAACTGAGGCAGAGGTTAAGTGACTTGCCCAGGGTCACACAGCTAATAAGCACCTTAAGTCACATTCAAATTCAGGTCTTCCAGACTCCAGGCATAGCATTCTGTCTACTGGGGCACTCCCCAGCTGCCTCAATCCATATCTGCCTCTTTATAACTTCCATTCATCATTCCTAGTTATGGTCTCTGTGACCAAGCAAAAGAAGTCCAGATCTTTTCCCATGTGAGAACCCTTGAAATACTTAAGACAGCTATCTCATTACCCATACGCTCTGGACGTTCTCTTTGTCAGGCTTCCCCATATGGGGAGATGGAGCTCTCATCCTGGCTGACCTCCTATGGGTCCTTTCCAATTTATCATTGCCTTTCCTAAAATGTGAATCCAAACTAAACACTTCAGTTTTGATTTAATCAAGCCAGAGGTCAGTGGACCTTTCACCTTTCCCATCTGAGACGCTCTCTCCATGTTGACAAAAACCAAAACAACTTTTGGGGCTTCCATGTCATAGTTTATTCATTGAACAAAACCCTATAGATCTTTTTTCCCCCAAGATGAATGATTTAGCCATGCCTCCCCTATTCTGTATTTGTGCTCTTTGTTTTGTTTTGTTTTTTTAAACCAAGGGTAAGATTTTACATGTATCCCTATTAAATTTCAATTCATTAGATTCAGCACAACATCACTGAGATCTTTTTAGAAGACTCTGGTTCTCTCATTCATTGTGTTAGTTACCCTCCAAATGCTGTGCCATTGGCAAATCTGATAAGCCTTTATCCATGCCACTGACACATGACTTTTTATTTTATCAGCATGGATAACTCCCAGTATAGGAACTCAGCTCTCCAACTCAGATTTCAATCTATCAATGACTTTGTAGGTAAATCTTAGGGAATAGTTCTGAGGCTCTAAGATGTTAACTGACTTGCTTATAGTCACAAATCTAGGGTCAGAGGTATTATCTGAATCCAGGCCTTATTGACACCAAGTCCAGTACTTTATCTACTATACCACACTGCCTTCCAAATAATTGATTAAAATATTAAATGATGCAGGACCAAGCACAATTCCCTTGGACAGTCTACAGGGATCTGCTTCTAATTTTACATCAACCATGAATTGCTATTCTTTGGAACTGGTCTTTCAATTGGTTCTGAATACATATAACTATCTTGTAGCCCTTATTTTTCCATTTTTCCTTTTAAAATATTTTATTTTTTCCCAACTACACATAAAAACAATTTTAATGTTCATTTACAAATTTTTGAGTTACAAATTCTCTTCATTCTTTCCTCCACTGATGGCTTGCTGAAAAATCAAGCAATTTGATATGGGTTATATATGTGCAGTGATACAAAACACTTCATCTCTCCATTTTTTTTTCTAAAGAGTAAACTGTGAGAATCTTTGATAAAATGCTTTCATAAAACCTGGACAAATTACATATGTGTGTATATATTACACGTATACACATATAATTTGTATACATGTGTGTACATGTATATGCATGTATATATGTATATGTGTATATGTATGTATAATGTTGACTTTATCACTTTACCTGAAAAATAATACTGTTCAAAAGAAAAATAAAGAATGATTTGTCCTTGATATGACCACTGAGTTGTTTTCCATATGTTCACCAAATAGTCCCTTTAAAACATAATATAGACTTTTGCCAGAAATCAAGATCATATTTTCTGTCCTAAAGATTACAGATCCATCATTTTCCCTTTTAAAAAAGACAACATTTTCATTTCCATACTTTTTCTGTAGCTCTCTTGTTTTCCTCAAGCTTCCTAATATCCCAGAAAGAGACTCAGCAACCCTATATGACAGTTTAACATCAATTTTATTGCATATAGTTCTTCTTGATTTGGAGACTTGGCCTTTTCAGAAGCAGCTGATGCTCTCCTACTACCTCCCTAATCATCTTGGGTATCAACTTCACATTAGCCTTTGTTGCCCTCTCATTCACCTTGACAGGGTAAACAGAAACAAAAAAGGGCTTGACTATTTTGGACTTCTTTCCATCATCAATTTTAGGTGTCTCATTTACCCCAAGGAGCTTTTTTATCATATCTTTGATCTTCCTCTTTCCCCAAATATAGATATTTTAAAAAACCAAAACCAAATCCTTTGGCAATCCCTAGATTTCCTTTCCATTTTCCACTCATTCAGAATTTATAACTAAAAGTATTTTTATAGGACCATGCTATGTTTTCTTATTCATCATTTGCTATCTTCCTCTACTTCCATCCTCTGTAGTTTTCCCCTTGAAAATCTAAGTTGGTCTGTAAAGCTCCCCAAGTAACCTTTATCTCTTTAGACAATGGCTCCTTTTCCTTCTTACCAACTTGTTAGCTATGTGACTCTGGGCAAGTCTGTTTGCCTCAGTTTCCTCAACTCTAAAATAGAGAAAATAATAACACCTTGCCTCATGCAATTGTTGTGAGGATCTATTGAGATAATTATAAAATTTATAGCACAATGTCTGACATATAGTAGATGTTTAATAAATGTCAGCTTGCTTCCTTCCGTCCATACTTCCTCATTTTCAGAATTTGTTCCTGAGAGCTTCCCATTCTTGTTGGGTTGACTTCCTTTATAGAACTTTAGATCATGAAGTCCTTCCTGTGTTTCCTTCTGAAGCCTCTGAAATTGTTTTCCAAAATCCAGTATACATATTGGACTCTCTTTGATTTTCCTATCTTTCTCATATTCAACCCTAATTTTACCTCGTTGGTTAGGATCAGAACCTGAAGAAGTATAGTCTTTATTGGTTCCCCACTTTTTAAAGATCAGATTTTCATTATGGCAAGTTAAGAAACTATTAGTTGTACTGCTTTGGGAAGAGAAAGCACCCAACTAGAGGCCAATAACCAAACTTCCTTATCACTACTCTTTTTCCCACACTCCTTGTCTATTTTCTCTCGTGTATAGGCATTCTGTACTATGTCCAAATGAATCTATGACTTCATTAATTTGGAAGTTCCCTCCAGTGATGCAGAACACAACCCCATCCATCCTGCCCCTCCTGTGTCTCTCAGTCCATGTTCTACCATCTGTTTGGCACAGTGTGGGGGACCCAATGTACTGGAGGCTTTCCTCACTTTCTCTTAGTCTATAGTAAACTCCAACTAGAATATCACATCTTTTCCTACCTCTGTTAATTTTCATCTAAATATTCTCTCCCATGTAGTGGTTCCTAGATTTCCTGACATTCATATATCTTTTTATTATACAATGTTATTCCACCTTTCTTCCCAGTCTCCCAATGCACATATACATGTATTTAACTTGTTCCTCTCAAAGTTTACCACTCTAGCTCAAAATCACATTTCAATGTGGCATTTCATGTTATCAAGTCTCAATGACACCTACAAGGTCAAATTTATATCCTGTGACTTACCTTGTTTGATCCTAATGCCTTGGGTATTACTGTTAACCACTTTCTTGGATTTTATTTCCTATGAAATGATGATCATCTCCTGTGTTCCTACCTAAATTATTATTCTTCCTTATGACACTTATCTTGAATCATGGACAGTTTTCTCCTTCCTAATTCTCTTTATTATTTTTTGGTTTGATTTGCAACATTCTAGGCAAATTCATTTTTATCAGCCCTTGCTAGGTACCCTCTGTTCTTGGCTACAAGGATGTAATTCCCTTATTTTAATGCAAAATCCAGAAATTATTCTCAGATAGAGCCCCATTTGAGACACTGATGGAGCAGTCAGGAGAAAGTGTCATTCCCTACTTATATTCAAAATTATTCCAAAATCTTCCTAGAGCTCTTAACAAGTGAAACTGAGGTATAAGATTATTGAGAAAACTTGATGGGTTGTTTTTTTCATTTTCAGATTCTCCATTTCTCCATAATTTATTTGATGCTACTGTTTTGGCAAAAAAGTAGTCAGGAAGGGGGCAGCTAGGTGGTGCAGTGAATAAAGCACCAGCCCTGGACTGAGAAGGACCTGAGTACAAATCTGGTCTCAGATACTTGACACACTTACTAGCCATGTGACCTTGGGCAAGTCACTTAACCCCAACTGCCCTCCAAAAGGCAAAAAAAAAGTAGTCAGGAAAGAACTCTTGTTTTGAAATCTTTGAAGGTTTGTGATATATCTTGGAGGGGAAAAGTTGTTGCTCTGGAAGAGATAACTAGGATCAGTGGAGAGTATTATGTATTTTATGGAATCAAAGTTGGAAAGAAAGTTAAAAGTCACCTAAGTCATACCTCCTACCTTTCTAACCAGTGAAAGAATCCATCTAATAACATACTCGACAAGATGGAGATCCAATCTCTGAATCCCTTTAGTGACAGAAAACTCTCTACTTTTAGTCAGGTATCCCATTTTTGGATACTCTCACTCACTAGAAAATTATTTATTCCATTGTCCATTATTTTATCCTAAAATTTTAAAAGCTCACGGATGTTATCAGGGAATGATTTCTAGCATCCTTAGAACAATTGTGAAGAATGGAAAAGATTCTAAAGTATTAGAGACAGGCAAATGTATAAATTTTCCAAAAGGATTTTTCAAAAGTTAGATCCTAGGAAGTATGGACTAGATTGATTCCCAGATCTGCCAATTTCTAAGCTCATGACCCTGAGTAAGCTTCACTACAACTCCTAGTATTAGTATTTTTATCTCTAAAATGAGGATAAGAATAATCTCATTACCTACCTTACATTGCTATTATGAAGAAAGCATTTTTATAAACTTTAAGGCACTATAGAAACATCATCTATTATTAGTCTTATTTAGCAATACTGTCATTTCGCTAGATTGATCATTTATCTTTTGAGATTCATGCAGAAGTAGAAGTAAAATGTTGCCTTTACCACATGTTAACCTTCACCACACTCATGTATATTTAATGCCACCTGCCAGCAAAGATTCTGATTTCACACTCCACTCACTCTCCACTGAATCATCTTAACAGTGTCCCACCTGCATCTCTCACGTTCAGAGTCAATGATCAAAATTCCAATCAGCAAACACCAATCACTTCATCAGCAATTCCTTTGTTATCCCTACACTGAGTCAGAAATTGCAAAATCTTACTTTGTTTTATTTCTATCAACTTCAATTAATGCAAAGTTCCCAGTTTTCACCTTGAATTTCATATCTAGTATTAGTCACAACATTGATTTCTGTCTCTACATCTAGAGACACCTCTCTTGGGGGACAGAGCAGAAAGATGTGTGGTCCATACCTACTCATGTCTTCTAAATTCAGTGTTCCTTCCATTATCCTGTGCAAATGAACAAATCTATTTCTTACCATCTTCAATAACAGGACTTAGAAAGAAAACTTAAGCTCTTAGTACACACAAGGAAAAGACCAGCCATTCTTACAAAATAGGCTAATTTTAGATGCTCCAAGATCAGCTCTTCATCTCAACTGTATCTAAAATCTGTGCCTTGAATAAAGTAACAACCAGCAGAAACCTGTAAGGAATCAGATCCATAAAGAACTATGTTCTCTCTGAGTCTGAATGATACTATACATAGCAGGGATGCTTAGAGGGTAACACAGATTGGGTAGAGATAGATACTGAGATAAGCCTGGGTCCAGGAAGCAAGATAAAGAGTTAGGAAAAGAGCAAGTCATTGGATTTATGAGTGTAGTTTTGTTGTCTATGGTATTGAAGCAAAATTCCTATGTGACTGGACAAGTTAATCCCTCTCTCTAGACCTAGAGTTGTTTTTTTTTTCCTTCCCTTTGTTTCTGCTGCCCAGACCTGTGATGTCATTAACACAGGGAGCTATTAGTAAGCAAATCCATGCAGATCTGTAATTGTTCTGAAATCTATATAGCCTTAGAGATTTGCCTGGTACACTGAGAGATTGTGACATTCCCACGGCCATAAAGCTAGCATGAGTAAGATAAGGGATTTGAACTCGGATTGTCCTGACTCTGGAGCCATGCTGTCTTTCAAACTTCAGTTTATTTATCTGGAAACTGGGGAAGTAGATTCTAGAATCTCTAAAGTCATTTACAGTTCTAATGTCCTGTGTTCTGTGTCCTAAGGTTCCATCTAGTTTCTGATTCTCTGATTTCCATTCTACTGCATATTCAACTGCTCATCCTGAGAATTACATTAGAACAAGTATTTATAAAACAGATAAGGGTTTTCTCTGACCAGCGCCTTGCACTTGGTAAGTGCCCAATAAACACCCACTTAAGAAATGAAGGAACAAGTCTAACATTTAAGTACTTTAAGAACACGTAGTTAAAAATTCCACAAAAGCCACAGATAAATCATCATCAACCCGTGTAAAATATGAATAAGTAAGATAAATTTCAAGGTTATTATTTGCCTTCAAATCTGCTACAAAGCTGAAAATTCTAAGTAATAAAGACATAAAATAAATGAGCAGATTCTACTTCAAAATGGAAACAGTTGCTTCTGAAAAGACATTTAACTCACAGTTAGTTGCCTACCCAGAGGAGAGCAATCAGGATAGTGAAGGGCCTTGAGTCCAAGAGTTCAAGCCATGAAGAGAGAGAATATATTTAGGTGGGAGAAGAGAAGCTTGAGGGGAAATGGAGGTTGGGACTAAGTATTTAAAAGGTTAAGTGAAACAGGGATTGGAGATTTTCTGTTTGCCCCAACATGGGAGTTTTTGTTATTTAGTCCTTTTAGTCATGCCCAACTCTTCCTGACCCCATTTGGGCTTTTTTTGGCAAAGATACTAGAGTGGTTTGCCATTTCCTTCTCCAGCTTATTTTCCAGATGAGGAACTGAGGCAAACAGGGTAAAGTGGCTTGCCTAGAATCACACAGCTAGGAAATGTTCAGCACTCTATCCACCATGCCACCTAGCTGCCCAAGGTGGGAGTTACAAAGAACCAAATCTAAGATTGAAGTAAAAACTCTTTCCTAGTAATCACAGCTGCCCCCAAAATGGATTGTGCTGCATAGATAGGTAGTGAGTTTCTCATCCTTGGAGGCATTCAAATGAAGGGTAAAAAATCCACTTGTCAGATATATTATAGTGGAGATTCTCTTGGGGTATGAGTTGGACAAAATGGACACAATTACTCACCTACTCTAAAATTCTATGATTCTGCAGTAACGGCTAATCTTATCACTGAGTTTCACACATAGTAACAACTGTTACAAAAATAAATTTAAGATGTCTAAGGGGAGCCAATCATTTAGAAATGGTTCTTATTTTAAGAATATAAGAAAAATATATTCAATCCATTGGAACATCTTGAGCGAATAGATTTTATTCAGATGATATTCTATTAGGAGTTTTGAGGAAGTGGGAAATTGACACCAATGTTTGTGTTTGAGGAGAATTCTTTTCCTCTGAGATTTTTTTTCAGAAAGTCTATCTTTAATAAGGTTTGAATTAGTTCCACAAAGTCCTGCATTTGGGCTAAAAAAAAATCTACTGTGAAAGTCCAGAATGGAGGCAGTGTGACTGACCACACAAAAAAGGACTTCAGAGGCTTAGTGATATTATGCTTAATATAACCTATCTGGAATGTGGCCATTCAAAGTGTCACTGCCATCTTAATTTACATTATTAAAAGAAGAACCTACACAGTGAAGTAGGTGATGATCTCACTTGCTTATTCCACGACCAAATTACAGCCAGAATATCGTACTTTGTTCAGAGTGCCCCATTTTAAGATCACTGAGACGAAGCATGGGATGGGCAGGGATCACTGGACTTGGAGTGAAAGTAATCTGAGTTGAAATTCTGTCTTAGACACTTAACTAGCTGTGTGACCCTGGTCAAGTTACTTAATTCTCTTGTTCTCAGTTTCCTCATCTACAAAACTGGAGGAGGGGAATGGGTTTGATCATCTCTCATAGCCCTTCTAGACATAAAATGCTGATCCTCTGGAGTACTTCCAAAGGGCAGTGAAGTAATTGGGGAGAGTACTAGAGGAAAGGCCCACAAGAGGATGAGTTGAAGGAACTGGAACCATTAGCCTTACAAAAAGATTTTTTTTAATAAGCAATTGGGGTTAAGTAACTTGCTCAAGGTTACACGGCTAGTTATTTATGTGTAGGTGCTAAGTACTGAGGCCGGAACCGATCCCGGGTCATCCCAACTCCCGGGCCAGCGCTCTTACTGCGCCACCTAGATGCCCCTACAAAAAGAATTCTTAAGGGGAACACGATCACTTTTTTAATAAGTATTTTATGAACTACCATGTGGGAAAGGGGTTAAACTTTCCTTTAATTTCTTCAGGTGGAAGCTGTTTGATCAGTTCTCTTTTGGGTATAAATATAAAGTACATTTTGGGTGGTATAAATATAAAGTACATACATAAATATAAAGTACATTACATTTCAAGTAATGGTGGGACTAGATGACATTAAAAATGCCTTCCTATTTTGAAACTGTAACATATGAATAAGACAGCTAAAGAAGATAAATTCCAATGAGAAAATAACTCTTGCTGAGTGCCCTAATAGAATTTGACCCTGCTTAATTCTTTCTTCTTTCTCCTCCACCACCTTGATGATTGGAGGTATTTAATTCACATTTTATGGAATAGATCATAAAAAACATAAATCTAATATTAATCTAATTTACCCATTGCTAGATCATAACTGGGAAGCAGCAAGGTATAAGAGAGAGTTTTGGACTTAGTTAGAAGACTCATGTTCAAATCCAGGCTCTGATACTATATCAAGCAAACTATGAAACCTCTCTGAGCCTTAGTCCCTTCTTATGAAAAACAGGGAGAATGTATTACAAAGATTAAATGAAAAAAAGATATGTAAATAATTTATTAAAGTTCAAAGTCCTATTTAAATGATTTATAAAGTCATACAATTTTGAGCTTTTAGACCTAACTTTGTCTCACATGGTTCTCAATCTTTCTAATCTTTGTTGCCAAAGCAGGTATATGCAAATACTTAAAGCTGTGTTTTTTTGGCAGAGATGGAAACTCCCTCCACAAATGAAAATCGCAGCTTTTGTATAAACCTAGTACATGAATCCTAAGGAATTGCCTGAAAGATATAATGTTCACAGTCATTCATTCCAACAATACATTTTCCATCTCCAGTAAATTGATGGAACACAGGACAGTGAAAACACAAGACAGTGAAAACTCAACCCTGAGTTGCTGACTTCCATATTAGTTCTGAGCATTGCTATTAGCTAGCATTTGATGTTAGATATATCATTTTCCTTCTCTGGGCCTCAGTTTTCTTATCTATGAAATGGGAGAGTTTAATAAAATGTTCTCCAATGCTCCTAAGCATAGGCAAGATAGTCTACTCCTCTGAGCCCCATTTTCCTCTCTCTTGATGTTTGTATTGCCTACCTCATGGACTGTTAGGAGAAAACACTTTGTAAACTTTGAAGTCCTCCAGAAATGGGAGTAGTTACTATTCTTTTTTGTAAGCTCTCTTTCAGCACTAACATTTTATGTACTTGAATTTTGATATTTTCAGAGCTAGGTAAAAAGGGAAAGCCGGGGAAACAAACAAAGATAAATAGATATTGAAACTGAGGTTCAGAAAAGAATGTGCCCCAAATTCCACAGGTAGTGGCAGAGCTATGATGAGAACCCAGGTGTCCTGACTCCAGTAAAGGTGTTCTTTTCTTTGTCTCACATCACCTCAGTTGGAATAGCTCTGCTCACACAGACTTCTTTGGGTCAACCATCTGTCTAAGTATCAGTTGAGTTAAAGAACAGGATACTCCTAAAATAGCAAGATTGGCATAAGCCATAGGCAGACATCCTTGCTTCCTGGCACATACACATCACACTTACCATCAGGAGCTCAACCCTTAAAAAAGCAAGGGAGATGATTTATAAGCTAAGAATGGGACAGATAGTGGTGGTTAGAGCTGGACAAAGAACCCAGTAATTTCTCTACGTATAATAAAATCAGCTATCATGCGGAGCCAAGATGGCGGAGTAGAAACAGCTCGTCCAAGCCTCTCTGCCCCCAGATTCCCCACAAACTATGTAAAAAAGGACTCTGAACAACTTCTGGAGCCCCAGCACCCACAGAACGACACAGAGAAGCTAACCTCCCGCTGAGGACAGCCCAGCAGCCCTGCAGGAAGGACCAGCGCAGCGGTCTGGGACCTGGCAGTGCGCAGAGCGCAGAGTGCAGGAGCCGAGCCCAGCCCAGGTCCCCGTGAGCCAAGGTTTTAGCCCCAGGGCTGCAGGGCCAGCAGCCAGCTGGAGGAACCCCAGAACACCAGGAACTGTGGAGACTCCAGAATTATCAACATAGACTTGCCTAGGACAAAGTAAGAGGTTAGTGTCCTATGGACTTTGGGACCTGTATTTGGGGAATGCGTCAGCTCCCTCCCTGGGGGCTAGAAGCCGCTGAGGAGACACGCCATTTTGTAGTTTTCATAGGCATTTCCGGCTCCCAGCCTACAAATCGTGGGGAGATCCAGCGATCAGTCTTGGGGGGTAATCGCTCTTGCTTTAACCTCCCTGGATCTGGATTGTGATCTAGGGTGGGAGTTGTGGGTGGGTTTACAGCTTGCCAGAAACGGAAGTTGCCCCCCCACACGTTCAGGACGAAAATTCCTCTAGCTGGCCTTAAAGCCATAGTGTGGCAACAAGCCCAAAAGTCAAGCAATTGAGTGGCAACATGCCAAGGCAAAGGAAACAGAAAAATGCAACCCTAGACTCCTATTTTGGGGGCATAGAGCGGGAAAAGGACTGTGAGGTCAGAAGTCCTGCTCCAAAAGCCCCAGGGGAAAACATGAGTGGGTTGCAGGCCATAGAGGACCTTAAGGAGGACTTTAAAAATCAAATAAGAGAAGTGGAGGAAAAATTAGAAAGAGAAATGAGAAGGATGCAGGAAAAGTATGAAATGAGGGTCAACAGCCTGACTGAGGAAAACAACACCTTAAAAAATAGACTAACTCAAATGGCAAAGGAGGCCCAAAAGGGCAATGAGGAGAAGAATGCCTTAAAAAGTCGAATTTGCCAGATGGAAAAAGAATCTCAAAAGTTCACTGAGGAGATTCATTCCTTCAGAGTTAGACTGGAGCAAATGGAAGCTAGTGACTTTATGAGAAATCAAGATGCTGTTAAGCAGATCCAAACAAACGAAAGATTAGAAGGCAATGTGAAATATCTCATGGGAAAAACCACTGACCTGGAGAATAGATCCAGGAGAGACAATTTAAAAATTATTGGACTACCTGAAAGCCATGATCAAGGAAAGAACCTAGAAATCACCCTTCAAGAAATTCTCAAGGAAAACTGCCCTGATGTTTTAGATCCAGAGGGCAAAATAGAGGTTGAAAGAATCCACAGATCACCTCCTGAAAAAGATCCCAAAAAGAAAACTCCCAGGAATATTATAGCCAGGTTCCAGAATCCCCAGATCAAGGAGAAAATACTACAAGCAGCCAGGAAGAAACAATTTCAATATTGTGGAAACACAATCAGAATAGCCCAGGACCTGGCAGCTTCTACACTGAGGGATCGAAGGGCATGGAATATGATATTCCAGAGGGCAAAAGAACTGGGAATGAACCCAAGGGTCACCTACCCAGCAAAACTGAGTATTTTGTTTCAGGGAAAATATGGTCATTCAGTGGAATAGAGGACTTTCAAGCATTCTTGAGGAAAAAACCAGAGTTGAATAGAAAATTTGACATCCAGACACAAGAAGCAAGAGATGCCTGAGAAGGTAATCAGGGAAAAGAAATCAAAAGGAACTTATCAAAGTTGAACTATTTACATTCCTCTATGGAAAAGCAATAACTGTGACTGATGATATCTTTCTCACTATGAAAATAATGGAAGAAGGGGGTGTGGTCATATGAATACATATGTGAATGTGTGTGTATATGGTTACAGTTATATATGGATAGAGGGCATAGGTTGAATTTGTTGGGAAGGGAGAATACTCAAGGGATGAAATTATGAGGTGAGAGAGGAAAGTGGCAAGAGGAGATGGGGAGAGACAGGGTAGGGTAAACTATCTCATGTAGGGGAAGTGGGTGCAAAGGAGGGGGAGAATAAGGAAGGCTAAAAAGGCAAAACCACATTCACATTGAATTTGGTTCAGGGAGAAAATGACATACATACTAAATGGGATATCTCAACCTGCAGCAGGATAGGGGGAAGGGGGATGAGAGGAGGGATGATGGATGGGAGGGCATCCTTGGGGTGAGGGGAGGTTGGAAGTACCCACTATAGAAGAGGGACAGGATCATGTAGGGAATGGACCAGGTGGGGGGTGGGATGAGTGGGAGGGAATTATAAGCAGCCTTGTACAATATATCTACTATGATAATGTTTTGCATAGCTAGACATGTACAACATATACTGAATTACTTATATACCAAGAAGGAATGGGTGACAAGGGAGGAAGGAAATGGATCTGAAATTCAAGATCATAACATTAAATGTTTCAAATATATATATAAATACTATTATTAATACTCTTTTGCCTATAATTGGGAGATAAGATGTGCAGGCATTGGGACACAAAGATTCATCTTCCTCTAATGGAAAAGTCGATGGGGGTATGGGAGAAGGTATGGGAGAGAGCAGATTGGAGGAAGTGATATCTTGTGGGACTGCTATTCTGGGAGGTTGGGTAGGGGAATAATGGGGGGAAAATGATTGTAACTCAAAATCTGGCGGAAATGAATGATGTAAAACAGAAGTTAATAAAGTATTTGTTTAAAAAAAAATAAAATAAAATCAGCTATCAAAGGATCTCAGGAGTAATGTGCCTCCAAAGACTTCTAGGCATATTAACATCCATCCAATGTCCAAGGTTTACTGGACATTTTTATCTAGCTGTGGTCACAAACAAGGGCTTTATTGGGTGGTAAAAGAATTCCACACCAAGGAATAAAAGCTGGTGACAAAGAAGAGAGGGTACTGTTTATATTTTTAGAGTCATCTGAAGGATAAAGGGAATGTCCCAGAAAGAGTTCCCATCCTGGGTCTGGAAGATCTGGGTTCATAAACTTAATACTCACTGTAACACAAGGAAATCCACTACATTTTTCCAGGACTCAGTTTTCTTATTTGTAATGCACCAAGAATAAAATAATCACTATTTCCCAGGGTTGCAGTGAGCAAAGTGCTGTGTAAACTATAACATGATATAGAAGTGGGAGTTATTATTAATGATTATTATTATAGACTACAAATTTGATGATGGTAAGAATTTTAGAAAAGTCACGTGTCTCAAGGTTGAAGGGGTCCTTAGAGATTATATAAAGCCCCTTATTTTATAGGTTAGGAACCTCAAGGCCAGAGATTTCTAGTGACTTACCCCAGGTCACCCAGCTGGTTAGTGGTAAAGCTCGACCTGAAGCCCACACCTTCTAAATCCCTATCCAGATCTCATTCCACTACCCCACTGAAGTGGTTATCTTCAATGATCTTCTCATTTATCAAGGTAAGACCCTGAGAAAACATACTGCCCAAATGGGATGAGGCAGCTTTGGATCAGAGAAACAATTAGTAACTTCCATTGAGTGATGGTGCTGCTGATATATGGCATCTTCATTGGTGAACCCTTCCATGAAAGGAAGAATTAATGAACACTCCACCTCCAAGTCCCAGCTGAGTACATTTTCTCCTTTTTCAAGTCTTCCCAGTATACTTTGCTTGACTCCTTTGCCTCCATCACACTCTGATTTGCTTCATATCATTCTCATCTGTACATGTTATATTCTCTTTGACCCTTGTCAAGCACACCATAACTTCATTTTTGTATTCCTAGTCCTATCATAATGTCTTATACATGACTGAGGCTTAAACATGCTGGTTAAACTTAAATGAACTAGGGGCAGCTAGGTGGCGCACTGAGTAGAGCATCAGCCCTGGAGTCAGAAGGACCTGAGTTCAGATCCAGCCTCAGACACTTAACACACACACACAAACAAAAAAACTTAGCCATGTGACCTTGGGCAAGTTACTTAACCCCAACTGCCCTCCAAAAAGCAAAAACAAAAAAACAAAAAAACCAAACAAACAAAAAAAAACTTAAATGAACTAGCTATGTGAACTCACAAAAGTTACTTAATTCCTCTGTGCCTCAGTTTCCTCTTCTTTAAAATGAGGGAGTTGAGTTTGATGACCTCTAAGACCCCTTCCACCTCTCAACATATGATTCTATTATATTTTTGTAGAGCAGTCAGGTCTTTCTCTTCCCATTGGGGAAACCTACTTGAAGAAGCAGGATAAGATCAAATAAGCATATATGGCAAGGAATTCGGTATTGACAAGGCTGAAGAGGCCCAAGCCAACCTCATGCTCCTATGAATCGTCTTTGCACGTATCCGTTCCTATGGTCAATGTGGGGGATAAAGGTGAACTGCTTTATTTTTATTTGTTTTATCCAAGCATTACTTATTCACTACTCCAAGCTGCCTGATGCATAAGATAAGCAACAAAAATAGTCAAGGAGTGACAGTCCTCCACTGCCACAAAATTACTCTTGCCTAATGCCATCTTAGACTTTCCCTTAGCCTAAGCATGTCTAAAGGACCTTAAAGACAAAAACAAACAAACAAACAAACTAAAAAAAAAAAAAACTAGCAGGAACTCCACAGAAATCATTGTAAATCTGGCACCATACTTCTTGGTCTACCCATACAATACCCCTTCTCTCTAGAACTTACAATCTTTTAATTGACAGCAAGGAAACCTTGATCAGACTATAACAATGAACTTAGAAATACTGAATTATATGTTCCTGTATATGGCTGCTGTGGCCAAAGGAGATTTAGTGTCTCCTTTGGTTTATGTGATTTGCTTCCTTAAATCTTATGTTCACATTCCTAGGTGTTTGACCTTGGGCAGGACAGTCTCCCTGGGGCATGTTAGACTGTCTTAAAAAAGAACAGAAACATTTTCTCCTTCCATTTCAGTGTTCTCTGCAATGGACCATGCTGCTCCCCAAGTCTCTTGACGCCTGGTTTAATGTTGTTTCCACAATATTCTCTAAAAACTTATTAGAAGTGGGTAGATTGAGGGAAGGGCAGCTAGGTGATGCAGTGGATAGACTCAGGGCCATATTTTGTGAATTTAAATCTGACCTTGGACACTTATTAGCTATGCGACCTGGACAAGTCACTTCATCCTGCTTGCCTCAGTATCTTCATCTGTAAAGTGATCTAGAGAGGGAATGGCAAAGCACTGCAGTATCTCTGCCAAGAAAACCTCAAATGGGGTCATAAAGAGTCCGACATGACCAAAACGACTCAACAATAAAAGATTAGGGGACCAAACAGAGAGAATGTTTTCATATCAACAGTCAAAATCAGCAAGCATTTATTAAGTTTCTCTTATGGGTCAGAGACTAGAGATAAAAACACAAAAGTCAGAGTACTCGTCCTTACAGAACTTACATTCAAACAGAGGAGACATGTAGGTCATCAACACAAAAGGTAAAGCTCCTATTTCATCATGAAACTCAGACCAAGATATGATTTTACAACTGGGGTGAATTATTCTTTATCAGAAAGTGTACTTTGAGTAGTTGAAAGCTGATTCAAATTTTTCAGGCATATATTTAGCCATTTATATTCTGAATGGTATTTTACTTCTTGTTGCTAGTAAGCATTACAAGAAATGAAAAACTGGAAGAGCAGTTAATTAAGAGTTTAAGATTACAAAGAAATTCTCACATCTCAAATACTCAGAGGCCTAAGATTATTATGTTAAGATTTCCAACCAACTGATGGAACTACACTTCTGGATCAAAGAAGCATTTTTTTAAAAATAAGGCTGAATAAGGAGGGGGAAAACAGAAACACTCTCTTTGGAGAGAACTGTTCAATGTGTGAGGATAATTTTTTTTAAAAAACCCAATATTTTTATTATATTCATACAACCAAACCTGCCTGTTCTAGTTCCTGTTAATACTTTCCAGTAATGTAGAAATGGAGACAAATTTATACTTCTCTTTCCATCAGAACAAAACCAGGGAAAGAACTAATTTTGGTTTTTGGTCTTGGGGTAGAAAAGTTACAAGTCATGGAACTCAAAATACTTGAGTTTTAATTCCTAACTACATAAAATTAAGCAAATTACTATTCTTGCTGTGTCTATTTTCTCATCTGTGAAATGGGAATAACAATACTGGATCCAATTGTCTTCACACATGAGAAACTTCATAACTATAAAGTAGTACATTAGTGAGTTACTAGCATGGTCATTTCATGGATGAGTAGGGCAGTACAGTGGATAGAACAAAGGACTCAAACTCAGGAAGACTTGGGCTCAGATCCTGCTTCAAACACTTCCTAGCTATGTGACCAAGGGCAAGTCACTTGGCCTCTCTGCACTTCAGTGTTCTCCTCTGTAAAATGAAGATAATAGCAGCACCTACCTCATTGGGTCATTAAGAGGATTAAGTGACTTAACATACGTTAAGCTGTAAACCTTAAAGTAATATATAAATACTAATTACTATTACTATTGTTATTATTATCTCCTTTCTGAAATTATTTTCATTTCTATAGTACTGGTCCAAATATTGGCCATGCTTTCTCTAAAAATATGAATGTTTCAAAACCCAAGTGGACTATGAATGCATTCTTAGTACTATGACTTCAGAGCTAAGGAATCATTCAGAACTTAAGGAATCAATAATCAATCAAGTAATAAACATTTATTAAGCATTTACTATAGGCCAGGCACTATGTTAAGGGCTGGCTATACTAACAGGTGGCACTGGTTATACAGAGTGTTATTTATCTGTTATTAAGTGAGTAGAGAGATTATTTATGGTGTTTGTTTTTAAATTAAAACAATTGACATTTACATAGAGTTTGAGAGTTTCATTATAAATGAAATCAGAAGATATTTATAAACTACATCTAAATGGAAGGTTGAACATATGTGTGTCCATGGTATATCCCCTTCACCCTCTCTTCCCCCCTTCCCCCAAAAGAGTATAAGCCCCTTGAGGACAAAAACGATTTTTTTTTTGTCTTTGTACACCCACTTCCCCAGCCCCCTAGAAGGTAAGATCCTTGATAGCAGGGACCATTTGTTTTTGTCTTTATATCTCCAGAGCTTAGCACCACACCTGGCACACAGTTATTGGTTATTAATATTTATTAAATTGATTTGATAAAGTAAAATAAATAGAAAGCTGACTCATAAGCTCTCCTCTGAGAGATGTGAAAAAAAAACAGTCAGAGGAGTCAAGGTAAGAAGATACATCATTTTGTCTGGGACAAAGTTATCTTAGAGAGCTTGATCAAGAAGCATTTATTAAACACTCACTATTTGCCCAGCACTATGCTACGTGTGGTGAGATAAAAAGAAAGAATGAATCAACCCTAGATCTCAAAGAGTTTATAATCTATAGATGACAGTATGGACACATGATTATACATGAGATAATAGATATTACATGAAATAAAAGCAAAGTAGTTAAAAAGAGGGCACGGAGGGAGAGAGGGCATTAGCAGTTGAAAGGAACAGTCCACCATGATTGGAATCACAGCTATATTTTAGAGGAGGAAGCAGGAAATTCTGTGAGGAACTTTATAATATCCTCAAAACCAAGCCAACCTTTACCTTCTTTGCCATGCAAATTCAACATAGGAATAAGGAAGAAAAGTAAAAAAAAAAATAGTTTGGTACTAAGAAATGAAAGACTCTAAAGGTTCTGGATTACACATCTGGATTGCATCAATATAGTCTTTGAGATTTGGAAGTTTCTGGATAAGGATACATCTGAAGTTAGAAAAAAATGAAAATGATTGTATTTTAACAGACAAGAAATGAGTGGTTGATGTGTAGCAGTTATTTTAGAATTGGAGGTTTGTATATATTCAGAGCACTGACCAATTAGAACGAAGACCAAAATTAATAGCAAAGTAGGGGAAAAACCAACAGAGATGAGATTATATTGAGTATAATTACAACAGCTCTGACTCAACATATTCAAGTAAGCTTCTTACTCTAAAACTGGGCAATAAATATAGATTTTTATTCTTATTATTAACATCTATGAGATACCTTTTAGTCTATAGTGATCATGATGACAAAGAGGTCAAAGAAATCCAGAAACTATCTTTGCAGGTAAATACTGTAAGGGCATTATCTATTTAAAAGATGGTTATATGTAAGATAATATACATTATATATATGTACATATGTACACATATACATACATACATATATGTGTAAATAAAATGGTCATTTGTATAGAAGATTGAAAATTGAACAATATCATCTCAAAAAGCTGGGAAGAAGCCATACAAGGCCAAAGGAACTAATGGAAAGCTTGGTAGACTACCCAATTAACCACATCACCTTAAGAACATTTGGAGAAGAAACTGTCTATAAGAAAGCAGGTAATACTTCTATAATTTTGATAGCAATGGCTTCTCATTCTCAATGATAGCAGAACTATTATATTTAGATTCTGAAACATCAGTACCCATTGGGATATATGTGGAGTTTGTATTGAAACTAAAATGGATATTCAGAAGAGCAGCTCAAATTGAGTAGTAAATAGACCTCTAGAGCAGGGAATGCTGACCTTTTTTTTTTTTCTCATGGACCCCTTTGGCTGGTAAAGCCTAGGGTCCATTCTCAGAATAATGTATTTTTAACTGCATAAAATTAAATATACTAGATAACAAAGGAAAACAATTATTGAAATACAGTAATCAAAATATTTTTTTCAATTATACTGATGGACTTCCTGGGTTCCGTGGGCTCCAGGTTAAGAACACTTAATATAGAGGAAGTCCATTCTAGAAGGATACATAATTTTAAATGGATTTTGGATCGATTTGTAAGATATTTCAAAAGGAGGAGGGAGAATCACAAAAGAATAGAATAAAATAAATGGCATTATTAACTCTCCCCCATCAAAAAAAGAATAAAAGTTATTAGTAACTACTGACCTATTATCCATGAACCCACCAGCAAGGAAAAAGGTAATAGGGATTTCATTAATATGAGGACTTCCACATCAGGAAAATGCTTATGCTGATAGAGAGACATATTGTATTCAAGAATTCACTGATGGGGGCAGTTAGGTGGCACAATGAATAGAGCACTGGCCCTGGAGTCAGGAGGACCTGAGTTCAAAGCCAACCTCAGACACTTAACACACACACACACACAAATAGCCGTGTGACCCTGGGCAAGTCACTTAACCCCAAGTGCCCTACCTTCCCCCCTCCAAAAAAAAAATGCAAAAAAAAAAAGAAAAGAAATCACTGACTACCAATATCACACAAGATACACAAACAGACACACAGACATATACACACAGACACACATACATACAAACACACACACAAAAGAAAGATGCCTATTTGGCAAAAGTATTCAACACAGTCAGGGAGGCTGTCATGTTAAAAACAGACAAAGGATTTCCTAATAATGTAGAGGTTCTCCAGCTGTTCTGGTTTGAAGATGACATCCTACTGAGTGCCTCACCCAAGCCCTAAAACATCATGTCACTGGTTCACTGAGATCCCTGCACAGGCATAAGAGAGAAGAGTCTAGCAATCCCTACCCCTCCTGCCTCCCCCCCCCCCAAAATAAGTAGATTGAGAATGCATATTGCTGAGAAAATGACAGAGAGTTGATCAGGAACCAGTTATAGTTTGATGTACATCTAGACAGTTTTATAGCCCTTTCAGTGATTCAGAGCTGCCAAGTGCTGTGAAAGCATTCACCTTTAGCATTAATATTCTAGTTAAATGTGTGTGTATACACATATATACATTACACACATATGTATGCATATGTATATGTGTTTATGCACGTGTGTATATATTATATATATAATGTAAATGAAAACCAGTTGTAGTATTATTACCAATGACTAATAGAACGCAACAAGCAACATCCAAGACTTCATCAAGAATTCCAATGTCTAGAAAATGAAATGAGCTGATCATGAAGCAACAGTGAAGCAGAATAAATACCCTCAGAGCATCACTTGTCTTTACAAAATATTAACTAAGCTGGAGCAACGCCTCCAGTGCAGTGGATGAATCTTCTGATAATAGTTAATATTTGTATGATTCTTTAGTTTGCAAAGTTGGTGAAGTACTTGATATAGATTCCCTCATTTGATCTTCACAACAATCTAGCCAAGTAAGTACCCTTAGTATTGCTATCTCCTGGATGAGGAAACTGAGGTTCCTAAAAGTAAATTACCCAAAGTCATTCAGGTAGTGTCTCAGGCAGGATTTAAATTTAATTTTTCCTGACTCCAAATCTGGCACTCTATCTATGACCCCATTCAGAGGAGCTATATAAAAATGCTAGACAAGAAATATTGCTGGGGGGCAGAGTCAAGATGGAGGAGTAGAAACAGAACTTCTAAGCGGCTCCAGCTTCCACCTTCCCCAATCCATGTAAAAGGGGACTCTGAACAAACTTTGGAGCTTCAGAACCCACAAAATGACACAGAGAAGCTAACCTCCTGCTGAGGAAAGCTCTGGGAGCTGAGCCCATTCCAGCTTGGGCGGAGGTTTTAGCCCCAAGGCAGGCCTTACCATCAGCCTGCTGGAGGGACTTCAGAACACCAGCAGCTGTGGCCGTCTCCAGAATTATCAACACATAGATGCCAAGGACAAAGTGAGAGCTCAGTGCACTGTGGACTTAGGGACCAGTAGTTGGGAGAGCAGTGGCTTTTTCCCCAAGGGTGAGAAGCCAATGAGATGCCTTGGTGCAACTGGTGCCAAGTTGCAGCTTCAGCTCCTGGATTGCAGACTGTGGGGTGACTAGGTGACCACTATGAGGGGTAATCGTTCTTGCTTTAACCTTCTTGAATCTGGATTGCCTAGGGTGGGACATCCATCTAGGGTGGATGTCCAGGGGTGTGTGCCCAGCTTGCCAGAGCATGTGGAGGCTTCAGAGAAGGCACACAACTAATACCTCCAGCACCTGAGAAAACCCCAGCGTTTGGGACGGAAACTCCCCTGTCTGGTGGCAGAGTCCAACTGTGGCAAAAAGCCCCAAAATCAAGTAATTTAGTGGCAACATGCCCAGGCAAAGGAAGCAAAACAAACAGAAAAACCGAACATTAGACTCCTATTTTGGGGACAAAAAGGATCAAAGTATGGAACAGGAGGAAAACAGTGAAGTCAGAACTCCTGCACCAAAATCTTCAAAAGAAAATAAAAGTTGGTTGCAGGCCACAGAGAACCTTAAGAAACAGATAAGAGAAGTGGAGGAAAAATTCAGAAGAGAAATGAAAACAATGCAAGGAAATTATGAAATGAGATCAACAGTCTGACTGAGGAAAATAACACCTTAAATAATAGACTAACTCAAATGGCAAAAGAGGCCCAAAAAGGCAATAAGGAGTGGAATGCCTTAAAAAGCCAAATCTGCCAGATGGAAAAAGAATCTCAAAGGCTCACTGAGGAGAATCTTTCCTTTGGAGTTAGAATGAAGCAAAGAGAAGCTAGTAACTTTATGAGTAATCAAGATGCTGTTAAACAGATCCAAACAAATGAAAGAATAGAAGGCAATGTGAAATATATCATGGGAAAAACCACTGACCAGGAAAATAGATCCAGGAGAGATAATTTAAAAAAATTATTGGACTACCTGAAAGCCATGATCAAAGAAAAAACCTAGAAATCATCCTTAAAGAAATTTTCAAGGAAAACTGCCCTGATGGTTTAGAACCAGAAGGCAAAATAGAGGTTGAAAGAATCCACCAGTCACCTCTTGAAAAGGATCCCAAAAAGAAAACTCCTAGGAATATTATAGCCAGGTTCCAGAATTCCCAGATCAAGGAGAAAATACTACAAGCAGCCAGGAAGAAACAATTTCAATATTGTGGAAACACAATCATGATAACACAGGATCTGGCAGCTTCTACACTGAGGGACCAAAGGGCATGGACTATGATATTCCAAAGGTCAAAGGAGCTGGGATTAAAACCAAGAATCACCTACCCAGCAAAACTGAGTATCATGTTTCAGGGGAAAATATGGTAATTCAGGGGAATAGAGGACTTTCAAATATTCTTGAAAAAACAACAGGAGTTGAATAGAAAATTTGACATTCAGATACAAGAAGGAAGAGAAGCATGAGAAGGTAAACAGGGAAAAGAAATCATAAGGAACTTATCAAAGTTGAAATATTTACATTCCTACATGGAAAAACAATAATTGTAACTGATGAATTTTTTCTCAGTATGAAAATAGTTGAAGGGAATATATATATATACACACACACACACACACACACACACACATATAGGAATATATACATATATCTTTACATAAAGTCTTTATTGGAGGGTAAATAGGCATATGAATACATATGTGAATGTGTATATATATGTTTACAGGTATATGTAGATAGAGGGCACAGGACCAATTTAATAGGAAGGGATGATACTTAAAAGGTGAAATCAGGAGGTGAGAGAGGAAATATAATGAGAGGAGATGGGGAAAGACAGAATGGGGCAAACTATCTCATATAGAAGAGACAAGGGAAAATGGGTACAAGGGAGGGGAAGAACAGGAAGGCATAAGGGAATGGGTCAACCTTATAATCATTGAATTTGGCTCAGGAAGGGAATGGCATACACACGAAATAGGGTATCTCATCCTACAGGAGGGTAGGGCAGAAGGGGATGAGAGGGGGGATGATGGAAGGGAGGGCAGGCTGGGGGGAGGGAAGTTGGAAGCACACACTTTTGAAAAAGGACAGGGTCAAAGTAGAGAATAGAAAAAGTGGGAGGTGGGATAGGAGGGAGGGAAATATAATCAGTCTTCTACAATATATCTACTATGGTAATGTTTTGCATTAGCTACACATGTACAACCTATATTGAACTGCTTATCTTCCCAGTAAGGGTGGGTGACAAGGGAGGAAGGGAATGAATTTGGAATTCAAAGTTTTAAAACCAAATGTTTAATTATATATGTGTGTATATATATATATATATATATATATATATATATATATATACACACATACACACATACACACTGATATTAATACTATTTTATGTGTAATTGGGAAATAAGAGGAGGGGATATCCTGGGGGCCTGCTATTTTGGGGAGGTGGGTAGGGGAAAAATGGGGAGAAAATTTGTAACACAAAACTGGTGGAAATGAATAAGTTAATAAAGCATTTGAAAAACAAAAAGAAATATTGCTAAGTCTTGCTCAAGATGAGAAGGCACAAATAATCTGTGAGCTACACTGACAGAGAGAACCCACACTGCAGAGATCTGAGATAATTAAAAATAATCAAATCAAGTATTTCTATAGTACTCTAGGGGTTTTTTAAGTACTTTCCTCAAACATTCTGTGGAGAAAGAAGTACAAGCATTCCTTCTTTGCAATCTACAGATGGAAGCCAGGTATGAACCAAAATCTTCTAACTCTTCATGTATGGCTTGTACTACTTGGCTAAGAAGTACCATCCAACCTGCAAATGCTCTGATTCTGTGGCTCCAAAGCCAAAAGGCAACCATGTCATTATTTCTTGTTGGTATCCCACCCATCAACAACAATCACAAACCTTTAATAGTCTAGCACATGCTTTTTTGAGAGTTGCTGTGATTTGAAAAGTTCATCATCTAATTTAAATAGGCTGGTTCTTAGCTAATGCATATTTAAAGATCAGAAAGAGGGAAGGGCCCCTAGAATCACAGTATCAGATTTAGAGGTGAAATGACCTCTGAAACCATCTGGTCTAATTTCCTTATTTTACAAATGAGGAAATTGTGACCCCAAAAATAGATTTTCCCGATGCCACATAGTTATCAGTCAGCCAGATTTGAATAGCTGAGACCCAAGATTCAGTATTTTTAAAAGATGGAAATGTGTGGTACATGGAGCCAATTACCCTGCTCACATGTTTACAGGGTACTCTCCTACTCACAAGTTAAATCTTGGAAGGTAAATGTGAAATCACATATCCCAAATCCTTTCCCAACTTTCAAGAAAAGATGACCTTCAGTAAATTAATACTTCTGTTATTACCAGAAAGTATCTTTTGATATCATAAGTAGCTGGCCTAACCTTCATCAGTGTTCTCTCCTCAACCTCTATCTCCTTCACTGATGTTTTTATTTGGGGCCCTGATACTAGTATTTATTTTAACTCTGCATTCAGATTTAAACATTAAACTAACATGAAGGCACATGGATAGATGTCTCTAGAATGACTAAGAGGGAGAAAAAAGAAAGCTAAATTACTCCAAAGCAGACATGAATTAACATTAGCTCATTCCCATGCCTTTTTGTGTCAGAATTTTTTTAATAGGAATCCTAACAGTGTTTTATATTTTTAATAATTATTTGGTCACAACACATTCTGAGTCAGGTATAATATACTGGTTATCTCAGGGAAATAAAGATTTCCTTACTTAGGAAAGTCCAGTTCCTTTCACATCCAGTTTGAATTCTGATTTCTATGTACGAATCACCAGATAGCCTCTCCATTTGAAAGCTTTAGCTGAATTCCCATTTTCTCAACAAAGTTCTCTTTTCACCATTTATTATTTCTTCCAGTTCTATCATAAGAATCAATTTCATTTCTGTAGCTCTTTACTATCTTAATGTGCTCTCATAATCATTATCTTATTTGGTCCTCACAACAACTTTTTAAAATATGAAGGGCAGGAATTGTTCCCATTTTACTGATGAGGAAAGTGAGGTTCTAAAATGTTAGGTGACTTGCTCAAAGTCACATAGCTAGCAGGTGCTGACACAGATTTGAATGCAGGCTTTCTAACAGATGATTAATATTCTTTCTAATCACACGATGCTGCCTCTTGACAAATTGTAGGTTACCTCTGGGAAGTAAGTTGCCCAGGGTCATAGTGATAATAAGTGACAGAACTAATGGTAAAACATAGTTTCCTGATTCCAAATTAATGTTGAATTGTTCAACAATTTGTTGAACAATTAAATTGTTCACAATAAGAAGGATGAAGAGGGAGAAAATGTAAGGAAGTAGATTTTGACTTGATGTTACAAAGTTCTACAACTTAGAATAATCCAAAAGTATCATGGAGAAAGGATAAATTTGTTCTGATTGCATTCTCCAGTTGGCCTGCTGGGGGGTTTGGAAGAAGCATATATGTTCTCATGTTAACAGAAGCAGAAATAAAGACAAAGCTAGAATGTGGATTCTTACTCTTCTAAGGCTTGAACCATGTTCCCCGGCTCTTCAGATGACAATATATCAATTATTTGGTCACTGCTGGCGAATTCTTCACTCACACCGTCCACTGAAGCAAACTGTGAGTATTCCAGCTTGCTTTCTTGATGGAGGCCCTGCTGAACCTGCAGATGAATTTTAGAAAACCTGAGTTATATCACTATCTAAGAAATGACAAGACTAGAAAAGATAAAAGACAGATGCTAGAAGTAACAGATGAAATTATCATTAAACTTCTCTGATTTGCAACCAGTCACAGAGCCATAGAATGCTAGAGCCTGGAAGAGACATCAAAACATAGACCAGAGAATGATAGCATTTAGAAGGTATTACAACTAGAAAGGGACTACAGAACACCAACATTAGATCTGGCTGAATAAAAATATTAGAGCTAGGAAAGAACCTTGGAGAGTGTCAGATCTAAGTTTCTCATTTTAAAAATCAGGAAAACAAATATAGGAAGGAAGGAAGGAAGGAAGGAAGGAAGGAAGGAAGGAAGGAATAGGGGTGGCTAGATGGCACTGGCATAGTGAATAGAACACTGGCCCTGGAGTCAGGAGGACCTGAGATCAAATCGACATCAGACACTTAACACTTACTAGCCCTGTGACCTTGGGCAAGTCACTTAATCCCAACTGCCCTGCCTTCCCCCTCCAAAAAGCAAATAAATATATAAAAATGAGGAAACTGAACCCCAAAGAGGGCTCTCTTATACAAACACAAGCTAAGTGGTATAACCAGGGCAAGTAGCTGGGTCTCATAGGATGTTAGAGTTTTAAAGGACCCAGAAGACATGTAGAACAACCCTTACCCAAAATATACTTCTACTGAAACATTCCCAGCCAGTGGTCATCCTGCCTCCACTTAAACATCATTAATTATGGGTCATTCATTAACTTCTGAGGCAGACTCTGAGACTTGGGGACAGTTGTATTGGCTTGGAAGGTATTTCCTATATTAAGTCAATATATGCATCTGCAACTTCTACCCACTATTTCTAGCTCTTTTCTCAGTGATCCATCAAACCCATTCTAGCATATTTCTATATGACAACCGCTCTAATACTAGGAAAAAGCAATCATATTCCTCCTTAGATCTGTTCTTCTACAATATAAATATAACCAGTTCATTGAACTGTTCCATACCCTGACAAATGTCATGATTTCCAGTCTTCCCAATACCGTGTTCATCCTCTTATGGCTGTACTCTGGGTTATCAACGCCTTTCTTAAAATTTGTTATCTACAACTGAATAAAATACTTGTGAGTATGGTCTGCCGAGGCTGGGACAAAGGACAGGACTATACTTTCCATTATTCAGAATGTTGTGCCAAACTCTAAGATTGCATTAGCATTTTTGGTAGGTATATCACATGCTTGAATCATGAATCTTGCACTGCAAAAATCTTTAGATCTTTTCCACAGGAATCATTGCCTTAATCCTTTGGAGAAGGAAATGGCAAACTACTCCAGTATCTTTGCCAAAAAAACCCGTTGAACAGTATTGATGTGTTATGGTCCAAGGGGTCACAAAGAGTCAAATATGATTGAATAACTTAACAAAACCACCACTGTCTTATATTTATGTGACTGGCTTTTTAAGCTGATGTATAAAACTTTAAATTTATTAATATCAAATTTCATTTTATTAGATAGAGCCTACCATTCTAACACATCAAGGCATTTTTGAAACCTGACTGTTATCCAATGATAAGTTCCCCTCTTAGCTTTGTAATACATATAGAATATTAAATGCGTATATATTATATATGCATACATATAATATTATATACACATATAATATTATATGTATGCAATATGTTATATGCATATATAATAGTATATACACATGATATGTATGCACATATATTATATGCATATATAATATTATATACACATATATGTATATACATTTTATATATAGATACACACACACACACACACACACACACACACACACACACACACCCCCCTCTATACTTTCATCCAAGTTTCTTTAGGACCTTTCAGTTTGGGTGCCTAAAGCTGCACTAGCAAGATAGCAGGGCCCATTTTTCCATCTTATTTCATGCTACATGGAGGGGAATACTTTCACTTCAATGGAACTCCAGCCATGATTCTCTACATAGTATTCAGAGTAAGTTATGCAAAGGTAGCAGAGGCCAATCAAACCATGTATTTTCCCTACATTTCCTAAACTGTTATTATGAAAAAGAAGCAAAATGCCAGAGGAAGATGATTTGACTCTAAGATTAAAAGTTGCCATGAATTTTCAAGGCAAAATGTTCAAAGATCTTCAAAATTGGAATCAAATTAACACATCACTGATTACCTTGCCAAGGCTATGATCTCCTAAGATACATAATTAACTCCTGTCATGGATTTTGCCTGATTTCTTGCCAACTATAATACATTAATGAGGCCCATGAATATTAAAAAAAAGCAATAAACTAAAGGACAAAAATAAAAGCAGGTGGAAGCAAGTGGTCAGTAATGACTTATGTATGGGAGATGGGGCAAAAATCCTCTCTAAGGATATCCCTGACTGGAAAGGGAGAAGGGTTATTTATATACCCTTCAATGTCTCTTCAGTTCTATTGCAGTTTAAAAAAAAGCTTGAGGAAATTAGGAATAGATGTAGTTGGAATATAATGGAAAAAGGATAGAAAACTGAAGAGATTTGGAGTCAAGTTTCAGCCTTGTTATTAAGTAGCAATGTGACCTTGGCCAAGTTACTTCTGAAAACTTCAGCTCCTTCAACTATAAAATAAAGGCTTTGGACTTTATCAACAGTTTTTAATATGGGGTTCCTGAACTCAGAGGGATCTATTAGTAGATTTCAGGTGGTGGGGCACAAACTTGGATGAGAAAAAAAATATGGCTTTATTCTTACCAGTTGAAGTTAGCACTTCCTTCAACTATTTTAAAATATTATTCTGAGTGTGCAGGCATTGGGGCACAGAGATTCACCTTGCCCTAAGGCAAAGTCGAAGGGGGTATGGGAGAAGATATAGGAGAGAACAGATTGGATGAGGGGATATCTTGTGGGCCTACTATTCTGGGGTGGGCGGTAGGGGAAAAATGGGGAAAAATTGTAACTCAAAATCTGGCTGAAATGAATGATGTAAACCAGAAGTTAATAAAGCATTTGTTAAAATTTAAAAAAATATTATTCTGAGAAGGGGTCTATATACATCGTTAAACTTCCAAAGGGGTCCATGACCCTCCAGAAAGATTAAGAACCCTTGGATAGGATGATGTCCAAGGGAACACTGTGAAATTCCATGAAATCCACAATAAAAACTTTTATTTCAATGACTGATTTGGGATTTGGTTCAATATATTAGCTTCTTACTCCACCATCACAGGACATTCACTCTGGCAGCTGGATGGTGTAATGGATACAGGGCTGGTTTAGAGGCAGGAACACATGAATTTGACTCCTTCCATAGATGCCCACCAACTCTGTGACCCTGGGGATAACAATAGTCCCTATTTCACAGGGCCTGAAGATTGATTTTGTCAAACATTTGGCAAATCTTAAAATGCCACAGATTTGTTATTAGTATTACTATCAATATTATGATTCAGACCATTCTAAGGAGGGGTCTCCTACCAGCCATATTGCTAACCGAGAAAATTACTTTCCCCAATGACCAACTGCAAATATACCACACACACACACACACACACACACACACACACACACACACACACACACACACACACCCCCTACAACCACTCTTGACCTAATCCACAAACTTCCAGAGAGCAAAGTAGTTAGTTACCTTCAGAAATTCAAGGTATTTTGCTATATAGATAAGCTGTCCCTCACAAGGACCATGAGAATTTAATTATCTAATTAATGCAGTCCAGATCTCATTCCATATGCTATCTATTAGGGTACTAGAAGGTTAAGTCTGAAGGGGATAATAGAGGTCATCAGGTCCTAGCTTCTTTCTGTACAGATGAGGAAAGAGAGACCTAAAGTCATATAGCTAGTTAATGAAAGAATGCGGATTACAACCTGGACCTATTTACTTCATCTAGTGCTTTCTCCATCAACATAAATGACATCCATAGTGTAGAGACAATTGTCTAGAACTGGGAGTCAGGAAACTTGGGTTCTAATCCTAATTCTAAAACCACAATATTTAAATGCTATGAATTTTATTATCCTGGTTTTATAGACAAGAAAACCAAGATTCAAAAAAATTAAGTGACTTGCCTATGAATGCAGATAAATGGCACAGTGGATAGGCCATTGGTCCTTCGACCAGTCAGGAAGAGTCAGGTAGATCTGAGTTAAATATGGCCTTGGATACTTCCTAGCTTTGTGACCCTGACAAGTCAACCCTCTTATCTCCCTCAGTTTTCTCAACTTTAAAATGGGGATAATAAAGCACCTATGTCCCAGGGTTATTGAGGGAATAAATGAGCTAAAATCTATAAAGTGCTTAGCATAGTGTCTGGCACATAGTAGGTACTTTTAAAAAGGAATTTTAGATTTTAGAATTTGGTGTATTTGTTTCCTTTCTTCTTTCCTCCCTCCGTCCCTTCCTTCCTTTTCCCCTCCATCCCTCCTTCTTTCCCTTTCTTCCTTCCTTTTCTTTCTTCTATCCTTTTTTCCTTCCTTCCTTCCTTCATTTCTTTCTCTCTTCTTTCCTTCCTGTGATCACACATTCAACAATTAATTAGAGGTCCTGAACTGAAATATTTCTAATGTCCCTCAGGGCTAACATTTCAAGTTCGTGTTCTAAGATTCCTTCCAGCTTAGACATTCTACAATTCAATCTGGTCTCCAATTCATGTGCTTCTTTCTCCAAGCAGGGAGTGAAATTTGTCTTAACCTTGACTCAGGAACAAAATCTACTACTTGAGTTGTTGTACCCAAATGGAAATTGACTTCTCTGTTTCATCTGATCATAAAACTACTTTCTCTGGTTCTTTTTCTCTGTGTTTTTTTCTTCTCCCCTTAAGACATCAAGTCATATCTCTTCCATCATTCAAATAAACTAAATTATGAAATTCAGAATTCCTTTTTAAAATCTTTCAGTATACCTAACAGAGCTAATATCTCTTACATTTATTCTCATTTATCGACCATTTCCTATGTACAGAATCTTATGCCAGGGACCATAGGGATTACTAAGACAAAGAAATTGTGGTTTCTGTGCACATGAAGTTTATAATTAGGTGGTTTGGTTAAGGTAAGGACATGGTTAATCTTAATACAAAGCATTATTTTCTTTTGCCAGGAATGAGTTATAATGCCACTGGCCTTACTTATTTCCCAAGAGAAAGTCCTTGGTTTAGAGGGAGTGGACTTAGTTTCAAGTCCTCAATGGCTACTTACTAAATATAGAACCTTAGACAAATCTCTTCTGCTCTTGGGACCTCAGTTTCTTATAAAATGAAGAGGCTGGGCTATCTGATCTCTAAGTCTCCTTCTAGGTCTCAATTTATGATCCTACAAATATGTTATAAACTAAATGTTTATACAAATCTAGCATGCCATTATTCTTTATCAGAATTCAGTACGATTTTAATAAAAATCAATGTTTATCTCTCAAGGTATTCTTTATGCCTCTTATATATTCAACCATAAAACTTTTTTTAGATTATACGTACCTTGATACGAACAATGTCTATTTTTTGTATAATATATTGTTCAATGACACTAAGCAATGGAAGCTTAGTAAAAGATTTCTGAGATTGCTTATGCATTATTCATCACATACAATGATCTCTATTTCAATAGTACCAATAACAAAGAATTGACAGTATTTTAGAAAGACTGATTTTAGCTGCATGTAAAGGAATAACTTCCAAATGATAGCAACTTGTCAGTAATGGAATAGGCTGCCTCATGGAATGAATTCCCTAGAGGTATTAAAATAGTGACTGGATTAATTCAATGATCACTTATGAAGCACCTATTGTATGCAGAGCATTGAGATAGGTACTTTGGGAAACAGAAAGTATTCTTAAGTCACAGCCCCTGCCCCATGGAGCTTACAGAGGAAGGGAGAAATATGACCCAAGCACAGTTAGCCACAATACACAACATTCCAAGAAAAGTTCAGTAAAGAAATACAAAAGAACATGAAATGTGAGGTCTGAAGATAAAAGTCATTACTCTGTGGGGAGAAGGAAGGATCAGGGGAAGCTTTATAGTGACATTCAAGAGGAATTTAAAAGATGAGGAAGAATTAAATGGGAAGAGAGGGCAAGAAATAAGATAAATAACATCCCAGATCTATGAACAGCATTAACAAAGATCCAGAGACAGGAGTATATATAGGACATTTGGGATGCCAGAGCCAACCGTATGTGAAGGATGACTTACCTTCTGAGAGCCAACACTGTCAAGAGATTGAATGCTTGTATTGTGGGTTGTACTAAATGACCTCTCTAAGGTCCCTTCTACCTCTGTGATTCTAACATTCTGTAGCCTTGGTTATGATTATTTGTTATACAACTATAAGTTCAACCTAACTCACAAAATACAGCAGCATATTTTATAGCTAAACACCAATAATATCAGCATAGGAGAAAACTCATGTGATTACTCACCCGATTTTTATTACAGATGTTCCATTTGAAGTACGGGGACTGAGACATAAATAACAATATGACACAAGTAAGTACAAGAGAGACGAGAAATGCAATGAAAAATCCTGCTGCATGGGCACCGTGGTTTGGTGAAACCTATGAGAAAAAGAAGAAAAACAAATTTAGAGATTATCTCTAAGATAAACTACAGTGTACCCCCACCCCCCAGCCCAAATCTGTGGGTTTTAGCAAATTATAAGCTAAGGATGAAGCAATATTATGTGACATCCTGAAAAGTTAATGTAATCTAAGGACTACAGGAAGAAATATAGCTTCTATGAATAAGGAGATTATGGGCTATTTGTACTCTGTCCTGGTCAATCAGGAATACAGGGAATATTGTGAAGAAGAAGCATGGGTTAGTGGGTGGAATATTAGACATGGCAGACTATATTGAATACCTCAGGATACATTGGGGTTCTCCTCATTGGAAACTTTTATTTTTAAAAAAAAATTCTTTTTAATTTAACTTTTATTTTTTATCAATTACATGTGGCCAAAATTTTTTTAACTTTAAAATTTTTTTTAATTTTTAAAGTTAAGTTCCATATTCTCTCTCTTCCTCCCCACTTCTCTCCTTGAGAAGGTAAGAAATTTTATGTAAATTATGTATGTGTAGTCATGCAAAACATTTCCATTATTAGCCACTTTGTAAAAGAAAGCAGAGACCAAAATAAAAAACCAAGAATAATACAGAAAGTCAAAAATGGTATGCCTCAATCTGCATTCAGACTCCATCAATTCTTCCCCTGGAGGTAGATAAAATTTTTCATCATGAGTCCTTCAGAATTGTCTTGGACCATTGTTTTGTGGAGAATAGCTAAGGTATTCACAATTGATCATCATACAATATTACTGTTACCATGTATAATGTTTTCCTGGTTCTGTTCATTTCACTTTGCATCAGTTCATGTAAGTCTTTCCAGGTTTTTCTGAAAGCATCCTGCTCATCATTTCTTATAGCATAATAGTATTCCATTATAATCACATACCACAGCTTGTTCAGCCTTTCCCCAATTAGTGGGCATTCCCTCAATTTTTAATTCTTTCTCACCACAAAAAAGTTCTGTTACAAATATTTTTCTACATACAGATCATTTCCCTTTTTATTTTATCTCTTTGGGGTACAGCCCTAGTAGTGGTATTGTTGGTTCAAAGGTATATATACCGTTTTATAGTCCTATGGGGATAGTTCTAAACTGTTCTCTACAATGGTTGGATCAATTCACAGGTAGTTCACAACTCCATCAACAATGCCTTAAGGTTCCTATATTTTCATATCCCCTCCAACATATGTCATTGTCCCTTCTGTGTCATGTTAGCCAATTTGATAGATGTGAGGTGGCATCTTAGAGTGGTTTTAATTTGTGTTTCTCTAATCAATAGTAATTTAGAACAGTTTTTCATATGGCTATAGATAGTTTTGATTTCTTCTAAAAACTGCCTTTTCCTATCCCTTGAGAATTTATCAGCTGGGGAATGACTTGTATTGTAAATTTGACTCAGTTTTCTATAAATTTTAGAAATGAGAGCTTTCTCAGAGAAACTTGCTATAAAATATTTTCCCCAGTTTTCTGTTTTCCTTCTAATCTTGTCTATATTGGTTTTGTTTGTCCCCAAAACTTTTAATCTGATCTATCAAAATTATCCATTATATATACTGTTAATGCTCTCTATCTTGTTTGGTCATAAATTCTTCCCTTACCCATAAAACTGACAAGGTAAAATATTCCATGCCCCTATAATTTGTTTATGATATTATCATTGGAAACTTCTCAAGCATAGTTTGGGGAACCATGTCAGGTTTCTTATGATGAGAGATTCACTTCAGTATAGGTTAGAAGAAAGAACCCGAGTTTTCCTCCAATTTTGGAATTTCTTAATTCTGTGATTCATCCAAAGCCTAAATAAATTCTGCTCCCTCAGACAGACAGACACACACACACATACACACACAAGACCACTTTGTATTTGACAGGTACTAAGCACAACTAAATCCATGGGAGCCTGGCCCACCAACACTTCACTCTAAAGACTTATGGAAAGGGGAAAAAATTGTCAAAACTCATGGGAATAATGAGGGGTGGGGGTGGGGGGGGTGTCATGTAGAAAGGTAAGGAAGGAAACAGAACCAGTGGGAATCATGAAATTTTAAAAAGTTCACATGGAGGAAAAATTGAGTCTCATAGATAATCCACATTTAAATGAATTCTCCAAGACTAACTAAAAGCAGAAATCTGCCTATATTTATGGCTAGGTCTGTTCATGATAAACCTTTCTGAAGGGTTAGTCTCTCTCTCTCTCTCTCTGTCTCTGTATCTCTCTCTGTCTCAAACACACACACACACACACACACACACACACACACACACACACACACACAAACAGAGCCAGCCCATTTTTTTTATCATGTATTTGATGACATCCTTTATATTGCTTCTCCTGAATAAGTAATTGTGTATAATATGATACAATCTTCTCATATGGACTAGGCACCTTTCCATTGCTTTTTGGTGATATTCAATCTCAGTTCTTGAGAGACTATAGCATTTCATCTGTTTCAGGAAGGAGCTTGGAGTCATGAAAATAACTTTGCAATTCCTCAAACGCAGTTTAGTCAAATATGTTCCTGTTCAATTATGTCCCATACCATTGTCCATTCATATTCTATTAAGAACTACATCCCACACCCTAAATTCTGATGAGCACCCTAAGTTTACTATTCAAGAACATAGCAGACTTTTAACAATTCTAGGGCTGTTCTGGGGAGGTAGGTGGTGCCAGGGATAATGTGTCAGGTCTGGAATTCAAATGCTGCCTTGGACATCTACTATTTGTGCAACCCTAAGCATGGTATTTTGTTTGCCTCCATTTTCTCATGTAGAATGGGGATAATAGCACCTACTTCTCAGGGTTGTGGTGAGAATCAAATAGAATAATAATTATAAAGTACCTGGTTCATAGTAAGCATGATGTGTTAGATGATGATGATGATGATGGTTTGACTTAGGGTTTTTTTTTTTCCCATATGGAGAGTTAAGTCAAACTCTATAAGAGATCATGGGTCTCATTTAGGAGATTCTGTAACATTCTTAAGCTTAATGCAACCAGCACAGTGTCACTTGCAAATAGGAATGTCAAAAGTCCCTCATCATCTCTAAGGAATCTCTATTTTATTTGAATTTTGTACTAGATCTTTTTGGTGACCATAGAAAAAACACTTTTGACAAGCACACATTGTGTGTGTGTGTGTGTGTGTGTGTGTGTGTGTGTGTGTGTGTGTGTGTGTGTCTTTCCTCAAATTCACAGGTACCCATCCTCAAAGCCAGGAAGACTTGGGCTTAAGTCTAGCTTCTGACACATGTTAGCTTTGTGACACTGGGAAAATAACTTAACAGTTCAGTGTTCTAGGCCAGAGGCATCTGGGAACCAGATCAAAATGTAATTTGGAAATGTTCAACAAGATAAATAAAAATACAATAAAAATCAGATAAGGTTAATGTGTTGTTTTCTAAGTCAATATGTGGGCTGCCAGGATCCCTTTATGCCTTTGACACCACTGCTCTAGCCAACTCACAAACACTTAAGTCACAGAAAAAGGCGCCAGCCAGAACTACTCAAAGGATTTTCTTCACTTGGAAATTCCCTGTACTAAAGAGATCATAAGTCAAGTTCTTGATCTTATCTCTTTATGTTAACAATTAATCTATCATTGAACATTATTAGATCTTTTTCAAAGAATAATGTAAAATGTTTACATATGCATGAGAGATATCTGAATTGAAGAAAGTAACAAAGTACTCTTTTCTTGCTGTTGTTGTTCAGTTGTGTCTGATTGTTCATGACCTCATTTGGGGTTTTCTTGGCAAAGATATTGGAGTGGTTTGCCATTTCCTTCTCCAGCTCATTTTACAGATGAGAAAACTGAGGGAAACAGGGTTAAGTGACTTGCCCAGGGCCACACAGGAAATGTCTAGGCTGGATTTGAACTCTCAAAGATGAGGGGATTTTTGGCAAGGCAATTGGGGTTAAGTGACTTGCCCAAGGTCACACAGCTAGTAAGTATGTCAAGTGTCTGAGGTCACATTTGAACTCAGGTCCTCCTGACTCCAGGGCCAGTGCTCTATTCACTGTGTCACCTAGCTGCCACAAAGATGAGTCTTCTTAACTCCAAGCCCAACACTCTACCCACTGTGCCACTGAATTGACTCTACTGAATCATTTTTTGTAGTAAAATAATAAACACAAAAGGATCTACCCTTTCAGTCAGTTAAATAATTTTGAAGATGTGATTTTCTGTGAACTATCTCTTACAAAATTTTATTTATTTCCTTTTAATACATTCATTAAAAATACTATGAATATACATATATATACATATTTATAACATGTTTTACAAATGAGAAATTATTTGTTTTAAAATTACATATATACATACAAATGTATAAGTATACACACATTTATATATCTATATGTATACGTGTGTGTCTATGTATGTATCTTCCCCATCTGAAACCTTCTTTTAGCTGCCATTTTCTTTCGATATGGTAGACCACACTATGATTCTAACTGAAAGTCACAGTATTATAGAATTAGAGGTAGCTATGAGAACCCAGGGATGATCATGCACTTATGACGTGCCCTAGGTGTTCTTTTGATAATTATACATAGCAAACTTTTTTTCCCAAATCAGTCAACTACTTAAAAAATTATCTTGAAAAAAGCAGATAAACATGACCAATGAAATGGAAGAGTTGAAATGGTGGCCTTACATTATTCAGTCCATCAAGATTTGTCCTCATTTCTGCTAATTTCCACTTTTAGAATAAAAGCATTTCTCTATATTCAAACTTTTCACAGAAAAAAAAAACTACTTTCCATTCAAAATGTGTCTCCTCTATTTCCTCCCCTTTCCCACTTGTTTAGTGAGTGCCCTGTCAGAGTGACCTTTAGACTTCAAATGACACAGACATATCAACACAGCTTTGGGGGAGAAATGAACTATTTCCATCTTCTTGATCACAACCTGGATGTCAGCAGTCGCTGCTACAGAATAGAAATTCCTGGGTCAAAACAGCATAGGCCAATAACACAAAACAGGCCTAAGATAAAGTTAGAGAAGAAGGTTAATATTGCCAAGGAAACCCACATTTTTAACAGAAAGGTGTCTGATAAAAATGGGATTAGAAAGGCAATGCTATCTGCTGCTTTTGGGTAAGGGAGGAGGAAATTATATGCTCTCCCAATGCTTTTTTATTTTTAATTATTGACTCTCCCCAAAACCAAACTCACCTCATGCAAACGTCTATGGTCACTTCAAAATGGTAGGAGGCTAGATCGTGCCTGCAGGGTCCTCTCCTGCCTAATGAAGAAACCACAAACACCTTTCCTGGCATTCAGGTTCTTCCAAAATCTAGCACCAAGTTACAAAAAATGTTTATTAAGTGGCTATCTATGTACAGGTAAATAATTTTAGAGAACTGTCTAGGGAACTGAGAGATTTTGCAAACTGACGAGGTTCAAATGACTAGTTTGGCGTGAACCTTGGACTTTCCATAAAAGCACCTTTCTGCCATGTTGCCTTTCTCTTTGCACAGATTTGGTTCTTCATAATATTTGGAGGGAGGGGAGAGGGAATACTGAATTTTTGGCATGAGCAGTTTCCCCAGAATGAAATAACAATTGGATTGATAAAATGGAATCAGAGAATTCTAATTTGAAGGGACCATAGCAACCAGCATTACAGTATCCTTCCTACTGTTGTATACTTTCATGAGCCAAGAGATCAATTTCCATTTAGGTCAACCTATTCTATTGTGGGAAATTTTAAAAATTCCTTTTTCATTAGTATGAACTTGGGAAACTTGAGCAAAAGAGAACAGAAAAAGAGGCCATCATGAGGAATTTCTACCATGTAGAAATTGTTTGTTGTGGTTTTTTTTTAATACACATTTCAAATGTAACATGGTATTTCTAACACTGCCTTAATTGTCTTTATCCCTTTCTAAACTTCCTTCTGCCCTTATGATTTCTTAAATGATTCACTAATTTATGAGGTACCATTTTTTAGTATTGTTATCAGTACTTCCTTTCCCCTCCATATATAAAAGGCCTCCCTTACAGAAAAATACAATCACAAAAAAACAAATGGTCAATTTGTTTTGTGTACCATGGGACATTTCTAATTGTTAAAAAACTATTTCCTATGGTGAGAAAAACTTTTGTCCAAGTAAAACGATTCGATCTAATGTTATATTTGATACTTTTGACTCTCTGAGGGATCAGTGATCTCATCAATCTGTCTTTTGCCTCTTTTTGTAGCCCCAGAGCTTAGCACAGAGCCTGGCAGAGAGTACGTGCTTAATAAATATTTACTGAATGAATGAATGGGCACTTCTTCCAATGGCACTCTCTCAACCCATCCATGCCTTTTCATCATATGCAACTTTTCTACGTCTTACATAAATTCTTCACAGAGAGTTTCATTCAACATGCCAGGGGCCTTAATTTAGATTTGTTAACTCAGCACTGGGTACCCTGAAGTACTACATCATCATCCCACATCCATTTTTCCTTATACTTCTCTCTTGTGATGTCCTGTAGGCCAGTGGTTCAAATCTCAATTTTGTTACCTTTGGTTAGCCATATCCCTTCTCTGGGGCTCTGTTTTCTTATCTACAATGTTGTTGTTGGGTTGCTTTTTCAGTTGTGTCTGACTCCATCATAACCCCATTTAGGGCTTTCTTGGCAAAAATACTGGAGTTGCTTGCCATTTCCTTCTCCAGCACATTTTACAGGAGAATAAACTGAGGCAAATAGGGTTAAGTGACTTTCTCAGGTCACACAGCTACTAAGAGTCCAAGGCCATATTTGAAATCAGGTCTTCCTGACTCCAGGTCCATCACTCTAGTATATTTACCAAGAAAAGCCCAACTGGGGCGGCTAGGTGGCGCAGTGAGTAGAGCGCCGGCAGGCCCCAGAGTCAGAAGGACCTGAGTTCGGATCCGGCCTCAGACACTCAACACAAACACAAACAAAAACCTAGCCGTGTGACCTCGGACAAGTTACTTAACCCCAACTGCCCTTAAAAAAAAAAAAAGGCAATTGAGGTCATGAATAGACATGACTAAAATGACTGAACAATCACATTTTTTTTACCTCCAATTTCATAGGTACTAAAAATCTACCCAGGTTAAGAACTCCTGGACTTAATGGCCTCCAAGCTTCAACCAATTCTAGATTTTATGAACCACATGAACTTTTATGAGGGATAATTCAATACTTCAAAAAGTAGAGGCAGTTTACAAATATAAATTATTATATAAAGAAAAATGAAGCAACCTCCACTCCAAATGCCTGCTACTCAAGGCCTCATCAGTACATTATTCAGCAGCAACAAACCTTCAGTTTTGGTCACTCCTATTAAGACATGATAATAGGTAAAGGGTAAGTGTCACATACAGACAAGTAAGACTACTTCACACATGTGTCCTCCAAATTGACCTCTAAGACTTTCTCATCATATTCAGACCTGAAATGTAATGTCTCCAACATGACAACGTATCATTTCCAGGATCAAAACGTGATTCTGGTCTATTGCTTTTGTCTCTGTTTCTCCTGTTAGGAGCTGAATCTGTTCCACTGGCACTCAGATAATCTCTTTATTGTTATATTCTGACCCCTTCCATTGTTTAAATATTGTATTTTGAAAAAATTTTGAAGATTAAAATATCCCAAGTATGTGTAGCATACTAGATAGAACTTCAATTGCATGCTAAGTTATTTTTTTAAATAATAAAGAAATATATGTAGAATGTCCTTACTGTTGCATTAATAAACTAGTTTGCATAGGGTGGAAGTTGGCATCTAGCTCTTAGGGGAAAGATAAGTCAAGCCAACAATTTGAATTTCTATTCTTTAAAATGGAGGAGAAATGCCTGTGTTCACTTTAAGGCAATAGGAGGGTTTCTTCCCTAAGAGGGTAGAATAAGATAGCAGCAACTGCTAAGAGAGCTCACCACTTTCTAAATACTTATCAATATTACCTGGGGACCCGAAGGGTGGGGATTATTCTGCTTTTATCTTTGTGTCTCTCAGCACCCGCCAGGGTCCCTGCCACAGAGGTGCTTAATAAATTCTCACTGAATGAACTCCTAAGAGCTCACTTTTCTAGAGCCTCCCAGAGTTAATAATGCATTCCTGTCACAATGCCCCTGTATGCTAAGTAGCACAGATTATAGTATCAATGTGGGATAATTAAGAAGACCGAGACTGCTAGAGGTCAAGAGGTTTACCCTTTTAGAAGCAGGGCTAAGTTTATCTTGTTCTTTGTATATCTAAGTATAGTCCCTGGCACATAGTAGGCAGATACTTACTGAATTGAACTGAAATTTACTTTTGTGAGTTTGCATCTTTTTTTCTTTGCATTTCACATTACTCCTTCTCCATGGAAAGCTGCTCTTATTAGTATATACATGTTAGAATATTCTCCATATGAAATGTTCTCTATAATATCCATTACCTCCTACTAGGATCAGATAAGACACAATGCTGAAGTACAACATAAGCAACTTTTCCAAAGCTTTTTTGATTTGCAAATTTAGGTAACCAGCTTTCTCTGTAATTTTAATTTTATTGGTCTCATAAGTGCAGAACTCAAAAAGGTTCAGTTCACTACCTAAATTTAATTCAATTACACTTCTGAGATTCTATTATAAAATGTTACAGTTCAAATTCATCCACTGGTAACCACAGTGGGAGCTGTGTTTGGCAAGGACTGTATTAAACGTCAGCTCTCCTGTCATAAAATCAAAGAAAAGAGGGTTTATCAGAGCTGAGGAGCACCTCCATTTAGAAAATAAACTTGATAGTTTGCAATAAGTCAGTGAACCATTTGTTCCCACATCTCTTAAGCCATCAGTAACTTTTACCGCCTGTCTTTGGGAGATATACATCATCTAGCAATACCCCAATCCATTACATATTTTCCTGTGGCAGATTATTTTGAAAGCTCTATCACAACATCTCCTAAGATATGCACTGGAACAAAAAAAATACCTAACAATCATAGAGAGTTGGAGCCAGAAGGAAGCTCAGAAATCTTTTAGTTGACTTGCCTTTCTCATTTTGTGGATCATGAAACTAGGGTCCAGAGACAGAAAATAACGTGTCCCAGGTTAGGTTAATGGAGCAGTCAAGATGGCATCCAAGGTCTCCTGGTTCACCCTTCAGTGATATCTCTATTGCAAATAAAGGAAAATGCCAAGAAAACTAGTTCTTTGTGGGATGTATAAAATCAAATATAAAATTGATTGGGGTGGACTTGTTGGTCTCTAATGTTTCTCATAGTTCCAAATCCTATTATCTTGTGAATCTATGCATCCAAGTCAACAAGCAAATATCTAAGGTCTCCAAGGTCTCAGGGATAGGAAAACAAAGTGAAAACTCATCTCTAAATTTGAGAAAGACATATTCATTAAAGCATTATTTGATAAGTTGTGCAATAGTCCAGCTGTTCTGAGAAGTAATTTATAATCATGCAAATAAAGTGGGTAAAATGTTCATTTACTTTGATCCAGAGATTGCACTATCAGGCATATACCCTAAGGAAGTCACTGATAAAAAGAAAGACTCCATACACACTAAAATATAGTGGCATTCTTTGTGGTTACAAAAAAACTTAAAAAACAAACCAGAAGACTATTGATTGAGGAATAACTAAACAAATTCTGACACATGAATATTGTCTTTCTGTGAGAAGCAATGAATATGATGAATTGTGAGAAGCACTGGAAGATTTTTATGAACTGATGCAAAATGAAGTAAATAGAGTCAAGGAAACAATACTTATAAAGACTTGTTCAGTTGTTGTTTAGTCATTACTGATTCTTTTTGATCCAATCTGGGGTTTTCTTGGCAAAGATACTAAATTGGTTCACCATTTCCTTCTCCAGCTCATTTTACAGATGAGGAAACGGAACCAAAAAAGGTTAAGTGATTTGCCCAGTGTCACATGGCTAGTGAGTATCTGATGTCAGATTTGAATTCAGAAAGACGAGTCTTCCTGACTCCAGGACTGGCATTCTATCCATTAGCTACCCGACATAACTACTAAAACAAAGTAAATATAAAGATCAACTACCAAATAATTAAAAATTAATGTTGCAAGATTATAAAAACAAAAATGGCCTCCAAAAAGACATATGAGAAAACACTCCTCCTTCCCCCCATACTCTTTAGAAGAGCTACCAGTGTCCGCTGTTGTGAAACACTGCATATATTATATTTCTTTGACGTGTTGGTTGGTTTTGCCAATTTTTTTTATTCTTTCTCTTCTTCTTAACCTATAGGACAAAGAATGATTCTCTGGGGAGAAGCACAGGGTAGAAGAGAGCAGGAAATATAGGTGATATAAAAACGAAAGATATCAATAACCATTTATTTAAAAAGAAAAACAGTAGCTGCTCTGAAGGAGACTGGATGAGGTATGTAATGAGGGCTTGACTGAAGCTAGTAGTGATGCAAGTGGAAAGAGAGGGTCAGATGCAATAGATGTTCTGGAGACAGGCTACACTAGACCTAGTAACCAACTGTTAGTGAGAGACAAGGACAAGGGAATGAATAAGAATGATTTTGATTCTGTGTTTCAGAGAGACAGGAACAGGCACGTTTGGAGGAGGAACAGACCTGGGGGTAAGATACTGAGATTTCTGTTGGTCATAATGAATGTGAAATGCATGTAGATCACTGTGGGTCACAAGTATTGGATGATACAGGACTAGAAGTCAGGAGAGAAATTAGGTTTGGCAGTCATCAGTGTTAAGATAAATTGAATCCATGGTAGCGGATGAGTTGTTAAAAAGGGAGGCTCTGGGGATCAGACAAGAGGGCCAAGTATAAAACCTTGGAAGACATTCATATGGGAACCTACCCATTATTTCTGATGCTGTTTCCATAGAGAAAAAAATTGAGGAACCCAGGATTCCTTTCCCTGCCAAGAGATCTCATCCTCACCAAATTTCTCATAGCATTTCACTTGAACCTATCTCATTCAGCCCTAGATTTTTCCTCTTTCCATGACCATTCCTACGTCAGAGAACAGAGCCCATGTCATATCAGTCTTTGTAATCCCTTTGTCTGGCAGAGTGCCTTGCATGAAGTACACACTTAACATAATAGATTTAGAACTTCAAAGGACCTTAGAGATCATCTAACCCAAAATATTCATTTTATAGGCTTTTAAAAGTGAGGCCCAGAGAAGTTAGATGATTTGCCCAAGACAGTAAAAGGCAAACTTAAGGACAGGAAATTATTTTCCTTCTTTCTTCCATAGTCCCATTTCTTAGTACAATGTACTACACTGATCAGGAATTTAATAAATGCTTTCTGAATTGGATTAGACTCAGTAAAGTTTCAGAGAAAAGCCAGGATTTGAATCCTAAGTCTGTGAATCTAACTCCAGAGTAATCAAAGCTGGTTGAAATAAAATGAATTGTTATTTCATACAACTGACTTACAAAGTTATATAATGTGTCCTCCAAGTTGAAGACTGAAGCCCCATGTTACGCCAAGCACTATCACATTTTTAGAAACCCAACTGTACTCTTTCTACATTTAAAGACCTTTTGTTTGACATTGTTAATTGCTGCCATAGTTGGCATCCCTTATTCTAACTCAAACACTAAACTCTAAAGCTGAGGGACCAACTTTAGACAGACATCTGGCGGTCCCTGAGAAATGTTTGGTACAACAAATTATAGTCTTGGTTTTTTACCTTTGTCTTTTCTTGTCCTCTTATGGTCCAAAGGGCCTTCAACTGTGTTTTATTCTAGAAAAATGAAACAAAAATGGGGGAAAAAAGACTTATAATATTTTGGTACATGAGATTTTAGACACATAACTATAGAATGTTAGGTCAGGAAGGGAACTTAGGCCATAAAACATAGGGTGTCAGAGGTCGTAGGTACCTGAGGGAAATACTGTGGGGAGATTGTTGCTTTTTAAATCATAGGACCTGGGTTCAGATTTGGACTTTGACAGTTACCTATGTGACCTTAGGCCATCTCTCTCACCTAGTTTTCTTACTGGTAAAATAATGGGGCTTGATCAGGTCATATGATAATTGATTTAGAAGCTAAGAGGAGCTTAAGAGTTTATTTAGTCTAATTCTCTTATTTAAGAGATGAGAAACTGAGGTAGAAAGAATTTAAGTAACTTGCCCAGGATCACACAGGTTGTAAATACCAAAAACTGAATTCAAACTCAGCTTTTCTGACTCAAATGAAGCACCATGTCTATTATGCCAAGATGTTTTTTAATAGCTATAGAACATAGGTTCCTAAAGAAGGAAATACCGCCCCCTGGAGGGTGGTAGTAGCTTCAGGTGCAATTGGGGGGCATTGTATAAAAATAAAGGGGCATAGAGGCGGCTAGGTGAGGCAGTGAGTAGAGTGCCCTCCCTGGAGTTAAAAGGACCTGAGTTCGGATCCGGCCTCAGACACTTAACACACACAAACAAAAATCTAGCTGTGTGACCTTGGGCAAGTTACTTAACCCCAATTGCCCTCCAAAAAGTAAAAAAAAATAAAATAGAATAATAAAAAAATAAAGGGGCAGTGGAAGCATAAGAAAAGAAGAGAAAAAATTTTTGAAAAGCAATAAGTATATGTTTCATCTACTATATACCAGAATTAAAGTCATAGTGATTATTTTCCAAATAAACATACAAAATGCAAGTTATAACCTATCAGTGGTTAAATCTGCTGCTGACAGGCCTTAACAAGCAAATGTTGACAAGCAAGTGTGTCACACATTACTGGGGAGTCCGGTATGCATTGTCAGGAATATGTGGATGTAATGACTTGTTTACAGTACAATACTATATGGTTACATGTCACAATTTTGAATTGTCAAAATTTCAATGCAGGAAAAAACCCACAAATTAACAGAAAATTATTAAATTTAAGATGCATCATTTAAAAATATATATTTTATATTTTTTGAAATGACACAAATTTAAAAAAATGTTAAAGGGTTAAAGAAAGCAGATTTCTAGGTAAGGGGTACTGAGTAATTTCTTATTTTTTTGAAAACAAGTCTGGGAACCTCTGCTATAGATCGATGACCTTATAAACAAAGAATATAGAATTCAAAGCTTATTTTAGAAGGAAACTTAAAACACAAAATGTCAGAACTGGAAGGTCCCTTGGAATCAAGAATTTTAGTTATGGCAGGGATCTTAGTCATCATCCATTCCAACTTCTTCATCTAGGAGGCATAGTGGATATACAATGCAGGGACTGAAGTTGCAAAAACTTGAGCTCAAAACTGGCCTCAAACACTTACTAGCTGTGTGTCCTAGGCAAGTCATCTTTTTATGTTTCTACCTCAGTTTCCTCAACTATAAAATGGGCATGATAACAGAACCAACCTCCCAACCATTTTTACAATCCAATGAGATATCTTTAAAGTATTTAGCACAGCACCCTGGCAAATAGTAGGTGCTATGGAAAAATCCTAGTCATTATTATCATTATTACATAGAAAAAGAATACAAGTTTCCTTCAGTGCATCCCAGCCCAAAATCATTCTGAATCTATTATACAGAATGAGGCAACAAATGAATGGGAAAAGGTCAGCATTCAGCTTGCATGTTGATAGGATTAATTATTACTTTTATCAACCAATTTTTTTCCACTCACTAAACTCCACTCTGACTTTAAAAAAAATTCTAACTCAAGGCAAAATGCCAGAAATTTCCAGATGACAGCATCCTTCCTCCTAGGTACAAAAGCCCACATGGCATACAAGATCATCCCCACATTAATAATTAATAGGTACACCAACCACAACTGATGATGGCTTGCAATTAAATCTTGGGATTTTTTAGCTTTAAGCAAAAGCCTTAGATTTGGGGTCTGATGCCTTGGGGGATCAATTCTGAAAAGTAGCTTAGTTTTGCTTCTTTGTTTCAAATATTTGATTCTGCAACTGCATAAAACCAAAGAGGATAAAAAAAAACCCAGAGAAATCCAGAGCTTCTGGGCAGCATTATAGAGGAAATGACAGTATACTCAGGACCAGAGGACCTCGATTTAAATGCCAACTCTTCCTACCCTTGTGAACTCAATACAAGTTCCTTCAGCTCTTCTCTAGAATGAGGGGAGAGGGTGCGAATTTGATAATCTTTTTGGTTCCTTCCAGTTCTAAGTCATAGCTTCCTACAAATGGGGAGTCATTTTGAAAGGAGCAGAAATTACCCAACGTAAGAGAACAACTAAGCTTATTTAATGAATGAGAATATTTGGCAGAAGGTTATCTTGAATCTAAGAAGCAGTGGATGCCAGAGCTTGAAGGGACCTTCAAGAAAGGGATCCATCCAGTCTTTGTTTTATGGATGAGAATCCAAGGTCCAAAGAGGGGAAGGGATTGTCTATGACTACAAAGCTGGTTGGGAATCAGAACCTCAGACTCCGAATCCAGGTGTATTTCTTTGTGACAAAAATGCCACTAGTAGGCATTCCTAGAAATTGATCATTGCCTCAAAGCACCCTGTGATGGAGGGAGGCTTGGATCAAAATCAGAGATGTGGGTTCTAGTCCCAACTCCAACTGGGCAAGACAGCATTTGGAATGGGAGGGCTTTGGACATGCAATAAGAAAAAAACCCAACTCAACCATTTATCAGTTTTTATGGATGCCCATAAATCATATAACCTTGGTGATCTTTTTTTTTTTTTGGAGGGCAATTGGGGTTAAGTGACTTCCCCAAGGTCACACAGCTAATTTTTGTGTTAAGTGTCTGAGGCCAGATTTGAACTCAGGTCCTCCTGACTCCAGGGCTGGTCACTGCACCACCTAGCTGCCCTGATTTTCTTTTTTCTAACCCATAAAATCAGGATGATATTGCCTAGACTAGCTATCTCACAGGGTAGGCTGTTATTTAGAAAATAAAGTGAGAAAATATTCAAAGACCGTGCTGAAGAAGATGAAGAGTTACACAAAAGTCAAGAACCATTGTTCTCATTATTGAAACATTTTAGGAATCTCTCTATAGGCCCTTTAAAACCACTCAATTTTATTCAGTCCAGCTGAACAATCTATTAATGCCTACTATTTGTAAGGCACAAGATGCCATTAGTCCTCTTCAAAAACAATGGATGAACAACAACAATAACAATCATAAGACAAAATGAAAAATTTCAGATGGAAATACCAGCGATAGACTCTGAAAGGTCAGCTGAGCAGGGAGACTCAGAATCTTGCTGTCTCTGACTTCTTTGGCCTTCAGTAGGGCACGATAGCTCACTGAGTAAAAATCACCAGCTGTCGAAACAAAGAGCCCAAGAAAAAGACCATTAGAATCACTGCACATACAATGAGTTGTCCAGTTCCCACCAGCCCCCATTAACCCAGGGGTTGAGGTTCTTAATAATGCAACTATCTTACCCAGGCTTGGCAGCCAAAAAAAAAAAAAGAAAAAAAAGCCTTTTAAATCTGATTGACAGCCTACTCCTGACTCCCAAGGAAGGAAAACATCAAGTCGTGTTTGGCTCTCCATCAGCAGAGTGCTTGTGGTGCCTAGAGCAACTTGTGGGAAGCTTAATAAATAATGGAAATTAAAACTATGAGTGGGGCTTTGGAGGGACCTCAGCTTGTGAAGAAGTTAGTGGAACTAGCTTTAGACTTGGAGGCAGAAGTCTAGTATGGGGATTCTGGGTCTGCCCTTTATAAGCTGAGACTTTATATATGGTACTGCAGCTATAGAAGACTTCATTTCTCATGAACAAATGAATGGGTTGAACTAGATCATCTATAAGGCCCTTTCCACTTATATTTTGCCATACAGTGATGATGTGATTCAGAGGCTGGATGAACATGTATCAGAGATGCCAGAGGAGCAATTCCTACATGAGACAGGATGCTTCATCAGATAACCTCTGAGGTTATCAACAATAAGGTTTACTGGATTTGTCATTTGGTATTAAGAGAGCAGAATCCTGGTCACACTCATTGATTTATTACCTTGAACAAATAACTTAAGCCCTGAGAGACTCAGTTTTCTCACCAGTAAAATGAAGATAATAATACTTGAAATTCCTCACAACCATCCTGTGAGTACTATATAAAGAGAGATTCACAATAATTTGGTTGAAATTTTGGATTAATTTATAGAGTTACATTAATTTTTAGGTGATATACCAATATAGAAGAGTATTGGACTAGTAATCAGAAGACTTGTTTTTTATTCCCAGCTTTATTGCCCTCTATGTGAGAATGGGTAAGTCACAACCTTTTTTAGTTGCCTCATCCCTACGATGGGCAAGATGTTATAACTCTGTTCTACCCCTCTTCTTCGAAGTGAAATAATCATAGAGGATTATAGTGAGAAAAAATCTGGAAGCTGGGAAGAATTATATAAATAATACCTCAAATTTGCATAGGGCTCTAAGATTTACAAACTAAATTTCCCCAACAAAAATGCTATGAGAAAGGCAATATAAGTATAATTTCCTCTGTTTTCTGGATGAAGAAATGGTGACTCAGAGAGTTTACCCAAGGTCACAAATAATTCATAGCTAGAATTTTATTCCAGGCCTCTTAATGTAGCATCCAGGAACCCTAGGTGTGGAATCAGAGGAAATGTGTTTGGACGCTATCTACTATTTGTCACTTCTGTGACCTGGAGAAGGTCACTTAGTTCAGTCACTTTGTTCAGTCCTCAGTTTCCTCATCTGTATATTCAGCAGGTTAGAGAATATATGTGTGTGTATGTATGTATGTGTATATATCTGTATGTATATATATATATATGTATATATATAATATATATATAACATTATAGTATAATGTTATAGTATAAGGCAGGGGTGGGTAACCTGTAACCTTATGGCCACATGTAGCACTCTAGGTCCTCAAATATTTAAATCCATCACTGCTCTGTGAAGTACGGATTAAGTCAAAGGGCCACACTTGAGGACCTAGAGGGCCACATGCAGCCTCAAGGCTGCAGGTTCCCCACATCTGGTGTAAGGGGTCATTAACTTGGTTTTTAAGGAATATTTTAATAATTGTTCTTCAATATAAACTTATTTAACTTGAAATACTATATATTTTATTTTAGGCAATTATAATTATTCTGAACAGGGGTCCATAGACTTGCGTAGACAGCCAAAAGAGGTCCATGATACCAAAAAGTTTTAAACTCCAAGTACAATGGATAGGGATGGGAATTTGGCGTCAGAGGAAATGGGCTCAAATTTTAGCGCCATTTGGCTTAAGTCACTTAAAACTCTTCTGGGTCTCAGTTTCCTCATCAATAAAATGAGGAGGTTAACCTAGATGATCTCTAAAGTCCCCTCTAAAACTATGATCTCAACATGATGTCTATTATCCTAAATCTAAATCCCATTATCTGTGACTCCTAGTCCAGAGAGTCATTATTATTTATAATGTCAATACATGAATACTACAATAGATCCCTAACATTGATCGCCAGTTAAGTCCTTGTACACTTTTCCTCACTCTGAAAAAGAAAGAACATCCATTCACTTAGCAAGTTTTCAGCAGTCACTGCCAAACCACAGAATGATTTCAATTTGCCAAACCAAATGAATTGTGTTAGTTGAATTTGACTTATCAGATGAGTTTGTTGTTGTTGTTGTTGTTTTTTAAGAACTTCCATGTTATGCTATGGGCTGAGTTCCAATTCTTCTTTGCCAAAGATTTCAATCCCTAACCTGAAAACCAATAAAGCCTCCTTTACCCCCAGACTCTAGCCTATTTATGACCAAGAATGCTGCTTATGATCTACATGACTTTGGACAAACCACTTAACCACTCTGACACTCATTTTCCTCAGTTGTAAAATGTTGATGAAAAATCTGTTCTCTAATTCACAGAGTAGTTATGAAAAATCAAAAGACATAATGTACATAAAGTGATTTATACACTAGAAACTTGATATGTGATTGCTGGCTATTAAAAAGGATTATTACCACCAAATGAGGCATTTATGAATGCATGTGAGTTTATAAATATTTTTTTAAGTAGGTAAAAAAAAGTTTTGATATTTTCATTACATTCAGGGATGAATTTTTTAAGTTTGGTAAAACAACTTTAAAGCTGTTTTTATTAACTTTCTTTCCTCTGGTTTGCTATAAAAACTGCCACAATTTGTGGCAAGTGGGCCATTTTAAGATTCTTCCAAAAATGGAAACTAGAGAAACTTAGAAGATTGTGTTAAACTATTTTACCCATATAATTATTAGCAAACACTCAAATTTATTTAGCTTTTCATCAGTAAGAAATGAATTATTTTTTCTATTCCCATAATCAGCAGAACTTCTGACCAGATTGTAAAGAATTTTCTGTGATGATAAAATGGACCATTTGTGTACATATAGTTGATGTACATAGAATTTAGAGCTAGAAGGAGCCTTAAGGATATAATCCAACTTCTTCAGTTTCCATAAGAGGACACTGACATGATGAGGAAAGACAAGGGAAGGAATATATTCAAAGTCACAGAGGTAGTATCAAAGTCATAATCTGAATCCTGATTTCTGACAGCAAATCCTATCCTCATTCAATAATATTCAATAATACTACATAGATTTAGCTCAGAAGAAACTTCAAATAAATGGAATACATAGAAAATGGAATGATTACAGATGTCACAAGGCTAGAAGAGATAGCTAATACATTTGGTGAAGAGACAGAATCCAAGAACAATCTCAATAAGCCAGATTATTGGGTTAAATCTAATATGAAGACATTTAATAAAGAAACATGTCAAGTCTTATACTTAGGCTCAAAAAATCAACTTCACAAACACCACACAAAAGACACATGGGTAAATGGCAGCTCACCAAAATAAAAAATGATGATTTTAATGAACTTCAAACTGAAATTTAATCAATGATATGACACTGCAGCCATGAAAGCTCACACAATTTTAGACTGCATTAAGAAAAAAACAAATAGTATCCATAATAAAGAAGTGATAGTTCTGTACTTTGTCCTAAACAAACTATTTCTTTCAATCCACCTGTTATTTTATTATTGTAGGAGAAAGAATTTCCTCTATCAATGTTGATTAGTGTTTAGTACAATGTCTGGCATATTTGTTGTTCAGTCACTTTAGACGTGTCTGAGTATTTGTAACACCATCTGGGGTTTTCTTGGCAAAGTGGTCTGCCATTTGCTTCTCCAGCTCATTTTATAGATAAGAAAACTGGGGCAAACAAAGTTAAGTGACTTGCCCAGGGTCACATAACTAGTAAGTGTATGAAGCCAGATTTGAACTTAGAAAGATAAGTCTTCCTCTCTTCAGGCTTGGTACTTCACCCAATGCACCTAGCTGGCAGATGCTTAGTAAAGTTTATTGATTGATTGATTAGAATCAGCTAGGAAATCAAGAATCTTAGAAAGTATCCTAGGGAACTGAGAGGTTGGGACTTTCCCAGGCTTACTCAACCACTAAGAATCAGGAGAACGTGAACTCAGGTCTTCCTAGTCCATTTCACCATGTTGCTTCTCAGTTAAACTATATCTATAAACTATATACCATGTTCAGGACTAGATACTGCACTTTTGGAAGGGCAGTGGATGATAGTATTAGAGATCTGGAACTTGAAAGTCTCATTAAAGGCTGGAATCTAACACCCTTATCTTAATAGATGAGTAAATCCAAAGAGGTTAAGTGACTTGTCTAAGGTCACATAGGTATTAAGGAGCAGAGTCAGGTCTTATTGCTCCAATGCCAACACTAATCCAGCAACCCTGATGACATAATTGGGGGGAGCAATAGCTAGAAAATATAGAGTTTATTAAAGTTTGCAACAGGCTTTGCAATCTAATATATAAAATCAATCTATTAGCTAATACATAATCTACCTATCATCTAATAGATAAAATATAGGACAGTGAACATCTACAAGATCACTGATTCATAACTTGAATTGTTGGTTTATCCAAATGGGGATTTTTAGCTTAGAAAAGATAAAAGTTAGAGTTCTCTTCAAATATCTGAGTGATTGTCTTGGGGAAAGGAATTACCAGTTTTACTCTACTTGGCCCCAGAAAGCAGGATTAGGTAAGTGAGAAAAAAGGTATAGAGAGGCAGTTTTAGTCTTAGTTTAATCAATCAAACATTTTTGCCAAGGATGCAACTTCCTGACAATTTTAGCTCTGTCAAAAAGGATGAGCTGTCTGGAAAAGCAGTAGGTCTCCCCTTTCTGGAGGTCTTCCAGCAAAGGGTTTTGTAGAAGGGATTCTGGTTCAGGTATTGCCTTGGATTAGATGGCCTCTGAGGAGATCCTGTGATAGAAGCATTTTAATAAACTAGATTTCATAGCTAATTCAGAGTTAACCTGATATCTTTCTGGAGGAACTGACTATCAGTTGAGATGCTCTACATCTGATAATGCCTCAGGGTCAGAATTATGAACTTTGAACAAAAGCTGGATAACCATTTGCCAGGGATGCTACAGAAGGAATTCATGCTTCAGGAATAAACTAGATTGGATGAGTTTAGAATTCCTTTCATTCCTGGAAAGGAATCATTTATTATCACTCTGTGCTAACTATCTATATTGTCTGCATATACAGGGGTCGGAGAAGACAGGGAGGATGAGTTGAATACTGGTATTTCTAAATTTTTTCTTTTAGTTAAATTCCTAATATGTTTTATTTCCAGCCTACTTTTCTGGCTCTGGTTCATAAAACTAAGCGTCACATACTTCAAATTTGAGCCAAAATAGCCTACTCACTGTTTTCCAGACATTTTAAAAGTTTTTTTTGCTTCCCTTTTTGAATTTTATTTAATTTTGAACTTAACACCAAATAAAATGAGCATTTTCATATACATGGTAGAACTGAAACAGGGTTGTAAATGAAATTATGAATCTCCATTATATACAGTTTGCTTTTCTTTTTAGGTATATAATTAAATGTGTTACTTCCAAAGCTGTTCTATTTATCTGTGATTCCTTCTGGCCATCCTTCTGGTCTTTTTATGTGCATTTGTTAAAAATTCTTCAATGACTCTCTTTTCTTCTTCTTGTTCTTCTCTCTCTCTCTCTTTCTCTCTCTCTCTCTCTCTCTCTCTCTCTCTCTCTCTCTCTCTCTCTCTCTCTTTCTGTCTCTCTCTGTCTCTGCAGTTCTATCCCTAGTACTCCTTTCCTTCCCATTGATTCCTCAAGGGAAAAAAAAAAACCTTGAAAGAAATATGCATATCCAAACAAAACAAATTCCTATTTGGCAGTACCTAATTTTACATACCAAGTCTATTACCTCTTATCAGGAGATGTGGTAGGCTGGATCATCAGTCTTTTGGAATTATGTTTGGTCACTGTATTGATCAGAGTTCTTATGTCCTTCCAATCTCTTAGATGCATCATAGGTTTTGTTGTTACTTCATCTAAAAAGACCTTTCTCCCCATCTCTTTGCTCATTTAGTCCATATGTGCACAAACAACTATCGAGACTTTGCTCAACATGACAGCTCTTGCACAAAGCATACGTGATGCTTCAGCCCGCAAGGGATCTCTCCACTATTTGATTCCCACAGGGTTTTCTCTTCATTCCTACTTAATTATATATGAATATGTCTTATCTCCTCTAGCAGACTGAAGGTTTCTTGAGGTCATGGATTTTGTTTTCTTTCCAGTGCTTACTATTCATATAATCAGTATGATGTCATATGAATATACCACTATAAAATAACTAAAGGACAATTAGGTGATGGAGTGGATAGCATGCCAAGCCTGGAGTCAGGAAGATTCATCTTCCTGAGTTCAAAGTGACCTCAGACACTAACTGGTTGTGTCACCCTGGACAAGTCACGTAAAATTATCTGATGAAGAAAATGGCAAACCATTCCAGTATCTTTGCCAAGAAAACACCAAATGGGATCAAAAAGAGTAGAACATGACTAAGGGCAGCTAGATGGTACAACATATGGAGTGCTGGGACTAGAAATAGAAAGATTCATCTTCCTGAGTTCAAATTTGGCCTCAGACACTTATTAGCTGTGTGACCCTGGGCAAGTCACTTAACCCTGTTTCCTTTGGTTTCCTCATCTGTAAAATTAGCTAGAGAAGAAAATGGCAAACCACTCTAGTATCACCGCCAAGAAAATCCTAATTGGGGTCATAAAGATTAGAACATGACTGAATCAGCTCAACAAAAACAACAACTACACAAACATAGATACACAATAGTCTATAGAAAGGGTATAGTCTTAGAAAGGGTACATAAATAACATATAGTATATATAATAATCATATATATTATATTATATGTATATACTGTAGTAACATAAGAATATGATCTATATGAGACTACTATATACATATATACAGTATACATATATACTCTATAGTCTTAGAGAATGGTCTCAGGGCATTGAGAGGCTAAGTGACTTATCCATGGTCACAGAGCCAGCATAAACTCTAGCTTGAGATGCTTAACAGGGCTTGAATCCAGTTATACCTTATTCCAATACTACCTCTCTATACTGTACTTCCATATTCTTATTCTTATTCTTATTATTATGAAGCCACAAGACTAAATGAATGAATATATTAGATATACAGATATTCTAATTAGTTTCCACTCTTATAAAATTATAGGGGGATGAGCTCTTAAAAGGTGGAGGGCTCTGTACACAATGCACTCATGGGATCATAGAGAATCAGACTTCAGAGGTCATCTAGTTCAACTCCCTCAGTCAATAGCAAAAAAATAAATCAAATAAAAATAAGTAAATAGGAAATAAATGAGTTCCTAAATCACACTGGAAGTAAGCCAGAGGCAGCATTTGAACCCAGGTCCTCGAGCTCCAGAGCCAACCAGAACCTATGTTTCTGTTCCACAATGTCTCCCTCTTTAATTAATGGAATTTGGTCAATTAGGGATTTACTGCATCAATTAATCACACATGACAGTTACCTGGGAGAAATTTCTTTCTGAATACCTGAAACCCTTCTGAAGTCTTATTTCCAGAGGATTCCAGAACAGTGAGGCCTGTGATATTGTCCAGCAAGACAAGATCAGAGAGGTTGGCTGCAGACGGTGTCTTGGTATTGTTAATGAGCAGTCTCACAGAGGCAGTCTCAGGCTCACTCTGCTGGGACACCTATGGTAAAGAGGAGCACAAATCAATGCAGTATTTCCCACCAAGAGGCATGCTTGGTAAAATGTGTTAAGATTCACTTGCGGAAGTGAAATCTTCAGGAAGGAGGGTGTTGTGGTGTTTTCAGCGTTCCGATGTTTTGTCAGGCTCCGTTTGATTTTAAACTCCCAAGGAGATTCAGAACTCATGCATGTCGAGCTGTTGCTTGGAGACACTGGGTTCGAAAACCTCTATTTTGAAATATAGTACAACAGTTTTTGCAGAGAAATGTTAGCTGTGAGTGCAATTAGGAATCCATGAACCTAAGCTATAGCCTGGTAGAGAAGCTGCAAAGTGCAATATCATAGTCAGAGTTTGGTGGAATGAAAATCAGCATTGCTACAAGGAATCCAGAATTAAGATGAGATCTTTTTCATAAATTATGAATGAAGTTCTGTTATCATTTCATTTGTCGTTTGAAGATCTCCATAAACACATATACCATAGCCTGTTCCCTCTATTGTATTCAGAAAAGAAGGATGACATCTCATCATAATGAAAAGAGCCCTGGACAGAGTTAGACAAGTTGTGCAGTCATGCCCAATTCTTCGTGACCCCATTTGGGGTTTTCTTGGCAAAGATACTGCAGTGGTTTGCCTCCAAATGCCTTCCAAGAGAAAATTTCATTTACAGAACTTTGCAAATATCTTTTTAAAGAAAACCTATATTTGGGGAGCAATAGCAATGATACCCTCACCTAGTCAGAAATCAATAAAAATGACTGTTTTCCAGGAAGATGACTGATTAAAACCTTCAAGGTTGTTTTCCAGCCAAGTGACAAGAAAATGCCCATATGGCTAACTTGTCTGCTGCTAACAAAGCATCTGTTCATCTATATTTAAAATATTTTTAAAAGACAGGAAAGATAAAACACAAAATAAAATATTAATTATATTTCAATATGGAAGCTATCTTTCCTTTAAAGTACCTAACTGCAACTAATTTACACATATTACTACCTTAAGATTCTATTCTGATCATTCTGGAATTTTGAGGGAAGTTTTAATTTACCCTAAAACAAAAGGATCTAACAATCATATTTTTAAAAATAAGGGAAAGCACCTGGGTGAACATTAATAGGAGAAAAAGAAGCAATTTTATAATGGAAATGTGTTATGGACTGCCTGTCTTGGAGAAGGATACAGATGAGAAGGGCTTAAAATAGTCACAATTTTTTTCTTTTATCTTTAAGAGCTTATTGCAATCAAAGGATTAGGATAACTACGTAGGAAATTTAGATTTTTTTCTTAACTTTCTACATTGTCTTCCTCTATTAGAATATAATCTCCCAAAGGGTAGGGACTGTTTCTTGTAATTTCATCTCTAGTGCTTACGACAGTGTAGCAAAGACTTTTATTGTTGTTGTTGTTCATTATTTCTTGGATATAAAGTCACATCTGATCAGATTTTAGTGAGTATATTTCATCATAATTTTTTATAGAATTTTAGATTTGGAAAACACCTTAGAGATAATCATATTTAACCTCAGAACCAATTCAGGAATCCTTTCTATAATAAATCTGGCAGATGGCCATCCAGGCACCGCTGCAATTTTTGAAAGCTTTTGATATAATTAAGACTTGGTGGGATGTGAGTTATGACTGGAATATGGCAGTATAAGGGAAGAATTTATTCAATAGAAATATTTGGTGGAAAATGACTAGTGGGAGGAACAAAGAAATATTCTCTTAGATGTACAATACAGACTACTAAGAAAGGAAAAGAAACAAGTATTTAGGAAATAGGTTACAAACTTTGAAGTATGATCTAGGAATGATGGGAAACCTCAAACATCTGTTAGACTTCTCTCACTTCCAGAAACAGAGATGATAAAATCCATGACTTGCCTGAATAGTTATTTCATTCTCCAACTGGTTAAAGAAGCAATGGCAGGGAATCTATGGTTTTAGTTGGAATTTATCAACCAACTAAAAATCTGAGAAGATTAGAAGATGATGGAAGCAAAGGCTGACTACAAAAGAGTGAGGTGGTCCTTTACAAAAATGTCAGGAACCCTGAAAGTCAGAATGTGCTGAGGCTAGGTATGAATGCCAAGGACAAGCCAGAAAGCTTGATTTGCTAAATTGGAAACATGAGATCAAAGTAGTGATAGCATCCTTTTTATGAAAGATGGGAAGATAACAGATGATAAAACAAAGGAATCCACTGTTATCTTGTTCATGGATTCACCACCAAGGAGACTAAACTTTAGATGAGGAAAAAGAAATTACATATGGTTAATGTGAAGAGAAACACAATACTAATTAGAAGATGGTAAGAAAATACCTAGCAACCTTCAATAAGTACAAGTCACTAGTTACAAACTAAACACTGAGAATAATCATTTCATGGAGAAGAGCAGAAATGCCATAAGACTAGAGAAAAGGAAATTTCTTCATTTTTAAGAAGGAGAAATAAGACTTTCCAAACTATCACCTGATTAGTTTCTCTCTGATTCCTGGGGAAATTCTAGAATGAATAACTAAGGGACTTTAAAGAAATACCTTAAAGAAACTACCAGTGATCATTAAGAGTCAGAATGGCTTCCTCAAGAACAAATTATGCCAAGCTATCCCCATTTTCTTTCTTTTTCTGATAGAATTCCAAGACTGATAGACTTGAAGCCATGGAGGGAAAAGTATACCTGCATCTGAGTAAAGAATTTGACAGTCACTCTTGTATCCTTACAGACAAGATGGAGAAGTGTGAGCAGGAAGACAGCATAGTATCTAAAGTATCACTGAAACCTTAGTTTTCCCTGACCCCAAGTCCAGAATGTTTTCCACTCTAGTACATTGTCTCCCCTGCCAAACTGACAAGGCTTGGTACACTTCTTTGAAGCTTAGAAATGCAATGATCTGAAGTATGGCCACCAAGTGACGTAATTTTCCAGCCAAAGCAACTCATGAATGTTGTCTACAGAGTCAGAGAGAAGCTAAGCTTTTCAATTGTGGAATGAATGCCGTATGCCAGTGAAATTGTGAATGTTCCAAGTATTGACTATAAATCATTCACTGCTCCTGTGTTTGACTACATGTAGGTACCTAGAATGATCCATATTTAATACACAAAATCAACATCATTTATTTGAATAAAATGCAGTATTCTTCAAAATCGCAGCCCTTACATGAAAACTTACCATTGCACATTTCTGGAAAACTATCCCATATTCAGAAGACGCAGAAATACTGGAAACATCTTCATGCTTTAAAAAAAAAAAAGTACTCAGTGAAAGAAATCCATTCCAACCTACAGCCCCTTTATAAAACAGTGCTATAGCATACTCAGGTAAAAATGAAAAGCGATGAAATGAAGACGAATGAACACTGAAAACAGAATGCCTGCTTTTTTCTGACGTTGACATTTTGGCTGGCTGATTTCAGAAACAGCTACTGAATTTAGACTAGGAAAGGACCTCAAAGATCATCTTACCCAAATATTTAATTTTACAAATGAGGAAACTGAGGCCCAAAGGGATAAAATAATGTAGTCAATGTCATTCACACAATGAGTAGCAAAGTCATGACCTGAACCTAATTATCCTGAGAATGTTGTATGAGCAAGTCTCAAAGTCAAGAAGATTTAGATTCAAGTCCTACCATTGACACATTACTGGCTGTATGACTTTGGGCAAGTCATTTAACCTCTTATTTATAGACAACCCCGTAAAACATTAAGTTACAGAGAAATGCCAAACATGCATTGATAATAGGTACTTTTTCACCTAAGACTTCTCCATGCCAATGGATCAGTTCCAATGCTTATCCATATAATAACGAAATCCAATGTTTTTTTTTTCCACTATGCCAGCATACTCTTAATATTTCCCTTGAATTGTAGTTGCCTAAAATGTAGATAATGATACCCAACTGCTCCAACTCCATTGTTCTGTTGAAAGAATCGGACAGTGCCTGCGTAGGCACTTTGTAAATTCTAAAACACCATATAATGAAAAGATAAAATTAAAGGCAGAATGCAGACATAGAAGGCTTTATTCAATGATAAGAAAAAAAAAACTTTTGGGAAGCATTTTGTCACCCTTAAAGCACTACGTAAATGGGAGCTACCATTATTATCACCATAATCTCTATAAGAAATATATTTGCATTGTTATGAGGCACATATATGTGCTATTCATCTATCTCTATGTATATGTATATATATGTATCTATGTATATATATATATATGTGTGTGTGTGTGTGTGTGTGTGGGTGTGTGTGTGTGTGTGTGTGTGTGTGTAATATGCAAGGCTTGAAAATATGTCCTACAGAAATTTATTTTTGTTTTTGTGTGACTATAGAAATTGATTAAACATTTTATTTATGTCAACAACATGGAGGGAAAGGCACAGGTAGGTATTTTATGCTTTCTAGATATGTTACCCAGGGTAAATCACTTCCCCTCTATAAGAATCAGTTTGCCCACCTATAAAATAGGGCTAATCATATTTTCTACTACCAACTTCTCGAAATTGTTGTGATGAAAGTGTTTTAAAAATATTAGTGTGGTAGATTGCTGTCATAATTATTGTTGCATTGATGTTGTTGCTGGTTGTCTGACCTCCCAGCAATTGAGATGCGCTGAGATGTACTACCCACAAATCCCAACTCAGACTTCCTCTGGCCCCAACTAATTTTCTATCATTTTTCCCTAATGTGGGTCTTTCCCTACAGGCAAGGGAATCCACATATGATGACTTAGAAAATGCTCACAAGGCTTTTCACCTCTCTGCCTGGATGCATTCCCAGCTTAGTACAGTGGAAAACACACTGGATTTGGGGCTAAAACAAATCTGGCTTCATGCTCTGTTTATATAACATACTACCTGTTTTACTTTGGTCAACTCATTTAATGGCCCTGGCTCCTACTTTCCTCAGAATCACTGGGAAAATTGTGATATATATGAATATGTCATATTATTGTGCAGTAAGAAATTATGAGAGACAGATAAGAAGAAACCTGGGAAGCTCTGCATGAACAGATACAAAATGAAACAAGCAGAACAATTTATGTAATAATCAGGACACTTTAAAGAAAAACAACTTTAAAAGATATTAGGAATTTTGATCAATGCAATGGTCATTCTGACTCCAGAGGATTAATATGAAATACTTCACACTTCTAGAAAGTGTGGAGAGAGACCAGAGGTGGGGAACTAGATATATTTTCTATGTACATGGTCAATTTGGATATTTGTTTTACATGGCTCTGCTAACTTATTATAAGGGAGCTGTTGTGTTTTTTGTTGTTGTTTTTTTTAATAGGGGGAGAGAATTGGTAAGGAGAAGAGAACTAAGAATAGTAATGGAAGGAAGGAAGGAGCATTAATGCAGTATTTTAATGCACAAAAAAGAACAGAAAGAAGATCAAAAGGAAACACAGACAAGCAAGAGAGCTTTGGGTAATAACATGTCAAAGTCAGCGTATCCTTTAAAAGAAACAAAAACATACTGTATGTAATGAAATTTGCAGCTTCATATACAGTGTTATTGTTGAGTCATATCAGATGTTTCATGATCCCATCTGGGTTTTCTTGGCAGAAATACTGGAGCTGTTTGCCACTTCCTTCTCCAGCTTATTTTACAGATGAGGAAACTAAGGCAAATAGGGTTAAATGACTTGCTCAGGGTCACACAGCTAGTAAGTGTCTGAGGCCATATTTGAACTCAGGTCTTCCTGACCCCAGATCCAGCATTCTACCCATTGTGCCATCTAGCTGCTCCCTTTATATGCAATACCTTTTTTTTTCTATTCTATAAATACAGGAATATCTGTGTTTGTTGGCATTTGATAAGTTCAGAATAACAAAAGGAGAAATAGGAAAATATTTTTAAATGGGAGAGGAAGGTAAGTAGGGTTGTCTCAAAGGCACATTCTAACTTTAACTAACATGTCTGAGTCTTATGATCTCATAGACATCAGCTTTCTCAGGTCCTGTCTCCAAAATTAACTACACATGGCAACATTCCTTACCTAACTGTCCCTTTCTATAACAGGTCATCTTTTTACTCAAAATTTTCTCAACATTAAGGGAAGATAACCATTGTATCCAACTAAGCATCCTTGATTCCTAGACATATAACTTACCTAAATTTTTAAAAATCATCAAGTTTAATACCCTGATTTTTGTTGTCGTTCTGTTGTTTTCAGTTACGTCTGACTCTGTGACTCTTTGGGGGTTTTCTTGACAAAGACACCAGAATGGTTTGTCATTTCTTTCTCCAGCTCATTTTAGGGAAGAGAAAACTGAGGCAAACAGGTTTAAGTGACTGGCCCAGGGTCACACAGCTAGTATGCATCTGAGTTCTGTCATTTGAACTCTGGTCTTCCTAACTCTGGACTATAATGCTATCTAGCAACCTTCATTTTACAGAAGAGAAAACAGAGGCTCAGAGACTGGAAGTGTGCTTCCTGAAGTCACACATTTATTAATGGCTTGCCCTGAGGTCTGCTGACTTCCTCTACACTACTTCAGAAGCCCCAGGGACAGGAAACCCATGAGGCATCTCATGCTAGTACTGGAATGCCCTCACTGTCAGGCAGTATCTTCTTTACTGAGCTGAATCTGTCTTCCTATAATGCCACAAGACCCCCTGACATGTAAATATGCATCAAGTGTTATTAGAGGTTTGCCACAGATTGAATATTTTTATACTACATCTTTGTACTACATGAAAGTAGTGAAGTAATAATATCTATTTTTAATATGTCAAATGATTCACTGACCAGGTGGTGCATGATAGAAGAGTCTCTTTTGAATAAAGTCTTCTTGGTCCATGCACTTATTAGAGAAAACACTGAATGGCTCCAAGCTTCATCCGAGGCTGCTGAAGTCAAGAGTAGGTCAACATCTTGAGTTCTGTCATTTCCCATTCCAAGTGGCACTTCAGCTAAAATTTCAACCACACATGAGTCATAGAATGAATGAAAAGGATGTCATGGTAAACTCTGTAGTCAAGCACTGCAATAGCTGGAATTGTTGATAACAACAATGATTCATTTTCCTAGAGGGCTTCAAGTTTTTCCAAAGTGCTTTTGCTACAACAACCCTTAAAAGGAAGGAAATGAAATGTTATTATCTCCATTTTTCTGAAGATGCTATAGAGAACTCAGGTGATAGACATGCTCAGGCAGGTTGTAAATGGCAAAGCCTTTCTAAATAAGTCAGTAAGATAATGATTGGTCTTAGATTAAAGCCAGAATGATTAAGCCCCCTTCACTAGCAGAAGGAAAGGAAAGATGCAGATAGAAAATTGATTACCTGTCCTTGTGACCTATTCATGACTGGTCTACTCAGAGAACCTTACAATGGTTCACTTGGTTCCCTTTCTGTGCCTTAGTCACTAATATTTAGGTGACATTCATAACTGCTCAGTGGCCTCAGGTAATTAATTTGTCTGAGTTGTGGTTATATTTCAGCTTAATTTCCTCAACAAAGGAAGTTGGGACCAGAAAAAGCAACAGAATACAATATGCACAACTTCTATCCTGTTTGTTTAAATTGGTCTGTATACCATGCTAAATCATGGTGGGGAGGGAATATACCTCAAGCGTGAGGATAAAATTCAACTTGGCAGAATTCTGGGTTATATGGTCAACAAGACAGAGATGTAGACATTTCATCCAATGCTCAGTAACTCTCAAAATCTTCCCCAAAGTGAATTATGTGCTGGAGGTGAAGCGATTACAACTGTCTCCATAGGCTAAGATCAAGAAGCCAAGAAGGTTTCTTATGAATTAGCTGTAGAGAATGATATGCTTACTTAGCAGTACCCCCTCTACCAGCAACCATAATGTGAAATGAAGAGAATGTGAGAAGAGGTTGTTAACACAGAATGGCTTCAACTTTCTCAGTAAGGAAAAAGATGTGATGTGTGGCTAAGAGAAAGGGGACGGGAAAATGGGAGAACTCTGAAGAAGAGAAGGTTTGAAATCATTGTAGATGGAGTGGAAAGAACACCTGGGATGAGATGCCTTGGGTTGAACTTCAAGCACCACCACTTAGCAGCTGAGTGAACTTGGGAATGTTACTTGGAACTAAGGATTTAAATGAGCCTCCATTTCATCATCTAGAGTATAGCATAATAATTACTGACTTGGAGTTGGGACAATGGGCTACATTGGATATACTATGGAAAGTTTTAAACACTTACTATAATGGGTAGTATGCACTAATTGATTGAGAACTATATCCTTTTAGAGATAAATCAACTAGTCTGACTCCTTTATTTTGCAGATGAAGAGAGAGATATTCAGAGATAGGAAGTGACTTGGTCAGTCCTTCAACCACTGAGAAGAGAGGAGCAAAAGACAAGATTCCTAATTTCCTAATCCCCAGGCTCTCTTCTCTGCCTACTGTATTCTATACAGTCTTTTGTAAGGTAGACTGTCTCTTAAGCTAAACTTACTCTCAGATATACCTAATGAGAAAATGAAATTATTAAATAAATATATTCTCTATAAACCTATAATATTATATGTATATTTATAATGCATTAGAGGAATTCGATGTTAAGGTCCTCCAAGATAGACTTTACATAGCCAGAACACTTACTGGGACACAAAGGACAAGGATGAGAAAAGGATGAGAGAGAATCAGAAACTGCTGGTTGGAGATACTAAATCACTCACCATAAGGACCTAGCCCCTAAGGGAAGGTGGAGGGGTTGAGAAGGATGCACACTTAGTGAAAGAACAACCCAGATAAGTCAGAGTTCTTGAGGCTACATTTATGTAGGAGGATGTTAGAGGTAACAACAGCACACTTCCTACCTTACAGGATGGCTGTAAAATAAGCTACCATTAATCTTCTTCCATGATAGTATGACAAATGACACTCTCAGAAGGTCTGGGTGGCAGATATTACAGAGGCAGTTTATCACATGAAGAGATATAGGGTCTTGGTTTCAGAGAACCAGTGAAGAAACAATTTTTTCCTCTGCTCGTTGTGGGGGGTGGGCAATGGAAAGGAATGATGCATATATGGCCAGATGCAGTCACTTAATCACTTTTGCTTAACTTTGCACAAAGGGAAGTTTCAATGGGGTAGGTCCAAGAAATGGCAGTGAAGTACAGTACAAAAGGTGCTATACAGCACTAATAAAAAAAAGGGTTAGCTAAGTCATATAGCAACAATGGCAGAAGGGAGGCAAACATTTGATTTACAGACTGGGTCAAATGTTAGTAAAACAAGAAGCCAAAATTTAGTGAGATAATCCCAGGGTTCAATTGTTTGGACAAAAATAGGGATCATTCCTGAATTCTTTTTGATCTGGAGGAGAAAACCATATTGTCATTGTGTTCAGCACAGGATCCAAATAGGATTGACTAGAAAAGCTAACATTGAGTTGAAGATTATGAAGGGGTAGGGAGCTGAATGGCCTCAAATGAAGGATGGTCTTCAACACATCACTTTTTTAAATTTTTTTTTTTTGGAGGGCAATTGGGGTCAAGTGACTTGCCCAAAGTCACATGGCTAGTTTTTGTTTTAAGTGTCTGAGGCCGGATTTGAACTCAGGTCCTCCTGACTCTAGGGCTGGTGCTCTATTCACTGTGCCCAACACTTATCACTTTTAATGAAAATAGTGGTACTATTGAGAATATGCTGCTGTCAGGCTTTTCTGCAGAGCAACACTTCCATTTGGAGCATAGCTAATAGTATAAATAAATGAGAAAAGAAAATCATTGTTCAGTTGGGGGGGTACACCTAGAAAAACACCTATCAATTGATAAGATAGCTCAGAGTAAGAGTGAGCTAGCATTCCCAGCTTTGTTTCCATGCCTCTTCCTGCCCTTCTTCATTGTCCCTTGTGTATTTTCTATGTCTGCTTTGTAATGTCTGTGTATCTAGAATGGCCTCCCTCCTCTTTACCTCTTGGAATCCCTACCCATCCTTTAAACTCCAACTTCAATGCCACTTTATCCTGGAAACCTTTCCTAATTCTTAGACTCAGGACAATCTTCCCTCAAAGAAAGTACACAGTTCTTAGTTTGTATTTCTTTAATGTCATTACCATGAAATATTAAGTATTATACTTAGTCCTACTGATAGATTATCTCATTTTTGGTAGCTAGGTGGTTCAGTGGATAGAGTGCCAGACTTGGAATTAGCTCCTGAGTTCAAATCCAACCTCAGACACATACTAGTTGTGTGACCCTGGGCAGGTCACCTAACCCTGTTTGCCTTAGTTGCTCCTCTGTAGTAGAGAAGAAAACAGCAAACCACTCTGGCATCTTTGCCAAGAAAACCACAAAATGGGGTCACAAAGAGTTGGACATGACTGAAAAATGACTGAGCATTGTCTCCCTTTGCATTCTTTGAGGAAAGAACTATCTTAACGTTACATCTTCCCTAGGAGCTATGTGACAATTAAGGGGTGGGGTTTTTATGGTTTGTTTGTTTTTTTAGGTTCAGCCTTTTCTGCCTAGATGATTATTTAACCATACTATGATGACCTGAAGGAGGACAGGGGCCAAGTTTCATTCCTCTCCTGCTGAGGTTATTACCATGGCTTGCTGATTGATCTTCATGCCTCAAATTTCTTCTCACTCCAATCCATGCTCCACTCAGTGGGCAGACTGACCTCCCTAAACCCAAATCATATCACCTCCCCTGTTCAAAAAATTCCAATGGCTCCCTATCCTCTCCAGGATCAAACAGAAAATCTGCTGTCTGGCATTCAAAGGCCCCATAATCTGGTCCCTTCCTATTACTCCAATCTTCCTTATTCCCTTCCATGTTCTCCGAGGTCCAGGAACACTGGCCTCCTTCTGACTTTTCCCTTTCAGAAGAAGCAGTTCATGATGAAAAGGACAGTCAAAGTATTTTTGTGTTAAGAAAGAGACTGTCAAAGAATGAAAGATATGACCACTATTACAGAGGGGGACTTTTATGTCTAATGCAAGCAGAAAAATAATTTATTTTCTAATATAAACTGCTAAAATATGTGTATTTTAAGAAACAAAAATTTCAGATGGGATTCGCACAGTATGAAAGAAAAAAATTCTTTGTAATGTAGATGTGAGGACCTGGCTCTCTTTCTTAATAATATGGAGTGAAGCTTCACTTGTGTGGGAATGGTTTAATGTTAAGGAGGCAAAGAAAGGCTGTTTAATAAAAACTAAAGAAATATGATTATAAAGAAATACAGTTATAGGGACATCAGAGAACCTGAATATCTTGTTTGAGACTTCAGAGCTAAAGTGAGATGGGTACTTTTCCTAATTTGCATATATAAGTTTTTGGTTTTTCCTAAAGACAGTAAAACTGAGAATATGAAGACTTATGTAATCATTTAGATAGGGCAGTCAGAAGCAGTCTCAATAGTCTCAAAGCTCAGAGAGTACCAATTCCTTAGCTAAAAGTTCCAGTGATAGATAATGGCTCTTCAGCATGACCTAGACTTCAAGAAAGGTTGAGCTTTTTCTAAGGGTTTGCTGCTGTCTGCTCCCTTCTCTGACTTGGGAAAGAGAAGTAGAGGATGGGAAGAGAGGGGTGAGTTGCAATTGCTTTGGTGTCCTGATGAGTTGGTTTAATAATAAAGCTGAGTTGTGTTGTTGTGAATTCCATTCTGACTGGACAGTGCAACATCCAGATGAGTGAATGACAGATCAGGTTGGTCTATAAAGCTCAGACATAGCAAGTTTGATGACTTTTGCAATTCTCTGGCTTAAAGAGAATACATTAAGATTTTACACTTTGTAAATTCCCTTTTTAGGTGTGATAGTTAATGGAAAGAGCTTATATAAGGAGAGAAATGAGGATTTCCTTAGCTAAAGAGTGATGGCCATGCATACCAAGTAGTGAACAACTAAACAGTTCCTTTTAGTGTCAATATTACTGAATGGACCAGTAATATTGAAACCCAAAGTCTAGCATTGTGAATCTCCCTAAGTAAATGAGTTTTTCCTCTGCTATGTGCCTCCATACCAGGTCCCTATACATCTGGCATCCTGTCTAGCTCTTTCACCAAGCTACTTGCCCTGGCCACCTCACCTGAATGGACTGCACTCATGCCTGACCTCTTCTTCAGAGAATATTTCCTCTTACTTTAAATTGCAACTTAAACAAGTCTCCTGTATGAAGTCCTGCTGAGAGACAACTCCCTTCCAAACTATCTTGTATCTGACTGCTTTTTTATGTGTTTATGTAATTTCTTTCTATTGCATATAATACATGCATATATAAATATACCTATAATGTATTCATATAATCTATATACCATTATATACATATATATAAAATATACAGAATGTATACATATATTTTTGTATTTATTTATGTTAGATGATATTGCATATAACATTTTATATTTAATATAATAAATAAAATATGACATAAAACAATGTAATATAAATAAATACAAATATATAAAAGTACATAATAAGACAATAAGCACATACTTGTTGTCTTCCCCATTAGAAGGTGAGCACCCAGCAAATAGGGATTATTTCATTCTTTATATTTGTACCCCCAACACCTAGCATAGTACCTAGTATGTGTAGAAGCTTGATGACTATTTTTATTAACTGATTGATCGTTCCTGAGACCTAGTCTGATAACTAAGTCTGGATTTGCCTTTTTTTTTTTTTTGGAGGCAACTAGAGTTAAGTGACTTGTCCAGGGTCACACAACTAATAAGTATCTAAAGCCAGATTTGAATTTAGGTCCTCCTTACTCCAGTACGAGTATTCTATATACTGTGCCACCTTGCTACCCCCTGGACTTGTCTTTTACAGAAGTTGTGTCAACATTCCTTTGAAAAGTGCTCTTGGGACTTCAGGTTTTTGTTTTTCCAGTTTCATCATGTATTTATTTATTTTTGTAAATTACATTCTGAACTTAGTAAAACAAGCATTTCCATAACAAAGTAGAATAGAAAAAATGATGATTGTACATGAAAAAGCTATAAGACTTTTTTTTTTAACCTCCAGATGCCCTGACTGTCATCTGGGAAGGTCTAATTAATTCTACTACTGTATGACAACCTCTTGGGGTCTCTGTTCCCTCCTACAATGATGGATTAGGGTGGAAGATTTGGTCTTTGCCAGGTATCTTCCTATGGTATTCATTGCCTATGCCACTCTGATTTATACCCTATGTTCCAAAGAGAAAGCATCTATATGCATTACTTCAGAAGTTTGTAAGTCACATTTACTATCGAGAAGCAAAATAGCTTAAAAATTTTTTTTTAAGATGTAGGCTGTTAAAGGAGAAAAAAGAAATGACAAAACAGGTAGTTAAGAAAGTGCATACTATATACAGATATGCTTGTTTTATAGTTTCAAATGTATCTCATTATTTCAGTGACACCTTCTGGGCATAATCAAGGTTCTTACAGAACTGAAAACACATGCTTTAAGTATTTTATGTACTCAGAGGTGAATAAATGAGAGAAATAAGACAAAATTTGAATGCCATGAGGAAATTGGTTGAAGATCAGGACTGCCATGTGGAAGACAGATGAAATTTATTCTCCTTAGCACCACAGGGCAGACCAAGGAGCAATGAGTTGAAGCTGCAGAGAGGATTTGGGCTTAAATGAGAGCTTTCTATCAACTAGGGTTGTCCAAAAGTCTAATAAGCTGTAAAAGCTAGGAGACCATTTGTCAGGATATTGCTCCAGGTGTAGGTGGACAACATTGCCCTTGAGGTTACTGCTAGCTTTGAGGCTAAAGAAATCAGTGTGTACAGTAGGAGAACAGGAATGAAGAATAGATGAATTCATCATATTTCATTACATTCTCAACAACTCTGCCATCGTGGTCCATTCCAGTAGGTTCACAAGTGAGCATCCCCTATTTCCATAGTCATCTAGGTAATTAGACTTCTGTCTAATTGGACAGACTTCAAAATAGACTTCAGTCATTTGAGGAAAGCCACTGAATAGTGGGAGAGATATTTTTCTTATACAGAATCTTTGAATGTGTGAAACTGAAATTCCAGGGTCATATTGTTATGTGTTTCATTTTTCTTACCAAAATGCCTTTTCTGGGTAATCCTTTCACTAAAATCTTACTCATTCTTTTAGATGCCATTCAATGCCATCACCTCCATGAAGTTTTCCCTGATATCCCTTCTAAGAACTAATCTTTCCACTGCATGCTGGGGTGCAGTGAACTAAGACTGGATCTCAGGCCTTTAACTCCAAATCTAGTGCTCCATCAACTATCCCAAGAAGTGAAGAGGGTCTAGTAATAAACATATCTGAGAGGGGGAAGTCAAAAGAAGAAAAGATGGCTAGCAATGTCATTCTCTTTTAAGGATTAAAACAACCAAAAGTACAATCAGTATCAAAAGTTACCTGTTATGTTGTAATGGTAGTTCACTACATGGAGAAACTTCTTACAGGAGAAGTCCTAAAGTTTTCAAAAGAGACAAAGTAATTAATTAGAACATATACTAGCAAGAAGTAACTGTAAAATATAGTCCTTAGGTAAGTCAAATTTCATTTTCTTTTTATGTTCTTGTTCAGTCGTATCCAACTCTTTGTGACCCTATTTGGGGTTTTCTTGGCTAAAATACTGTAGTGGTTTGCTATTTCCTTCTCCAGCTCATTTGACAGATGAGGAAACTGAGGTAAACAGGGTTTTCCCAGGGCTACCCAGCTAATAAGGGTCTGAGGCTGGATTTGAACTCAGGAATAGGAATCTTCCTGACTCCAGGTCCAGTTTCCACTGTCCATATTTCATTTAGTTTCAATATAATGCAAAACTTAAACTATATATACATACTTTAAATCTATATACTATAGGTACAATATATACACACTATGCTATCTATCCCTTAAGTATATATGGTATATATGTATATATAGAGAGACTGTACTTTATAAATATATAATAAATATATTACTAGGATATATGTATATATATTATACCTTATAAATATACTATAGTATACTATATACATATAGAGATAGTTATTCTAGGGATGGAGAAGCTGTAGCCTTGAGGTCACATATGGCCTTCTAGATCCTTAAGTGCAGCCTTCTGACTGGATCCAAATTTTATAGAACGAATTTGTCTAACCTCAGATACTTACTAACTGTGTGACCCTAGGCAAGTCACTTAACCCTATTTGCTTCAGTTTCCTCATTTGTAAAATGAGCTGGAAATGGAAATGGCAGACCACTCCAGTATTTTTTTAAGAAAACCCTAAATGGGGTCACAAAGAGTCAGGCATGATTGAAAATGACTAATTAACAACAATAATGATTTGGAAGTTTTTCCTCTCACTGAACCAAAAAATCCACTTCTAAAATGTTCACTCATTTCTCCAAACTAATTCTATTCTCTGAGGTTAAGGAAAATCAAATGAGTCCTTCTTCCACATGGAATCTCTTCAAACATGTGAAAACAACATACCGTCATTTCCCCCTGCTAACAGACATCCCAGTCCTTTCCTTCAATTGCCATGAGCCTCACCCATCCTTAATCTCTTTACTCTGGATGAATGATTTTGAGGGCCTTCATTATTCTGGAGGTCCTCCTCCTGAAACACTTGAGTTTCTTCTATGCCCTTTCTCAAATGCGGTATCCAGAATGGAATGTAATATACCAAATGCGGTCTGACCAGAGTGGAGTACAGAAAAATAATTACCACCTCGTTCTAGACTCTATTGTCCTGTTAATATAAAACCCCTGTTCTAGTCCCAGCTCAGATGTTCGTCATCTACTTTATATGTGGACATATACTCACAACTGTACTTTGTATTTATGTACTCTATGTAGGTATTTATGTGTGACTTAATAAAAATGTATTTGCTAAGCGCTACATGCCAAGCATCATGCTACGTATTGGGGATATAAATCTAAAAGCCAGATGGCTCCTGTCTTCAAGATGCTCACATTCTACATACAGAATATAATGCATGAGGAGGGTTCTGCTGCAAGGCTGATGGAAAGGACTGGGGTGTCTTTAGAATATGCATGGCAAGGTCTATATATATTTTAAGATAAAATTTCAGGGCAGATGGTAAGGCCAAGAAGTCTGAAGAATGTGCTGGCAGAGCAGATGAAATTTATATGGTAATTTAAAGTTTTCAAGATGTTTTCTGCTTAACAATCCCTTGTGGTAGATTCTACACATAATAGTATTCCCATTCTATGGATAAGGAAACCGAGGCTTAAGGAGAGTGACATGATCAGTTATATAACTAAGATATCGCTGAACTAGTACTGAAATCTGGATCTTCTGATAGAATCAGTATGTTTCATACTAAGCCATGATGAAGGCAGAGAGAAGCCAGGAAAAATTCCAGAACGCAGCAGGTACAAATGCAGCTAGCATTTGTAAAGTATTTCAAGGTTTTTTTTTTTAATGCTTTATAAATATTCTATCCTTAAAACAGCCCTTGGAGATAGGTGCTATTACTCCCATTTTACAGATGAGGACACTGAGGCAAAGAGAAGTTTAGTAATTTGACAAGGGTCACAAAGCTAGAAAGTGTCTGAGGCTGAATTTGAATTAGTCTTGCTGACTCAAGGGCCAATGCTCTAACCACTGTGACACCTAACTCTAACACTCCTCATTTAAACCTTTCCATTTATCCTTTGATACTCAAAATTAGTATCACCTAATCTTAAATCACTTAATCTCAAATCAAATATCCCAGAGTCATGTTGGCACAGACTGTTTTCACTATAAAACAGTTTATAATACTTTTTTTTGCAAAGAGGGAAGCTTTCCTGGCAATAAAGCCAGCAGCTACAAGATGGAAGAGCAAAAGTGGACATGACCTTTCACTAGTACTGTGCGTCATGTGGACTGTATAGGTCATGGGTCCACAGGGGCATAACCTCATGACAATCCTTTAAGTCAAGGTTGACTATATAGGTCTCTAGGGAAAGGGGGTAAAGAAAGGTTACTTAATTTTCTATGGATCTTTAGCCACTCAATGTAGTACTACAATAGGCAGAATTATATAGGTCCCTACAGAAAAGAGGGTGGGGCAGAAAGCTTCCTTCACAGTCTTTTTAATGGGTTTTTTTCTGTATTTTTTATGCTAAATTAAATTTATTCTATATTCCATGCCTTATTACCTCAGGGACTTTCAAGAGAAAATAGGGTCCTTTAGAGAGCAGTAAAGTGAGCTACTACATGTTGAAGTTCCAGTTCCTTAGTTAGATGCAAATTCATGAGCAAGAAAGACTTTTTTGAGAGGCCCCATTGCAAATCGTACCTCATTCTTACATACTAGAAGGGATCCTCCAATACTAAGACAGCATGTTCAGGTCTAGCTTTCTAGCTCCAGGACTACAGTAACATAAATTAATTTTTCAGGAACAGAAAAAAGTAATTGTGTATTATCTTCCTTAAATAACTAGATTCCTAATCCTCTCTACAAAAAGCACAACTGGGGGAAGAATAATAATCATGTAATATTGACACAAATAGTGATGGATATGAATAATACAACCTTGATTACTGATACTCTAATATTAATAATTCACAATTCGGTAGTACCTTAGCATTAGAAAGCTTAACCTCCCTACCTAACAATCTGCTGAATTAAGTACTAAAAGAAATGTCCCCATTTTCCAGAGGACGAAACCATATCTCATAGAATCCAAGCAAATTGCTTGGGCTCATTCAGTTTGCAAATGAGAGAATTAAGACTTGTTTTGAGATGTTCTAGCCAGAACATCCTTCTGTTACACTAAACTGCCTGAGACCCTGGATCACATCATAGAGAAATTACTCTCAAATATATCTGAGATGTTTACAGAATTATAATAACAACAAAAGCATCAAATGCTTAACCCTTTAAGCACTTAGTTTTCAAAGCATCATCTTACATTGCTATCATTTGGGTATGACTAGTATGATTCTTCTTTCCATACCATGATTCTTCTTGCAAATGCTTAGTTGCTCATGATGGGTGGGAAGGGACATTATCTACACAGGCTTTGTGATCTATCCTGTCCATTCATATTCATTTCATTTAGGAAAGGATATTCATGTGCAAAAACACATAATGTCTTCACATACAAAATAATGGAAGAATCATAGAAAGACATCAATCTCTGCAGGGAAAAAAAGCTATTAATTTAAAAATATTAGAGACATCTTTCAAAGATAAATGGTTTATCCCTTTGATCTGGCTAGTGGTGCTTCCTTCAAATGGGCATCAGTACCACTCTCACCACCACCATTATAATAGATGACATATATTTTTTTTAGGTATTCCAGGCATTTGAATCTCTTCAACAGGTTGGTAGAGGGATGGGGGGGGGGGGAAGTCCAATTCAAATGGTGGTCAGGCTATTTGACCTTGGTCAAATTATCTCACCAAATAATCTCTGTAAAATTAGGCAATTTGACTAGGTGTTTTTTAAAGCTCCCTTCTAGCTCTTGCATCCTGTGTTCTAAGGTTCCCACCCACTTAACTTTTAAAGTCAATGAGCATTTGAAAAACAGCCAACAAAATAAAGAGGGGAAATCAAAAATAATATAAATAGGTAAAGGGTTGACTGGGGAAGTTGTCTTTGTCCTCTTCACAAGGACTCCGTGGACATGTCTATATTGTATTAAAAGAGATAAGGTCCTTTAAAGTCCCAGAGAAAAACTCATCACTTTGTAAATTAATCAAATCATTTGGTGAACTTATAAAATAGGTAGAAGATGGTGTCAGATCTTTTTCCTGGAATTTCTAAAAGCACTTGTTCCTAAAGAATATGAAAAGACCTTTTGACATTTATAAAGAAGGCAAAAGACAATCTGCTGATCAGAGGCAATATATCATAGAGGAAAAGTTGGTAGAAATTGGATTCAGAAATACCTGGGTTTGGATTCCACCTACAAGACTGGAGGTAAGGCCATAGGTGTCATTAATCATTCAAAGCCTATTTCTTCATTTATAAAATAAGAATAATAATGCTTGTGCTACTTAAATCTTTTGGGTCACTGTGAGGAAAGCATTTGGTAAATCTTAAAGAACAATAGCTGGCACATAGTAGGTTATTAATAAATATTTATTGACTGCCTACAATGTAATTGTGAGCTTTTACTATTCTCTGCATTTCTTTCCTTGAGTCAGCCCCTAAAAACCATGATTATTCAGCACATTATTATTCAATTGTATTTAAGCAGTAACCTCCTTTCTCCTAGGACATCAACTAGGAAATCTTCAGTTCAATGGACCTGCTACAGCTCAGTCATTGCCATGGAAACCAGTTGATGTCTAGCATGAGATTTTATATTCACTGTGGGGGCAAAGAAATAGGAGCTAGGGTGAGGAAGAGAAGACGCTTTCATATTATACAAAAAGGAGGAAAAGTGGAGAACTCAATGATGCATGCCCACTGATTACAACTACGTACTGTGTGTAATTAAAAGGACTGGAGAAATGTACAGTTTATTATTTTTTGGCAGTAGTCTTTGTATTCATATGTTTAGGAAATAGGGAAGAGATAGGGACAGAGGAAAGAGAAAGAGACAGAGAGACAAATAGAGACAGAGACAAGAGAGAGAGAAACAGAAGGGAGAGACAGAGACAGACAGAAAGACACAGAGAGAGAGAGACAGAGATGGACAAAGAGAACATAGAAACAGAGACAGAAGAGAGAATGATTGCGATTTTGTCAGCAGTAGTTTTTGTATTCAGATGTATAGGAAACAGGAAGACAAGAAGACAAACAGAAAAAGAGAGAGACAGAGACAGAGAGACAGAGACACAAAGCCAGATACACACAGGGAAATTTCAATATAACACTTTGGAGCACAACAGACAAAAATCATGATTCAAGGTATGCTTCCTTTTGTATGAACTTGAACAGATCCCTTTAAGCTCCTTGGATCTTGGTTCTGGATTTGTAACATAAGGGGGTTACACTAGATGGCCTCCAAGGCTAATTCTAGCTCCAGCCCTCTGACTTAGGAGTCTCTGAAGTACAGTACTTCCTATATTCATAACTAAATGAAAAGAACCCCTCTTGTTGTTGCCAGGCTAAACTCTTTTTGTTTTATTTTAGTTAAGCCTATGAAATCTGTTTGGAGACAAATCAACAGAAAAAGGGAAAGTACCTCAAAGTTTTAAGGGTCGATTCTATTCGAAGATTTTTTTTTTCCACATCAGCCATTCTAGCTTCTAGGCCCCCTTACAGTGCAGAAATTCTCTGTTTCGTGTTCAAAGCTCCCTCCATCTTTGACTTTCTAGTGTCTAAGATCATGTTATTATTTAAAATGCCTTTCTCCATTCCCAAATTTTGCTACAGTTACTGTCAAAAATAAGCAGATGCTATAATAAGTTTGGATGGAGTTCACAGCATTGCTGGTGAGAACTTAGAACATCACATTCAGTGGGGGACTTGAAGAAAGGGTTGGACAAAGTTAACTACTGCACTCAAAAGGATGAGGATGCTGAGTCAGATGTCTTAGCTAAAAGCACATCAAAGCAGTAAAAGCTACACCCAAAATTGTATTACTTCAGTTTTTAAATGACTGAATGCCATTTTAAGTTTTCCAGACAAAAAGAGCCTTTCTGATTTAGGTGACAATGCCCTATAGAGGCAAGCAATCTAATAATAACTGATATTTCTATATTGCTTTTCCCATTAACTGGTAAGGTGGTATTATTATCCCCATCTCATAGATAAACAAACTGAGACAGGAAAATGAAGTAGCTCTAGGTCATATAAACAATAAATAACGGAGCTAGGGTTTAACCACATCTTCTGACACAGCCTGTAACTCTTTGAATTCTGCTACCTGCCATAAAGGAGACCTTTTTTCTGTCATTATCCTTCTTGACTTCTATAGTTTTTGACACTAACGTTCCCTTCAGACTGTATAATGTCTCCTCTGTGAGTTTTTCTAACCCTGCCCTGTCTTGGTTCTCATCCTGCCTAAATGATACTTTTCAGCCTCTTTTCTTGGTCACCATCCACCTTAAATCACCTAATCCTGATCCTCGGTGTCCCAGGTAAGCCTTTGTCCTACATCCTCTTCTCTTTCCTCTTTAAACCTTTGGATTTCAGGTGTCAAGGTTGTAATTATTGCTCTTAAATCTATGCATCCAGCCCTTATCTCTCTGCTGAACTCCACTTCTCCATCATCAAGTGACTGCTGGATATTGCCCAAATATGAGAAAGGCATCTCAAACTCAGAATGCTGAAAACTGGTCTTGTTGTGTGTAACTCACCACAGACACACAGAAATACACACACACACACACACACACACACACACACACACACCTCTCTTCTAACTTGCTTTCAGGCATTCATTGTCACCCTTGCTATAGCAGACACTTAATAAGTGCTTGTTAAAGAATAAATGAATGAATGAATCACCATTCCCTCTCTCATCCCCAATATCCAAACACTGGTCAAGCCTTATCAGTTCCACTTCCATAAAACCCCTTGAATCTGTCTCCCTAGATCCCCACCCACTTACACCCTAGCTCTGAGCATCTTTATTTCTTGCCAAGGCTAATGCAACAGCTGTTTAATGGTTCTCTCTCATTGTTTTTCCCCCTCTGTAATTCATCCTCCATGTAGCTGCCAAACTAACATGACCAGGTCACCTGGTTTGACCGTATCACTCCCATGCTCAAGAAACTCTGGTAGCTCCCTAGTGCCCCTAGAATAAAATACAAGTCTCTTGTTTTGAGACAGCTAGGTAGTTTGGTGGCTAGATCACTGGGCTAGTAGAGTTCAAATCTGGCCTCAGGTATTTATATCTAGGTGACCCTGGGCAAGTCACTTAATTTCTGTTTACCTCAGTTTCCTCATCTGTAAAATGAGAATAAATAATAATAATAATAATAATAATAATAATAATAATAATAATAATAATAATAATGGCACTAGCTCTCAGGGTTGTTATGATGACCAAATGAGATAATAACACTTAAGCACTTAGCCCAGTGCCTGGCACACAGTAAGCACCACATAAATTTTAGCTATTATTACTGTTTGGCACTTATTCACTCTCTATCTCCAACCAATCTTTCTATATTGATATTATTTCATTCCCCTTTGTCCCCTGTACGTGACATCCTGTGTCCAGGCTTTGTCCAAGCTGTCTCCCATGGCTCCCATGGAATGATCTCTCTTCTCACCTCTGCCTCTAAATCCCTTGGATCCTTTCTGAAACCCTGGGTGGGAACCACATTTGGGGTCAGAAAAATTTGGCAACACTAAAAGGTTTCTGAACTTGCAACGACCAAAACTTAATCCAAAATCAAATGCATAATGAATCTGAGGTGTTTCTGGCAACTTCACAGTGGCCTTGGTTCTGAACACAAAGATACACACTTTGCATGTGAATGCTCTCAGGCCATACAACTCCATCACTGCCAAAACATGAAAGGAGGTCCTGAGTGGAAAAAGTTTAAGAAACCCTGGTTTAGGTCAAGGGCCGCCAAGGCTTTTTCCTTAGTAATTAGTGCTCCCCAAATTAATATGGAATTACTCTGTATAAACTATCCCATGCACCTGTTGTTGAATGTCAACACAATGTAAAGTCTTTGATGGGAGGAGCACGGTTTTGTTGTTTTTTCCTTTATGTCCTCCCTGCTAAAACAGGGCTTAGCATACAGCAGGAGGTTTGTTTCTCTCTATCACTTTGTGGGTTCTGTAGCCCTAAAGTTTGTTTAGAGTCATTTTTAACAGATATTTGGGGTGGTTATGGAGGGGGCATATAGAGTTTTCCTGCTTCTACACTATCATCTTGGCTCTATCCCCCCTCCTGGAACAGCCTTTCATCTTTCCCCCTACCCAAGTAGGATTATCCCATACCTACCTTTTAGAGTTCTAAAGCTGGAAAAGCTCTTTGAAAAGCTCTCATCCCAACCTTTAGCCTGAAAGAAGATACTCTAAATCATTCCTACCATTTACTTAATTCCAATAAGAGAGAATTCACTATTTCATCAGGAATCTTATTATTCCTCTTTTAGTGACAGGCAGCTAGGTGGCACAGTGGGTCTAGTGCTGGACTGGGTGTCAGGAAGACCTAAATTAAAATCTTACCTCAGTTAGTTACTAGATGTATGACCTGGGGCAAGTTACTTAATCTCTGTCTGCCTCAATGACCTCATCTGTACAATGGACATAATAACAGCATGTACCTCCCAAGGTTATTGTAAGGACCAAATGAGAAAATATTTATAATAAACCTTAAAGCACTGTGTAAGTGCTAGCTCCTCCTGCCGCTGCTGCTGCTGGCCATCGGTCACTAACACGAGGTTCTTCATCTTGAGCTGAAATCTACACCACTTGTTCTAACTTCCATCCTCAGGTTTCAGGGAAAAAGGCGACTTCTTGGAATAGCTCATGATGGTGGGTGTCATGTCTAACTACGTCTTCTACTTGTGTTACACAGCCCACCTCAGATAACTTACTAGCTAGGGGACTTTGAGTAATTAATTCACTGAACCTTTCTTAACCTCGGTTCTTCATCTGACAAATGAGGTAGCTGGACTAGAGCTGGCCTCCACAATCCATTTCAGCTCTAAATCTATGAACCTATGATCTCGTTTTGTGCCTTCCCCAGTGACACTAGCCCATATTTCTCTCCTAGGCTCGTATAGTCTGTACCACACAATCAAACACTCTTGTGTATCTGTTGTGAGTCTTCAATGAATATAATATATCTCTAAACAGATTTCTTATCTGTAAAATAGAGAATTTGGGTTGGATTACCTAGTACATTCTTTGATTCTATGAACGCAGAATATCAGGGCCCATAGGCCCTGAGAATCCTGGAATGTAGAATACTGGGGGTGGGAGGAAATGTAAATGCAGAATGTTAGAAAGTCATCATAGAAACTAGGCAATCTGGGTGCCAAAGGGCAGCTTGATGATGAAGTAGATAAAGCACTAGGTCTGGAGGCTGGAAGCTGGGTTCAAATCTGGCCTGGGACACTTCTAGTTGAGTGACCCTGGACAAGTCACTTAACCCTGTTTGCCTCAGTTTCTTCATCTGTAAAATAAGCTGGAGAAGGAAATGGCAAACCAGTCTAGTATCTCTGCCAAGAAAACCCCAAATGGAGTCATGAAGAGTCGGACTTGACAAATTAACTAAACAATAGCAATTCACTACTTGTGTAGAAAATGAATAAGAAATACTAAGACAAGTGACATACAAAGTCTCAGTAAAATGGTGACAGAGGCAGGACTAAGAGCCAGTTTTCCTCACTCCCTGACAGTCATGAGACACTATGCTGCAGTGCTGTTCAACCGTTTTTCTGTCATGCTCAACTTTTCACGACTCACTTTGGGGTTTTCTTGGCAAAGATACTGGAGTAGTTTGCCATTTCCTTCTCCAGCTCATTTTCCAGATGAGGAAACTGAGGCAAACAAGGTTAAGTGACTTGCCCAAGGTCATATGGCTAGTAAGTTTCTGAGACCAGATTGAAACAGACCTTTCCAATTCCAGGTACAGCATTCTCTCCACTGTGCCTCCTAGCTGCTCCCTATGTTGCAGTAGTTCGAATGTATATAATCCTTTAAAGTTTGCAAAATACTGTGCATCCATTATCTCACTGGATTTTCAGAAAAATCCTATAAAAGTGTAATAACTAGATGGCACAGTGACTAGTGACCTGAAGATAAGAAGAACTGCGTTCACATCTAGACTCAGACACATATTACTTTTGTGACCTGAATAAATCAACCTTTATCTATCTCAATTTTCATATCTGTAAAATGTGAATAACAACACCTACCTCTCAGAGTTTTATGAGGATGAAATCGGATAATATTTGTAAACCTCAAAACACCACCTAAATGCTAGTTATAATCATCATCATTCCCATTTAACAGATAAAAAACTGAGGCTTAGAGCTCAGCATAGCTAGTAAGTGTCTGAGACAGGATTTGAACCCAGGTTTTCCAGATTCCCAATATGTCATTCTATTTATCACTCCTTGCCTGGTTACTACAGTCAGGATACCTGGAGTTTTGTCCTGGATTCTACATTTAATATCAACGTGACAGCTGGAAAATAATTTAATCTTTTTGAAACCCAATTTATTCATCTGTAAAGGGAGTGTAAATACTCTATTGTAAACCTCACAAGTTTTTTGCAAGAAAAAAGTTCTATAAAACTTGTTAGAGACAAGTCTTGAGCCCGGGCCTTTCTGATTCTTAGGCCAGCCACACCATGCAGCCTCTCACTGACATCTATACAGTGCTTTTAGTAAATGCTCATTAAATAGTTTACACGTTTTAGATATTTGAGTTATAATTGGTAATATTCCTACTGTATCAAACACTTGTCAGCTTCTTGAGATTAGAAAATGTGTTTCTGGCTTTCCTTTTTCCAAGTAGAGCATATAATAGGCATTCAATAAATGCTCATGCTTGACTGCTGTAATGCCAGTCTATTCATCAATAATCAAAGATGAACTCAGAATACTGGCCTGGCCAGACATCTGGGTCTTCACCTTCAGCCCACAGGGTCACTCACTCACTCAGATACTCAATAACCCATTCTCTTCTCTGCCACCAAGGATGAAACTTAGTCAGTATTATATGGTGAATATATATATTTCATAATCTCACCATAAAATCTCAGTGCTGGCAGGGACCTCATGGGCCATCTTGTCCAACCATGTATAAATGGGGATCCTCTTTATAATAATGACAAGTGGTCACTCACCCTCCATTAGAACATCTATGCTGTTGCATTATCTTTGTGACCCCATGGACCATAGCATGCCTGGCCCTTCTATCCTCCACTATCTCTTGAAATCTGCCTGTGTTCATGGTCATTTTTTTCATGGCACCTTCTACTCATCTCAACCTCTGCCGTCCCCTTTTTCTTTTGTCTTCAATCTCTGTCAGCATCAGGGTTTTTTCCAGTGAGTCCCAACTTCTCATTAAGTGAGAAAGTAGTTAAGTTTCAGCTTTAGTATTTGACTTTTCAGTGAATAACTTAAATTAATTTCTTTAAGTGTTGACTTATTTCATCTCTTTGCTGTCCAAGGGACTCTCAAAAATCTTTAGCACCATAATTTGAAAGCATCATTTCAAGTATGGTGATAGGAAATTCACTCCTTCCATAGTCTATTTCTCAAAATAGCTCTAATTGCTAATACTACAAAAATATGCATCTTAAATTTATGAAATGAAGCAACACAGTATAAACTCTGGAATTCATTCTAAGGATTAGTTTCAAGTTCTGACTCTAGTATCTCATACCTGACACCATGATTAAATCGCTATACTTCTCTTAGCGTCAGTGTCTTTGCACTACCTAAATCACAAGGGTATTGTGAGAATGGAATGAGGTAAGGTGTGAAAAAAAATTTTATGAACAATTAAATAAGCATTTACTAAAAGTACTGTATAAACATCATCAAGAGGCTACGTGGTGTAGATGGCCTCAGAATTAGACTTCCTTCTGACAAATAACTGACTCCATGACCCTGGGACAAAGTACTCAACTTTTCAATCCCTCAGTCACCTCTCTAGAAGTCTAAGTTAAAGAGCAGGTATTGACCCATATTGGTACCAGAAGTTTATCACTGTGAGTTCTCTACTCCAGGGATGTTAGGTTTGGCCACCAACCAGCTGCAAGCAGTCTGTAAAATTCCCGAGTATATCCAAAGCAGGTTAAAACATAGTTGGAAAATACTGAACAAAATAAGTAAAAATACAATACAACATAGACAATGTCAATTTGTGATTGTCTAAGTCAATATGTGGTCTACAGAGATCTGTTTCCATTTGAGTTTTACATCACTGAGTTACACTGATGAAATCAGAAGTCAGCAAAGAAAGACAGAAAGAAAGGAAAGAAAGAAGAAAACAAAAAGAAATTAATGAAAAGAATGAAGGAAGGAAGGAAAGAAAGAAAGAAGGAAAGAAGGAAGGAAGGAAGGAAGGAAGGAAGGAAGGAAGGAAGGAAGGAAGGGAGGGAGGGAGGGAGGGAGGGAGGGAGGGAGGGAGGGAGGAAGGAAGGAAGGAAGGAAGGAAGGAAGGAAGGAAGGAAGGAAGGAAGGGAGGGAGGGAGGAAGGAAGGAAGGAAGGAAGAAAGAAAGGAAGGAAGAAAGGAAGGAAAGGAGGAAGGAAGGGAGGGAGGAAGGAAGGAAGGAAGGAAGGAAGGAAGGAAGGAAGGAAGGAAGGAAGGAAGGAAGGAAGAGAGGGAGGGAGGGAGGGAGGAAGGAAGGAAGGAAGGAAGGAAGGAAGGAAGGAAGGAAGGAAGGAAGGAAACAGAACAGACCATGGGGCAGTAAAACATGCTAACTATGGGACTCCAGGGAAACAACCACTTTCTAAAATTATAAATTGTGTAAAAAGGGGCCAATCTGCATGCCTAGTGAAGATTCCTTCATCAGGAATTCCCTGTTCTGATGAAATCATATTCCCAGACAAAAAAAATAAAAGGCATCACCTAGGATACATAGATAGACAGATAGATATAGATATGCATATATGAACCTAATCCATTATTAGGATGATAGTTTTTAGAGATGAGAAACCAAAAACCCTAAATATCAACTAAGCCAATCCCCTCATTTTATATATGAAGAAACAGACTCATAGAAGCAAAATAATATTTCTAGTCACAAAATTTTTTAAAAGTAACTCACATTTACCCATATTTCTTTAAGGTTTCCAAAGTTTTCTTCATATTATTATCGCTTTTAAAGTGATTTGTTCATAGTTATGCAAATGCCCTGCTCAGCAATCTGAACACTCCCAACCCAGTGCGCCTCCACCTACAACCCATCTTCACGGCAAGTTAGCTCCTTGAAGAGCTCTTCTAGTCCTTTCGTTTTTATAGCTGAGGATTTGTAAATGATACACTTACTATATACATCATGCAGGATAAGCATCAGCCTCAAAAACAACATGATCAGAGCACTGTTACAAGCTTGCCCCAGGCTGTTCTTACAGATTACACAAAATCACTGGATGAAATGAGAAAAAGAAGTCGGACTCTTAAAGAAACTGAGGCAGAAGGCTCAATACTTGCTTGGTCTGGGGCGGTGGAAGCCTTACCTGATTTTCTTCCAAAGGGGCTCCTTCCAAGAGATCCTGGAAAGGGGCTGGGGGTTCTTCCAGGGGATAACGTGCGTACGCATGGTGCGAAGCTTTTGACGGGAGGGAAAGCAGGCTAAAGGAGCCAAGGACGGACAGACGGCCCCTGGGCACCCGGCCATCGCTTCTATAGAACAAACTGGAGTTGTCCAAAGGGGCTCCAGTCCCGATCTTGGGCACAGCACCTTCCCGGAAGTGGCCGGGATCCTGGGAGGCCCGCGCAGGCAGCTGCAGGACTAAAGAAAAGGCTACAAAGTTTGTAGCCCAAGTCCCACTCCGTGTGGGAAGGCAGAGCCCCGAGGGCCTGGCTGGCCTCATTATGTCCCAGTCTGGGAGTGGTGTGACCCCTGGGGAGAGGCATGGGCTGGATATCTATCCATGGAGCAGACAGGGGAAAGAATTCCGAAGTTTCCAGGGAACAAGATGAGTGGGACAGTTTGTTGCTCTGGACTAAAAGCCTCCCTAGCTACTGAGCATGCTCAGTCCCATTGCAGGGAGGGTAAACTTTGAAAGAACGTATTGCTCCAGTTAGGTTTCCATGAGAAAGGGAAGGGAGGAATCCGAGACACAGACCTGAGGGAAAGTACTTCCACCTAGCTGGAAAGGACCACAGCACACAGAAGCCCAAGCTGAAAGGGAACTCGGAGATGCTTTTTAGTCCAGGTCCTGTGTTTCATAGAAGAGACTGAGAACCTAGGGCACATAGCTAGTAAATCACAGAACCAGAAATGGAACTCAGATCCTCAGAGGTCAAATCCAGTGTTCTTTCCACTCCACTGCAGTGAATTGGCAGGAGCCTTGGAGTTCCAGCTTGACACACTGAAAAGAGCCTGAGATTGGGCAGACTGAGTCAAATCCTAGCACATTATCCTACCTTTTTAATTGGGCCTCCGTTTCTCATCTTTAAAATGAGGGAATTGAACTAATAATCTCTGAAGGTCTTTCCAGTGCTTAAGCACCATGATATTATTTTATAAATAATAAAATTGAGGCCCAAGTTGGAGAATTGACATAATTAGCTATACACACACTCAAAGACAGTGCATTTTTAAACTTATTAAACCTTAAAACAACTGCACTAAGATTCTGGATATGTCCCATATATGCATATAGATAGATAGATATATATATACACACACGTAGCAATATTTATCCTTGATTTTCTAGGACAATTTCATGAAAAGATAGCATATTTTGAATAAGAATTTGTAAAAGGTTTGTTTTGTTGGAGGGTTTTTTTTTGTTTGTTTGTTTGTTTTGTTTTTTTGCTGTTGACTTGTATGATTGGATCTTTGGCTCAGAAAAGGTGATCACTATATTTCTATATAATTTGTGATACATAAAATGTAACATGTCATATGAGAAGCAGTATATAGTCTCTTACTGGACTAGAGAATACTGAAACCAGGATATAAGTCCCAGTATTTACAATGAAAAAGTCATTGCCTTTGGAGTCTGAAGACTTGTATTTGAATTCTGGGTTTGCCACTTACTACCTGTGTGACCTTGATAAGTTCCTTAACTTCTCTGGGTTTTATTTTCCTGTATATCTGTAAAATGACTAAGTTGGACAAGATGATTTCTCATGTTTCTTCCAGATTTAAGTCTATAATCACATTATACTTCAGAGGGAGCATGGTCTAATAAATAGGGAACTGTCCTCTGAGCCCCACTCCTCCACTGCAATTACTGGCCTCCTTGTCTTCCTTTAAGACCCAGTTAAAATTCCACCCACTTGAAGCTAGGTTGCATAGTAGATGGAGTTCCTGACCTGGATAAAGGAAGACTTATCTTAACCTCAGACAATTACTAGCTGTGTGACTCTGGGTAAGTCACTTAACCCTGTTTGCCTCAGTTTCCTTACCTTTAAAATGATCTGGAGAAGGAAATAGCAAACCACTTGTATCTTTGCCAAGAAAACTCCAAATGAGGTCATGAAGTCAGACATGACTAAAACAACTGAAGAAGAACAAGCCACTTTCTACATGAAACCTTCCCAACCCTTCTTAATTCCAGTGCCTTTCCTCTGTTAATCATTTCCTATTATATATATATATATATATGTATACACACACACACACACACACACACACACACACACACACACACACACACACACACACACACATATATATATATAGCTTTTATTTGTGTGTTTGTTTTATACATTTGGTTGTTTTTCATTAGACTGTAAGCTCCTTGAAAGCAGGGATTTATCTTTTGCCTCTTTTAGTATCTGCAGTCCTTAGCATAATGCCTGATACATAGAAGGCACTTAATAATTGTTTGTTGATTGAGCCAGGATGATCTCTATTCAATGATTGGGTGACCCTAGGCAAATCACTTAAACTTTTGGGATTCTAGGCAGCTCTCAAAATGAAAAGTTATAGAGAATGTGCCAACCCAAATTGGTAGAGGAAATTGTCTCATCTGAGATCGTCATACAAATAAAATTCGAGCTCTAAGTCAGCATTTATGAGATCTGGAGTCACATAATCTCCTTTTGCCTCAGTCTCCTCATCCAAAAAATGTGTGTCCTAATTCCTGTCCTGCCTAACAAGAATCAAATGATAAAAGAACCCAAAATGCCAGTGCACTAAATAGTAAAATAATCCCACAAGGCAATGAAAGCCAAATTCCATAAAGGGTTACAAACAAATGCAGCTATAGGGTTTCCTATCAATTTCAAGGGAATGATGATCTCTGATTTCCAGGTCCTTTTTGTTTCACCACAGAGAAAATGCATTCATAGAATCACAGAGCTCACAATTGGAAAATAACTCAGAAATCATCTAGTCCAACATAGCACTGAGCAGGCATCTCTGACAAGTGCTCATCCAGTTTCTACTTGACCTCTAGTGACAGAAGGGCAATAGGTAGCATAGTGAGTGGGCAGATTGTCAGGAAGACTCATCTCCCCGAGTTCAAATTCAATTTCAGAAACTTACTAGTTGTGTGACCCTAAGCAAGTCACTTAACCCTGTTTACCTCAGTTTCCTCATCTGTAAAATGAGCTGGAGAAGTCAATGGCAAAGCACTCCAGTATCTTTGCCAAGAAAACCCCAAATGGGGTCAGGAAGAGTTGAACACAGCTGGCCAACAGAATATTACAGTGATAGAAAACTCACAAACACAGTATCTCATTTCACTGATCATTTAATTCTCCTCCTTGTGCTTTTGTCCTTGCCCCATTATATTGTGTGTTCCTTGAGAACAAGCTTACTTTAGATCATACCAGTCTTTGCATCCTTGGCATAGTGCACTAAGGACAGAGATAATTAATGGACCTTTGATTTTGGTGATCTATGAAACTCTCAGGTGAGGAAACCCCTTCTATCAATGCTGGACAGAATCTTCTCTGCAACTTAAGAGAATTGTCTGGGAAATCTCAGGGTTGAGTGACTTGGCCAGGGTTGCACAACCAGGATGTGTCAGAGGAGGGACTTGAACTTAGGTCTTCTTGGTTCTGTAGCCACTATGTCACCCTGAAGAGCAGGCATCTAAAAACTGAATTTCCAGTTTCTCTGACTGGAGCAGAGAAAAAATCCATCAAAGTAACCAATCAACCAACCTGGTGACAACTTAAATATTGCTCCATTCCTTCTTCTACTCAAGTCCCCACTAGTCAGAGGGAAGGTGCTCTGGTCCCCAACTCATGGATTCCATCCTCCTAAGGAGCCCAGATCCCTACATCAGACAAATAAGGGCCTATTGGACATGACATGTAACCTCTACTATTGCCTCCTTCTCCCTGTTGTCCGTCTTGGATCACGACTATGAAAAGAATTGGTCCTGGGTAGGCCAGAGATTTCTTTATGCCAATCCTCACTTTGTGACCTGGAAATTGCTTTGTCACCATGACAACCAGAGTTCGCCCAAAGGGCAGGAAAGTCAGAAGAACTGGTCAATAATAGAAGTGCCCAGAAATAGTGGGGAAAAGTCCTAAATTTATGATCAGAAGACCTAGTTTCTAGTTCCCAAAATACTAGTTGTATTTAGTTTCTCTGGTCCTCAATTTCCTCCTCAGTGAATTAGCCTATACAATTTCTAAGATTCTTACTAGATTTAATTCTTTTTCTTATTTCTATATTTCATTTTTTTTCTTATTCTCTCAGTCTTCTCTGGTATGAATTTCAATGGAACAGAGAGACAAGAAGATGAAATTAAAAGGGAGAAGTTACAAAGATCTTGTGCCTCCAAATCCCACCAAGTTTCCACTCCATGCCACTCTCTCCAGTTCTGGCATTATGTAGATCAGGGGTAGAGAACCTGTGACCGCCACATGTGGCCTGGAGGGCACAGGTTCCCCACCCTTGATGTAGATAGAGGCTGCCTTTCACCCTTTATCTCTGCCTATCTTTCTACCTTTCCTGTCAGTCCCAGCTTCTCAGGTTCACACTGTGCTGAGCCTTGTGGTCATAGGATTTAGAGCTAGAGGGAGCCTTAGGGATCCTCCAAATCACCTCCCTTGTTTTGCAAAAGAGGAAACTGAGTCCTAGAGAGACAAAGTGATTTTTCAGAAGCCACACCAGTAGTAAGTTGCAGAAACTCTTTCTAAACCCAAGGCCCCTTAATGCTAAGCCAAGAGCGCTTTCACACATGATTTGAATCTTAGATCCCTGTTCCTTTTAGCTCTGAGCCCTCCAAATTACTTCTCAGTGCTTACAGAAAATACTTTGGGGAGTTGGAACTGGGCATGCTCAGTAGGGCCGGATTTTGGTTACAAAAGGGTCTGCTATGTAGCAAGTACTGACTCCTCCCTCTCCCAACCCAGAGGGAGGGAGGGAGCTGGGTGGAGGGAGAGGGGTGGAGGATGAGTCAAACAGGAAACTATGCTGGGGTCTGTGTGAGCAGAGGCGCAGATCTCAGGCCTAGAGAGGACCCTAAGACAGCCTTGCACTCTCCTCTTTAAGCAAAGCTGCCCAGGGCTTTGAGAGTTACAGGGAGTGAAGGCCGGAGGGATGGGGACCAGACAGGGGTGGCCAAGCCAGGCCCAGGATACTCCCCTTGGGCAAGGCTCAATCTGGCGGGCTCCTCTCTAAAAAGTTGCAAAGAAGTCCCCTTATGCCTGAGGGGGAAGATCTAGAGAGAGGGAGACAGAAGAGTGCTTCTCCCTGGAAGTTCCCTCATGGCCCAGGCTGACCTGCTCCCGGGCACTTGCGTCCAGGACACCCAGTTGGAGTTCTGGACAGAGTCCCTGCAGGTGGTCCCTGCTCTCCTGGCTCCAGCAGTGACCCTGGGGATGGCCTTGGGCATCAGCAGTGCAGTTCTGCTTTGTGTCTACGTTATCAAGCCTCTGCTCCAGAAAAAGGTAAGTTTTCGCCTCTGAAACTACATGTAATGTTCATCCCACCCCTTGTGCCCTCCCCATTAAACTTGTGATCATCCATACAGGGGCCCCTCTCTCAGCGAGGAGACTCCCCCCTCCCCCTACCAATGCAGAGCCACTTCTTAGATCTTCCTAAAGAATTACATAGAATTACATACATTAACGGGCTGGCTCAGTCACATAACTAGTGTATTTCAGAGGCAGAGTTTGAACTGGTCCTACAATTCTCATTCCAGTCCTCTATGTAGTATATGATTTTGGCAAAGCTGTCAAAACTCCCTTCCCAGCCCTGATATTAAGGAGTGAAAAAATGTACTATCGTTCTATGTCCTAGAGCACGAAGAAAATTAGATCTGGAAGGCACCTTATATGTGGTCTAGTTCAGACTCCTAGCTTTATTCATGAAATACTTAAAGCTTAGCAAGAGAAAGAGATAAAGACTTGGAGTGGAAAGAACAGGATGTGGAGTTTAAGTACCCGAGTTCAAATCTAGATTCCTCTGCCTGTAACCTGTGTGAAATTAGGCAAATCTCTCAGATATCATCAGTTTGAACCTTTAAGACTTCTTAGAGATCATGTCTTTTAGCCTCCCTGTTCTCTAGATAAGGAAACTGAGGCCCAAATGCTCTGATTGAAAATCCAGTGCTCTCTTAGACTTCACTTTGCTCCTCTGTAAAATGGATATGGACCAGATAGATGGTCTCCTAAGTTCTCTGCTAGCTCTAATAACTGGCTTTGATATGTATAGTTCTTTAAGTTTGCAGAGACTCTTGTCCTTCCTCTCATTTGATCCTCATAAGGACCCTGGAAAGTAAATACTTTCCCATTTTACAGATGACGCAATTAAAAGAGTTTCTTGCCCATACACATATCACAGGCATGTGACCCAGGCAGGACTCACATTTAGTTTTCTACTAACCCTGAGTCCTACTACACCATCCTAACTCCCAGCTCCTCTGAACCTATCAAAGTTAATTTTTTTTTTTTTTAAGGCAGTTAGGCTTAAGTGACTTACTCAGGGTCACACGGCTAGTAAATGTATGAGGCTGGATTTGACTTTAGGTTCTTCTGACTCTGTGCTGCCCATAGCTGACTCTTTAGGGTCATAATCAGGGAGTAGAAACCAAGTCCCCTGATTCTTAGCCCTTTGTTCTTTCCAATTCATTATGTTGTTATTTCATACCCTCAGTGTTGTGGTAATAAGTATTTAACAACTGGCTCACTGAGTTTACAAACAAGTTCCATTGTTTCAGTTGTGTCTGACTCCCTCATGACCCATTTTTCTTGGTAAAGATCCTGGAGGGGTTTGCCATTTCTTTCTCTAGGTCATTTTACAAATGAGAAAATTGAGGAAAACAGGGCTAAGTGACTTGCCCAAGATCACATAGGTAGTAAATGTCTGAGGCCAGATTTGAACTCATGAAAAGAAGTTTTCCTGACTCCAGACTGGGCACTTTCTCCTTTGCATCTCCCAACTGCCACAAGTTTAATCTTCATTATTAACATTTTCTCCATCACTGTCTTAAGTCAAAACAATCACCAAAAGAAATCACACCCTGATTTGTAGCTTGCCTGTTTCCAAGGAGTAAATGTTCACACAGAAATTTAACAGTCAGAATGAACCAGTCCAGGCTGAGTCTTGCATACATAGTTATTTTGAGTTTTAGAAAAATGTGTAGGAGCACAGTGAATAGAGCGCTGACCCTAGAATCAGGTGGACCTGATTTCAAATTTGGCCTCAGACACTTGACACACTTACTAGCTGTGTGACCTTGGGGAAGTCAACCCCAATTGCCCTACCTTCCCCCTCCAAAAAATATAAAAAAATAGAAAAATATGTATCTGGGGATAGCAACACAAAAACCTCTCCGTGGCTGTACAGCCACATTAAGGCACTGTTCCATCTTCTCCATCCACTTACTATGAAGTACTTACATTCTCTCTACTTCTTCGACACCCACCCACTCCTCAGTCCTTTGTAGTTGGGCTCACATTTAAACCACTCTACCAGAATTACTCTCAGTTTGCTAATGACATCTTGACCCCTCTCTTAATTGCTGATGTTCTTTTCTCTGTCTTCATGCTTCTTGACCTCTCTATAACTTTTGACATTATTGGCCATGCCCTATTCCTTCATGTTCCTTCCTTCCTTCCTTGGCTTTTATGTGATGGATCTTTCCTGGTTCTTCTCCACATCTCTGAGTTCAGTCTCATTGGCTACATCATCTCCCCTGTCCCATCTTCTAACTATGGGGTCCACTAAGGCTCTGTTCACTGTTTATGTCTCTAAATTTTCTCTTGGTGGTTTCATTAGCTCCCAGTGATGATCTCTATAGAGCTGATTCCTAGCCTTTAAATCCATCCATAATCTCTCTTCTTAGCTCTATTTCCACATCACCAACTGCTTGCTCCATATTTGTACTGAGATGTCCCAGAGGCATTTCAAACTCAACGTGCCCAAAGTGGAATTCATTGTGTTTTCCCTTAAAGCTACCTCTTCTCCAATCTTCCCTATTTCTGATAAGAGCACCACCATCCTTCCAGTTAGGAATGTTTGAAATCCCAGACCAATTCTTAACTCTTCCTCAGATACTTACTAACTGTATGATCCTGGGCAAGTCACTTAAGCCTGTTTGCCTCAGTTTTGCCATCTATAAAATGAGCTGGACCAACCCAGTCTAGAAACTTTGCCAAGAAAATACCAAATGGGATCATGAAGAGTTGGACATGACTGAGAAACAATAGAACTTTTACTAATTTCATATTATAATTTTGATATTTTGTATGCATGTAAAATAATTCTCAACATTTTTTTAAATTGAGTTTTAAAGTCTCTCGCTCCTTCTCTTCCCTCCCCTCATTGGGAAGGCAGGCATTTGATATAGGATATATATGTGCAGTCATACAAAACATATTTCCATGAACGACATAACTTTCATTGAACATTTAAAAGGCACAAATAGTTCACATTAATAGGAAAGCAATAACCTTTTTTCCCCTTAATATATTATACAGAGGATTAATGGATTGAAAATGAAGACAGAAACGACCTCATAAAATTCTTTTTTTATTTAAAGTAAGCAAAGAAGAAATAAGAAGTTAAATTTTTATAATGCTTCAACATCTACTTAATTATTTTTGCCACAATCCTGTGAATAAGGTAGTAGAAATATTATTATTCCTATTTTACAGAAGAAAAAACTGAGAATCAGAGATGTAAACTGACTTGCCCAGAGTAGCACAGCTATGTTTTCTCTGACTCCAGATCACTGTTCTGACCATGTTATATCCCATGATACTTCAGAGGGAAAAAAACAAAAGGAAACTCTTTTGAGAAGGCAGATGGGAAGCTTGAGAGTGGTTTTCCGTATATTTGGAGTACTGTCATGTGAAAGAATGTTTAGATTCATTTCCTTGCCTTTGAGCAAGGTCCTCCTCCAAAATGGAATGGTCTTTCCCACTCTCTCTCTACCCTTGTCACCATCTCTGCTGAAATCTCTCACTTCCTTCGGGTTCCATATTGTTCTTTTTCTTGAAGGAAGTCTTTTCTCTAATTCTCCTAGTGAATAAGGTGCCACCTCTCCCTCCTCTACTCTCTAATATCATCCTGTCTGGAACTTTTCTAGACACTAATTATATTGTAATATTTAGCACTTACCTTATTCTCCCCAACCTCCATGAGACTGTAAATTCATTTGAAGGCAGAGGTTGTCTTATTTTGCTTTTTTTTTCTCCTGCTGCCTTGCAGGGTGCTTTACATATAATTGGCACTTAATAAATGCTTTTAAATTTTAATTTACTGAAAAAAGGCCTAGACTAGAGAATTTTTGGCATTCATAGATAGTTTTCATTTCAACATAATCCCCCAATCAATCAAAGTTCTACCTTAAAGACTATGTTGTAATGTTTTGGATTTCAGTGTATCTATTTATTAAGAAGCAGAAGAAGTTTATGGATTTTAAGCCTTGACAAAGTACTTTTCTTAGAAGAACATTTAGGTAACTGGTGCAAGTATTTCCCTCTTCATTTTGCAAGTGAAGAAACCAGTTTCAGAAGTTAAGTTACTTGTCTAAACTGGAAGAACCTGTAAATGTCAGAAATAGTACTCAAAATTGCTTCTCAACTGAATACAAACACAAATATGAGCATATATTTCACTAAATATTTCCCAGTTACATATAAAAATATTCATTTAAGTCTTTCTCCCTCCTATCCCTCCACTACCCCTTAAGAAAGTGAAGAATATGATATTGATTATACATGTGAAATCATGCAAAACACATCCCCATATTAGCCATGTTGCAGACAAAAACACATACAAAAAAATTTAAGAGAGTAAAAAAAGTCTGCTTCAATCTGTGCTCCAAATTTATCAGTTTTCTCCCTGGAGATGGATAACATTTTTCATTATGGGTTCTTTGGAATTATCTTTGATCATTGTCTTGGTCAGAGTAGCTAAGTGTTTCACAGTTGATCATTGTCATAATACTATTGTTACTATGTACAATGTTTTCCTTTTTCTGCTCAGTTTACTTGCATGAATGAGTTCATGTAAACTTTAACAGATTTTTTTCTGAAACCATCTTGCTTGTCATTTCTTATAGAACAAAAGTATTTCATCACAATTATATACCACAACTTGTTCAGCCATTCCTTAGTTGATGGGCATCCCCTCAATTTCCATTTCTAGGCCACCATACAAAGATCTGCTATAAATATTTTTGTATATATAGATCCTTTTCCCTTTTCTTTGATCTCTTTGGGATATAGATCTAATAGAGTTATTGCTGCATCAAAGGGTATGTAGAGTCTTATAGCCTTTTCGCATAGTTCCAAATTGTTCTCCAGAATGGTTCGACTAGTTCACAGCTCCACCAACAGTGTATTAGTGTTCCAATTTTTCCACAGCCCCTCCAGCATTTTCCATAATCCTTTTTTTGTCACATTAGACAATCTAATAGGTATGAGGTGGAATCTCAGAGTTGTTTTAATTTGTAGTTCTCTAATCAGTAGTGATTTAGAGCATTTTTTCATGTCATTATTGATAGCTTTGATTTTTTTCTTCTGAGAACTGCCTGTTTACATCCTTTGACCATCTATCAATTGGTGAATGACTCTTATTTTTATAAATTTGTCTCAGTTCTTTAAATATTTGAAAAATGAGACCTTTATTAGAGAAAATTGCTTCCATTTTTTCAGCTTCCTGTTTTTTCTTTTAATTTTGGCTGCATTAGTTTCGTTTGTATAAAAGCATTTTTATTTTATATAATCAAAATTAGCCATTTTATTTCCTATGTTCCTCTTTAATTCTTATTTGGTCATAAACTCCTCAGTTATCCATACACCTGAAAGGTACATTTTTCCCATAGTTTACTAATTTTTTTATGATATCACTTTTTATATTCAAAATATTTTATTCATTTTTATCTTATCTTAGCTAAATATTGTTCTATGCCTAGTTTTTTCCAAACTTTTGTAGTTGTTCAGTCAGTTATTCAGTTGTATCTGAGTCTCTGTAACCCCAAGGACCATAGCATTTCAGGCCTTTCTGTCCTCTCTCAAAGATATCTGTAAAAGTCTGTCCAAATTCATGGTCATTGTTTCCATGACACTATCTCTCTGTCTTTTCCTCTGCCATCCCTCCACACTTTTTTTGGCTTTCAATATTTCCTAATACCAGGGTCTTTTCCAGTGAACCTTGTCTGCTAATTATGTGGCCAAGGTATTTAAGCTTCAGGTTGAGTGTTTGATCTTTAGTGAATAACCTGAATTAATTTCTTTAAGTAATGACTGATTTGACCTTTTTGCTGGTCCACCTTCCTTCACATTTTTTTTTTATGGATTCCCTTTATATTCTTGAAATTTTGTTCTTCCAGAGAAATCTTTTTTCTGTTTTCTTCTAGCTCTATAAAATTTTTGACAGTTTGATTGCTATAGATCTGAATAAGTAAATTAATTTATGTAGAATTGTTGTTCTATTATATTTGCTCAGCCTATTCATGAGCAATTATTATTTCTCCAGTAATTTAGATCTGCTTTTATTTATGTGAAGGATATTTTATAATTGTGTTAACATAGTCCCAAGGTTTGTCTTAGAAAGTAAACCCCCAAGCATTTTACATTGTCTCCAGTTATTGTTAAGCAGAATTTGATTTTTTAAATCTCTTCCTGCTTAGTTTTGTTAGAAGTATATAGAAATGCTGATGATTTATGTAGGTTTATTTTATGTCCAGCAACTTTGCTAAAGTTGTTAATTTCAACTAGTTTTTTAGTTCATTGTCTAGGGTTCTCTCAGTATACCATTGTTATCATCTATAAAGAGTGATAGTTTTGTTTTCTTGTTGACTACTTTAATTCCTCCAATTTCTTTTTCTTATTTCATTGTCATAGCTAGCATTTCTAATACAATATTAAATAAAAGCAGTGATAATGGGATATCCTTGCTTCCATCCCTGATCTTCAAGTTTATCCCCATTACAGATAATGTGTGCTCTTGGTTTTAGATAGATAATACTTGTCATTTTAAGAAAGGCTCCATTGATTCCTGTGCTTTCTAGAGTTTTTAAAAGGAATGAGTGCTATTTTTTCAAAAGCTTTTATCTGCATTTATTGATATAGTATGTGGTTTTTGTTGTTTTTGTAATTGATGTGGTTAATTATACTTAAACTTTTCCTAATATTGAACCAACCATGCATTCCTAGTATAAATCCTATAGGGCAATAGTGTGGTAAGATATACATAAATACATGTATATGTGTGTATATATATATACATATACACATATATATACATATATACACACATATATATATACACATATACATACGTATATAAGTATTTGTGATATATTGCTGTATTCTCATTGCTAGTACTTTAACAGAACATTTTGCTTCAATATTTGTTAAAGAAGTTGGTCTGTAGTTTTCTTTATCTGTTTTTGTTTCCCCTGGTTTAGGTATCAAAACCATACTTGTTTCAGAAAAAGAATTTGGTAGGACTCTTTCTTTACCAATTTTTCAAATAATTTATATCATGCTGGGATTAATTATTCCTTAAAAATTTGGCAGAATTCACTTGTAAATATGACTGCTTGAAGTATTTTCTCTTTGACTTGGGAGCTCTGGAATTTGGTTATAATATTCTTGGGAGTTTTCATTTTAGGATCTTTTTCCAAGAAGTGATTATTAGATTCCTTCTCATTTCTATTTTATCCTATGGTTCTAGGATATTGTTTATCTTTATACTTTCTTGAAATATTATCTCTAAGTTCCTTCTTTGATCATGGCTTTCAGTAAACCAATAATTCTTAAATTATCTCTCCTTGACCTATTTTCTAGGTCAGTTGTTTTTTTCAATGGGATATTTCACATTTCTTCTACTTTTTTTTTCATTCTTTTGGCTATGTTTTTATTGTGTCTTGCTATCTCATGGAATCATTAGCTTTCACTTCTGTAATTCTAATTTTTAAGGAATTATTTTCTTAGCGAACTTTTGTATCTTTTTTCCATTTGGCCAATCCTACTTTTTAAGGAGTCAGTTTCATCAGTGAACTTTTATACCTCTTTTTCCATTTATTCAATTCTGTTTTCTCAGGTATTATTTTCTTTGGCACTTTTTGTACCTCTTTTACCCAGCTCTTAATTTTTTTCCATAATTTTATTCCCTCACTTTTATTTCTTTACCTACTCTTTCTTGTGCCATTCTTATTTGATTTTAAAAATAATTTTTTAGCACTTTAGGAATTCTTATGTGGCTCACGTCCAATTTAGATTATTTCTTTATAGTATTGCTTGTATTCTTATAGCTATTTTGACTTCATTGTCTTCTTCACAGTTTCTGTCTTGATCTTCTCTGTCACCATAGTAGCTTTATGGGTAGGTTCTTTTTATTATCATTGTTTGCTCATTTTTTTCCAGTAGGGGAGGAAGGTTGGGGGGAGTGTTACTATCCCAAGCTTTAGGCATTTTCACACTGCTGTTTTCAAAGCTAATTTTAGGCATTTGGATTGCAATTGATACTGCTCTTCAGGGCCCCTTCTCTCTCTTGACCAAAAGCATTCTTGCCTGCCCTTGATCTAGGACCCAGAAGTGGCTATTAGACAATGGAGCTGCCAAAGAGCATCTGGTCCTATGTCCAATGCTAGCACAGGAGTCCCTTGTAATCTTCTTCTCACTAGTTCTTAGTTCCCCTTAGCATACTTTGGCTTGAGAAGTCCTTAAACTACTGATGCTTCTGATACCACTACCCAGTCCCACACCTGGTGCTTCATCCTGGGCTACTCCCCCATGTCACAGATCTTCTCTTTCCAACCTCCTAAATTATCTTGGACTAGAATAATGTCTCATTCTGATCTTTTGTGGGTTCTGCCACCTCATAATTCAATTTGAGTTGTTGTTTTAAAGTTGTTTGGAGAGGATCTTGGGAGAACCCAACTGAGTGCTTCCGCTATGCTGCCATCTTGCCTATGTCCCCAGGAATATCTCTGTGTCTTTTCCTGATATTTCTTTTTTTTTTAATTTAATATAATTTGATTTTTATATCATCTTCATGCCTCAAAATATATCTTTGTTTTCCTTTCCAGAAACACATCCTTTGTAAAAAAAGAACAGAAAAGAAACAGGAAAATAGCAACTATTTTACATAAAAAACCATTACATAGCCCAGATTTTACAGTATATGTAATGTTTCACACCCATAGTCCTAGGCAAAGAAAGGAGAGAAAGATTTTTCTCATATCTTCTTCAGGGTCAAACTTCTTCATTTTAATTATAGAATTTTCAACTCATATTTCTATTAGAGATATAAAGAGAACAATGCATCATGAAAAATAATTTATCATTCTTTAACTCCCCACCCCACAACAGGAAAAAATTGCTTGTAGTCTTTGATCTAAGTGGCATAAACTAAGAAATATGGTGTTAGCTTCAGGACTAAGCAGCTTTAAATCACTGGGAAGATTCTTTCTTCCCTTCAATGAATTGTGTTTTTCTTCTTGGGTTTTTAGAAAGATGACTCCCAGAGTCTCCTCAAAAACTTCGATGCTGATGTACCACTTTATGAAACTGACTCACCACCAAGAGAGAAGAGAAAGGAAGAACAGACACCCATGGAAGAAGGAATGTTTGGTGTAAGTCTTTTTCATTTATAGAAGTATGTAATACATCTCCAATGTATAGCCTTATAGCTTATAGATTATTAAAGAAAACTGTGTTGTAGAAAATTTAAAAGGAAATGAATTATCTTTTTCCCCTGATGAGGCATTTCTGGAAGGTATTTTAACTTTTTCAAGTCACTAGAATAGTCTTTAGCTAATGGTTTCTTAAATGTACCCATTTTCTTATAGAATTCATTTTATATTTGCACCCTAACATAGAAGGGGAAAAATTAGAGCAAACCATTAGTCATTTAAGCCTTGAATATTAAAAACGATACAAGTTCTGACTTTTACATAATTATCACCAGAAAATAGAATTTTTAGCACATACTTTAAACCTGCTGAGTCAGGTGCTATACATAATATAAATTAGGCTTATATCTGAGGCTTTTTTCCACACAATTTTATCTTTATCCAGCAAAATTCTAGCAGAGATTATTAAATGAATGGTTTATAAGCACTCATAAAGTTAAGTGGTGATCATTAGGAACCATCATAGGTTCAAGAACAAGTCATGCCTAAATTAAACTAATTTCCTTCTTCAGCAAATCAGCAGAATGCCTTAAGCAGAGCATTCCTGCATTTCAGGGAAAATTGTTTTATCTCCTCATAATATGTGATTTGGATGACAGTAGAGTTTAGTGTTGTCACAACTTGCAGAGTAGTAATCATTGGTTTGATATCAGTCTAGAGGAAGGTCTCCAGTAGAATGATACAAAGAATAGTCCTTAGGTAAACATGTATTATGTGACTGTAGGAAAGTCACTTAACTCCTAGAATTCAGAAGCAGTGAGGTGGTGCAGTGACAGAGTGCTGGACCTGGGGTCAGGAAGACTTGAGATGAAATGCAGTCTCAGGCACTTGCTATCTGTATTACTTAATCTTTGTCTGTTTCCTCATATGTAAGACAGGCATAATAATAACACTCAAATGTAAGACAGGGATAATACTAACACCTACCTTCCAGGGTTATTTTGAGGATCAAATAAGATAGTTATAAAGTAATTTAGCACAGTGCCTGACACCTCATAGGTACTATATAAATGTCACTACTGCTGCTACTACTACTACTACCACTATTACCATCACCACTATTCCTGCTACTACTACTACTCCTAGCAGTAGTAGTAGTACTACTACTATTTTTTTTTTTTAAAGCAATTGGGGTTAAGTAACTTGCTCAAGGTTACACGGCTAGTCGTTATTTATGTGTGGGTGCTCATTTTCTGAGGCCGGATCTGATCTCGGGTCATCCCAACTCTGAGGCCAGCGCTCTTACTCACTGGGCCACCTAGCCGCCCCTTTAGGGCAATTGGGGTTAAGTAACTTGCCCAAGGTTACACGGCTAGGTTTCTGTTTGTGCGGGTTAAGTGTCGGAGGCCGGCTCCGAACTCAGGTCCTTCTGACTCCAGGGCCGGCGCTCTATTCACTGGGCCACCTAGCTGCCCCTATGTAGGTATCTATTAAAGCTTAGGTATTTTAGTAACAAGTTTGATGTGAGTCAACAGTGTCAGATAGAGGTTCAGGTGAGATCAAGATGGCATGTGGAATGAGTGTTTTACTTAGGCTGGCCTGAGTTCAGTTCTATTTCAAACACTTACTAGACATGTGATTGTGGGCAAGTCACTTAAAACTCTCTGGCCCTCAGAGGCAGCCAGGTGGTACATTAGATTGACCACTGGAGCTGGTGTCAGCAAGACCTGAGTTCAAATTCAGCCTTTGATACTTAGTAACTGAAAGGTTCTAACTGGTCACTTAACTCTTGTCCACCTCTGTTTTCTCCGCTATAAGTGGAGGATATTAACATCACCTGCCTTCCAGGGTTGTTATGAGATCAAAAGAGATAATACTTCTAAAGTAAATAGCACAGTGACCAGCACATAGTAGGCCCTTAAAAATGTTTTCTCCCTTAGTCTCTTCATGTGTACAGTGAGGGTTTTGTACTCAGTGTCCCTATGAGGTCCCTGCTAGCTCTAAACCTATGATTCTTTAGGACCTCAGTTCAGATCCTTCCAAATGTTTTTCCAATAAAACTATATGACCTTGAAGGTATTGGACTATTCTGAGCCTCAGATTCATCATCTGAAAAATAGGGTAATAAAACCTTTATAATACCTACTTCATAGGGCTGCTCTGAGGCTTCATTAAGATATGTAAAGTGTTTTGTAAACCTTAAAGCAGTAGCAGGTAAAGCTTAGCCCAGAAGGTTTATAAGGCACCTTCCAAACCTAAAGTTCTTCATAACTCCTAGTAAGTTCATAAATGAATTACTGACCTCAGCCTGAACCACAGTAAGGTTGAGCAGGCCACCTGCCTCTGGTTAGAAGGGATTTCTAATCTGTAAACTATTTATTCTCTCCCAAGAACAGCTCCTCAATATTGAGCTAATCATTGCTGGACATAAAGTGAAAGGGCTCTGCAGGTTCCAAGGGGCTGATTTACAGAAATGCCAGTGATTTTTCCCTTTTCTGAATTGATAACTAAAATGTGGCCCTAAAAGTTGGGGGCAGGATGAGAGTCACTGGAATTTCGTTAGTACCCTCAAGAAAGCATCAGTCAACACATCTTCATATCCCATTGTCCTTTTGACCTAAGGGGGTTTTTATAATTCACTTGGAAATTTCAATAGATCCTGATGTCATTGGTGACCTTCACTGGTGCAGCTTACAGGCCCTAAGAGGGAACATAGCCCGGAGCCTGGAGGCAGGGAGGCCTCAATTTGAATTCCAGCCCAGATAATTACTAATTATATAACCCTGAATGATTCTCTCAGTTTCCTCATCTGCAAAGTGAGGAGGCTGAAGCAGATGACCTTTAAGTCTCCTTCTATCCCCAGATCTATGATCCTCTAATGCCTCTTTGCTTTCCTAAAAGAAAAATTTTAGTCACATCTAAGGAATGCTGTGATATAATCTCAGTTTTCTCTGACCAATTAGTTCCTTATTTATTTATTTTTTTAATATCCTTGTTCTGGAAGAGGTGGGTATATTCTTTTTGTGGAAATCCCACACTCATAATGCACACAGACTATATCATCTGATTTACAAAAACTGCTTTTTTTAAAAAAACAGCATTTACATTCTAACCAGTTTTCTTAGTAGTTATATTGCTTATGTTACAAAAGGTTTTAGGAGCTGATGATCATTAAAATGTAGTCTGAAGTAGTATGATTTATTGGAAAGGGAGCTGGACTTAAAGACAGAAGACCTAGGTTAGAAGTCCAATATATATATATATATATATATATATATATATATATATATATATATATGTATGTATGTATGTATATATGTATACACACACATATATGTACACATATACACATATATACACATATGTGTGTGTGTGAGTGTGTATATACTATGTGACCTTTAGGCACATCACCTCTCTCTCTAGGCCTCATTTTCCATCTGCAAAATTGGGTTAATAATCTCTGTTCTGTTCATACATACATACATACATAAAAATATATATTTTTAAAAGTATATATATATATATATATACACACATACACACACACACATATACACACACTGTGTGACCTTTAGGCACATTACCTCTTTCTCTAAGCCTCATTTTCCATCTGCTAAATGGGGTTAATCATCTCTGTCCTGTTCATACATACATATATAGTACATACATATACAGTAATAAATGTATACATACACACATACAAATATATGTCTAATATATATTTATGTACATGAGTATTTAGGTGGTGCAGTGGATAGAATACCAGCCATGGGATCAGGAAGACTCATCTTCCTGAGTTCAAACCTGGCCTCAGACATTTAAGGTGTGTGACCCTGGGCAAATCACTTAATTTTGTTTGCTCAGTTTCCTCTCCTGTAAAGTGAACTGGAGAAGGAAATGGCAAGCCACTCTAGTATCTTTGCCAAGGAAACCCCAAAGGGGCTCACTAAGAGTAGGGCACAACTGTAATGACTGAGCAACAAGTATATACGAACATATATATGAAATTATCTGTATAGAGACTTAGATATATGACTGTCAATATGTATTTGGATATGGCTAATGAAGGAATTTATTTTGCTTGACTATACATGTTTATGATGGATTTTGTTTTTTGGACTTTCTTAATGTGTGTTGGGGAAGGGGGCGGGATAGGAGAGAAAATACAAGTGTGAGAATAAAATAAAATTAAATTTCTAAAAATAATCCCTGTTCTACCTAACTCATAGGCTGATGATCAAATGAGGTGATATAGCCATGGACCACTCTATAAATATACATCAAATGATCATAATAATTATCAATATAAATAAAATGTTTGCTTTTGTTCAACAAATATACACACACACACATATACACACATAACATTGTCTGAAATACTTTTCTAGGTACTAGGCACGCAAAGGCAAAAGTAAAAGAGTCTCTCTGTTAATAAGTTTACAAATTTCAAGGAAGAAAGACAAAGACAAAATCATTGTAAGCTAAATTTAGCTGTGGGGCAGGGCAGAGCCAAGAAGGTGGTGTAGAAGCAGGAAAATTCCATGAGCTCCCCCCATGACCACCTCAAATGTCTATAAAATATGACTCTAAACAAACTTTAGAGCTACAGAACCCACAAAGTAATAGAGAGAAACAAATCGTCCACTGAAGGGGCAGCCCAGCAGGCCAGCAGGAAGGGTCCATCATAGTGTGCTGGGAGCAAAACCCAGGCCCACATGAGCCCACAGTTTTAGCCTCAGGGCAGCCCCTACCAGCTTCCTCTGGAGGGACTTCAGGAGAATGGATCACTAGCAGCTGTGGCAGTTTCCAGAATTTTCAATCCATAATTGCCAAAGGCAAAGTAGAAGTTCAGTGTGGACTTTGGAAATGGGGGGTCTGTGAGTGCTGTCTAGCATCTGCCCCTGGAAGAAGAAGCAGCTGAGGCACAGTGGCCATGCAGCTACCACTGTGTGGCTGCTTCACATCTCCTGGCCTACAGATTGTAGGGGTACCAAGTGACCAGTCTTGTAATTTCTCTTGCTTTACCCTGCTTGGATCTAGATTGCTGTCTTGGGTGGAGGTCGTGGCATGTTTGACCAGGTACCAGAGCTGGTGGAGGCTTCAGAGAGGGCACCCAACTGATAGCTCCAGCAGCTTCAAAAACCCCAGCAATTTGGGACAAAGCTTTCCTCTCTGGAAGCAGAGTTCTATTGTGGCAAAAAGCTCAAAAGACAAGGAATTGATTGGCAACATGAGCAAGCAAAGGAAGCAAAGCAAGAACAGCAATCCAACTTTAGATTCCTTTTTTGGGGACAAAAAGGATCAAAGCATGGAATGGCAGGAAGACAATGAAGTCAGAACCCCTGCACCAAAAGCTTCTAAGAAAAATATGAACTGGTTACAGAGGAGCTTAAGAAGGATTTTGAAAACCAAATAAAAGAAGTAGTGGAAAAATTGGAAAGAGAAATGAGAATTATGCAAGGAAATCATGAAAATAGAGTCAACAACCTGACTGAAGAAAATAACACTTTAAAAAGTAGACTAATTCAAATGGCAAAAGAGGCTCAAAAAGCCAATGAGGAGAAGAATGCCTTAAAAAGCTAAATTTGCCAGATGGAAAAAGAATTTCAAAAGCTTACTAAAGAGAATAATTCCTTCAGAATTAGATTGGAGCAAATGGAAGCTAATGACTTGATGAGAAATCAAGGTACTATTAAAAAGATCCAAACAAATGAAAAAATAGAAGGCATTGTGAAATATCTCATTGGAAAAACCACTGACCTGGAAAATAGATCTAGGAGAGATAATTTAAAACTCATTGTACTACCTGGAAGAAATAATGAAAAAAACAGCTAGAAATTATCCTTCAAGAGATTCTCAAGGAAACTTGCCCTGATGTTTTAGAACCAGAGAGCAAAATAGAGGTTGAAAGAATCCATCAATCATCTCTTGAAAAAGATCCCAAAAAGAAAATTCCTAGGAATATTATAGTCTGGAGTTCCCAGATCAAGGAGAAAATATTACAAGCAGCCAGAAAGAAACAATTTGAATATTGTGGAAACTCAATCAGGGTAACCCAAGATCTGGCAGCTTTTAAATTGAGGGATCAAAGGGCTTAGAATATGATATTCTGGAGGTCAAAGAATCACCTACCCAGCAAAATTGAGTATTATGTTTCAGGAGAAACTATGGTCATCCATTAGAATAGAGGATTTTCAAAGCATTCATGATGAAAAAACCAGAGGTGAATGGAAAATTTGACATCCAGATACAAGGAGCATTAGAAGGTAAACAGAAAAGAAATCATAAGGAACTTATCAAAGTTGAACTATTTACATGCCTTCATGGAAAAACGATGATTGTACCTTATGAAACTTTTCTCAGTATGAGGATAGTTGAAGGGAATATGTGTGTGTGTGTGTGTGTGTACACACATACACGTATATATACATACATGTATATATACATACATGTATTTGTCTATATAGGAGGGTATATGGGCATATGAATACGTATGTGAATGTGTGTATATATTTGTGCAGGTATACATAGGCAGAGGGCACAGGACCAGTTGAATAGGAAGGGTGATACCTAAGAGGTGAAATTGAGAGGTGAGAGAGGAATATAATGAGAGGAGATGGGGAGAGACAGAATGGGGTAAATTATCTCATATAGAAGAGGCAAGGGAAAACTGTTACAATGGAGGGGATGAACAGGAAGGCAAAAGGGAATGAGTCAACCTTACTCTCACTGAATTTGGCTTAGGGTGGGTATGACATCCACACTAAATAGGGTATCTTTCCCTACAGGAGAGTAGGGGGGAAGGGGACGAGAGGGGGGATGATGGAAGAGAGGGCAGGTTCAGGGGGGAGGGTAGTTAGAAGCACACACTTCTGAAAAGGGACAGGGTCAAAATAGAGAATAGCACAAGTGGAGGGTGGTATAGGATGGAGGGAAATACAGTCAGTCTTTCACAGTATATCCACTATGGAAATGTTTTGTGTAGCTACACATGTACAACCTATATTGAATTACTTATCTTTCCAGTAAGGATGGGGGACAAGGGAGGAAGGGAAAGAATCTGGAATTCAAAATTTTTAAGTAAAATATTTTAAAAAAAATAATAGTAATTATTATCATTATTATTATTATTTTACATGCATTGGGAAATAAGATATACAGGCACCAGTGTATGGAGATCCATCTTGCCCTACCAGAAAGTTGGAGTGGGGATAGGAGCAGATATAGGAAAGAGCAGATTAGGGAAGGGGGTATGCAGTGGGATCACTGTTTTGGGGTGGTGGATAGGGGAAAGTTGGGAAGAAAATTTGTAGATCAAAATCCTGTGGAAATGAATGATGTAAACGAATATTAAACATAAAATGTAATTTAAAATAAAATAAATTTAGCTATGGAAGAGATTCTTAACCTTTTTTTTTTTTGGTTGTTGTTATTCCATGAAATCCTCTATAGGTCTCATGAAGCCTATGGATCCCTTCTTAGGAAAAAAAAATTAAATGCATAAAATAAAATATATAGGATTACAAAGGAAACCAGTTCTATTGAAATTATCTTCAAAATATATTTTTTAGAAACAACTTCACAGACCCCAAGGTAAGAATCTCTGATACAGACCCAAACCAGATGAACGTACTTCCTCATACAAGGAAATGTGCCCGTCTCCCAGAATCAAACAATCCCATAATCTGATAGTCTGGAGACCTCAGTGACCATGTAGTCCAGCACAGACATCTGTTTCTGCTTCACTGCCAACTTCTATGTTCTCATCTTTGAAGTAAAGCCACACACATATATACGTGACTATTCCCTGAAGATGGACCATTCAGATATAGCCAAAACCACCAGCTCACTCACAAATCTTAGAGGCTATATAGTTTTACATTAAGTTAGACAAAAGAGAATGAAAGCCACTTAGAAATGCTCTCACCTTGATTAGGTCAAATGAGGTTAAACATGATTTGGGAGAAATCCTTGGTGGCAGACCTAAACTGATATATATCATTCCTTTACTCTACCTGTCTCCATCTGCCTATTTCCTGTCCTGCTGTAGCTGAAGAGGCTGATCCCTTAAGCCTGTATGGCCTTGTTTTAAATGAATTTATCTTTTCCACCTTCTATCTGGACCACAAAAGTAATTCTCTACATAGTCTTCAGTTGGAATAGCTCTCTAAAACTTACCCTTTGTAGCAAGTTTTAGTTGTATTGTTTTGTCTTTTTTTTTTAATTTCCCATCCAATTAAGTCAAAGAACCAGTAAGACTCCTTGGCTTGTATCCTGAGCACAGCATAACAAAAATAATAATGATAATAGTAAAAAAAATAAATGGAAAAATAACAATAAGAAAATAATGGTCAGGCCAGATGCCATGCCGACCTAGAGACACATCTTTAGTGATATTCATTAGTAATATTTTTAGGGAAGTTTTAGACAGTTGATGTTTCCTTCTTATGATATCTGATAACTAGAGCTGGAGTGATTTAAATTTTGAGTGACCAGGTGGCCTGGCATGGAAGAAGATGTTCTTTAGGCTAGATACTGATTTCTGTGAAACACACAAAACAAGGCAAGCATGGAAAATGACATTGGCACTGAGAGCATCTGCCAATGCTCCCTTGAATGTGAAATTGCCTATTTTTAATGTACTATTATCTCAAGGTAGCATTTTTAAATGCCTTAGAAATGAGCAAATGGTAGGCAACAAACCCAGATGGTGGTGTTATTGACCCGACTGATGGTTCAAAGGGAGGTGGGCATCAGCTCATTAGCAGACAGACCATTACATCCACAATAGTCAGAGCATGAGAGAATACAAGAGCTCAGGGCTGGCAAGGATCACGGAGGGTATTTAATCCAGCCTATTTCTGAATATTTCCTTCTCTTACTACCCCTCTTGTGGCCCTTGAGATCTCAATAAGGGATGGGATTCTCTATAGTCTACATAGTACAAATCCCTATATGAACAGAAGTATCCTTTACAACATTCTCAATAACTAGGCTGAATTTGAAGACCTTGATGATAGGGATCCTACTACCTCCAGAGAAAGCCAAGGTACCATATTGGCTCTGGATAGCTCATCATCTTTAGGAGATATATTGATTTATATTAAGCACGCAAAGGGAGTTGAATGCCTTGATATAGAATGAGTCAACTTCAGGTACTTTAATATATGGGTTGTAATTCACATATATGGGTTGTAAAACACAGGGGTTGGTAGAATTCCTTTGCAGTCAGTGCTTGTACTAACAGGCTTTCATTAGTCAATCTTGCTGCCTCTGTCTATATGTTCCACTATCTTGGTGAAAGGACCTGATGTAATGGACCTCCATTAGATGATGATAATTAAGGCAGGTGCTATCAAAATTTTCCAAACCCAGAAATGACAGAAAATCCTATCTTATTGCTTATGGTCTATACCTTAAAGATCATTTAGTCCAAACCTCACATATTGTAGAAAAGGAGTCTAGGGTCCAAGTGAGGTTCGATGATTGCTACAATTAGAAACCAATAAATACTGTTATCTTTCTCTTTCCCTCAAAATTTATTTGAAAAACAATGGAAATAATTCAGGGAAATTCTTCATAATTTATCATGATTTTAAAATATTGTTAGAACATAATTTAGGAGTTAAAAACTATCTTAATAGGGGCGGGTAGATGGTGCAGTGAATAGAGCACCGGCCCTGGAGTCAGGAGGACCTGAGTTCAAATCCGGCCTCAGACACTTAGCACAAAAACTAGCCGCGTGACCTTAACCCCAATTGCCTTCCAAAAAGCAAAAAACAAAAACAAAAACAAAAAAAAACTTTTAATAGAAACCTACATAGGGGCAGCTAGGTGGCGCAGTGAATAGAGTGCCAGCCCTGGAGTCAGAAGGACCTGAGTTCGGAGCCGGCCTCTGACACTTAATCCACACAAACAAAAAACCTAGCCGTGTAACCTTGGGCAAGTTACTTAACCCCAGTTGCCCTAATGGGGCGGCTAGGTGGCTCAGTGAGTAAGAGCGCCGGCCTCGGAGTTGGGATGACCCGAGATCAGATCCGGCCTCAGAAAATGAGCACCCACACATAAATAATGACTAGCCATGTAACCTTGAGCAAGTTACTTAACCCCAATTGCTTTATTAAAAAAAAATAGATACCTACATAGTTAAAAATTACAGAATTTCTGGGGCAGCTAGGTGACACAGTGAATAGAGCACCAGCCCTGGAGTCAGGAGGACCTGAGTTCAAATCTGACCTTAGACACTTAACATTTACCAGCTCTGTGACCTTGGGCAAGTCACTTAACCCCAACTTCCCTGCCTTCTCCCCTCCAAAAAGCAAAAAAAACAAAACAAAACAAAAACACCTTAAAAATTACAGAATTTCCAATCTAGAATGAGAAGGTCCCCCCAGAATCATCTTCCTATTTTGCAGATGAGGACATTAAGACCCAAGGTTGTACAAGGTAGTAAATGACAGAGCTAAGCTTTTTTTCTGTCCTCATAAATCCCACTTTTTTCCATTGCTCATGTTGCTTATTATTTGTCACTGGTTTTTTAAGAAAAGTTCTCACTGAGTTAGACATAAGAGGCATAAAAGTCAGATTTTGACTCTAGGTTGTATCTCTGCAACGGTGTCTCTGTACAACCCTTGATATTAAGGAAGGTGATATTGTGTGGTGTCAACAAAAATAACTCTGAACTATGGGATCTTGGGTACTTTCCTTTACCTCTCTGGATCTCAGTTCCCTTGTCAATAAAAATAGTGCATTGGACTAGAAATCAGGGGGATGGAACGTACGGCCTTGAGGCCACATGTGGCCCTGTAGGTCCTCAAGAACAGCCCTTCAGCTGAATCCAAACTTTACAGAACAAATCCCCTTCATAAAAGGCTTTGTTCTGTGAAACTTGGGCTCAGTCAGAAGACGTCACTCAAGGACCTAGAGGTATACATGTGGTCTTGAGGCCATGGGTTTCCCACCCCTGAATAAAAGAAGGATAATAATTGTTTGTATTGCATGTCTCCTTGGGGTTGTTTGAAGGAAAGCATTTTTAAAAATGAAAATGTTACATAAAGGGGATTTTTATGACTCTCAGTCTCAGTAGTGTTATTTGCTGGGGTTTAAGATCTCTTTAGCTCTAACATTCCATTTCCTATATTCTCAGATCTCCTTCACGTCTAACACAATTTTCTGTGTTCTATTCAAGCTCTGCTATATGATATTTTAATTAATTCTTTGGTTCAATTATAGAACATTTAGAACTTTAGATTGAGAAATCACAAAATGAGAGGGCGTTCTATACAAGGTTCCCCAAAGTCTTAGTACAGTTTAGATTATAAATGCTTACCCTTCCTTCCTTCCTTCTTTCCTTCCTTCCTTCCATCCTGCCTAGTTTAAGACTGCACTAATACTTTTGAGACACCCTATATAAATACCATTGTGGCTTTTTTTCTTTCTTTTTCGTTTATTTGGCATTCTCTACACATTTTTCTCCTTTCCATGAGAGCATGTGATCAGAAGAGTAGTTTTATGTGTCTTTTTACTGAGGTTTTCTCTGTCATAACCTAACTCTAAAAATGAAACAAAAGATATGTCCCCATTTTTTTGTAAATTATTTAAAAACACTTCCTGGACCAATTGTAAATGTTTGTTTAGACAGCACCTTATTCTGTTCAGTTCCTCAAATATGTAGGTCAGAATAAGGTCTGGCATTTTGCAAATATATGTCAGCGTGTGCATTCTCTCACTGAAAGCTTCAAACACTGTTTTATTCCCCTTTTTATGGTTCAGGAATATGAGTCACCACTCAACAGTAACATTGCAGCATTCGCATTGAAGGCAAAAGTGGTCTATCCCATCAATCAAAAATTTAGGGTAAGTATTCAGCATATTATTCTATAAAACCCCTTAGTTTGTAAATAAGCTTTGATTAAATGCTTGTCATTGCCAGACATTGATAAGCTTTGATTAAATGCTTGTCATTGCCAGACATTGTGCTAAGCACTGGTTATATAAAAACTTAAGTGAGACTATACCTAATGTTAAGGATAGATGTAAAGATAAAAATATATCAATACCCATGTATTGCAGTGACAGTATTAGGTATATGCAAAAAAAGCAAAATTAGAAACAAGGTGATTTTATAAGAAAGACATTAGTAGTTGGGAGGTAGGGATAAGGAAAGGCTTCATGTAGGAGATTGTGCTTGAGCTGAGCCTTTCAAAGCAATAAATATGAATTCTAAGAAATGGGAATGAAGAAGAATCATATTGTGGGAATATTGCACATTTAGTACAAAGACACCAAAAGCTGTGGAGTGCCATGTAGGAGGAACAGTAAGACAGGTAGATTGACTAAACCATAAAGAGGAATAAAGTGAACACAATTTTCATAAAAGGTAGGTGGTGATGAATAATTCATAAGAGACATATATAAAAGGGACAAGTAGCATACCAGACCTTAGGCAGAAAGAAGATAGGACAGGACAAGAGAGACCAAGTTCAGGACCTTCTTCAGAGAAGAGGAATCTGATGGACAAAAAGTATCTAGACAACAAATAGAGACACCAATTAAGAACTGGGAAATGAAGCACTAGATAGCTGAGATCCATGAATTAAATACTGGTAGGAAAGGACAAGCAGACCAGGACCTTCACATTAGTCTAGCTTATGTTGACAACTCTTACCAAGACAAATGCTGTTTACCCTATGCTCTAGTTTTCTGCTTCTCCCAGAGTGAGCAATGCCTAGCATGTCTGGTAGACAGAGAAAGACAGAGCTCCCAGGATGCTGGCTTCTCTGCTTCTATCTAAAATAGAAGAAGTTCAAACATCCCAGAGACTTCTAACACATGACCGCTCATGGAATATCCCAATTCAGATTATAACAGGGTTTGCTGTGTTTGCAAATAGAAACATAGAAAACAAATGTGTGTGTGTGTGTGTGTGTGTGTGTATCAAAAAGTTCAATTGATTTCTCTTGAATTCAAGAAGCTTTAGTTTTTTTATTCTCTCAACATGTGCAGGATACTGTATGGGGCCCCATAAGACATGCAGTCTAGGAAAGATCTAGTCCCTATCTTCATGGAAGCCAGAGGCTAGTAGGGAGTTAAGAGATCAAACACTAATATCCATAGTTGACAACATCAGAGGACAAATTCAGTAGAAAGGCACAAATAATAACTGCTGTATGAGGGAGAGGAAGATGGCCATTAGCCAGAGGACGGCTCAGAGGAAGATGCCTGAGGAAAGCAGTATTTGTTGTGGGCTTTAAAAGATGCCTAAGAATTCAGCAGGTGAAGAGGATGTAGGAGTCATGGCATATGGAATCATGGCATATGGAATCATGAGGAAGGACCTAGAAACCAAGTGTAGAATCTATTCAGGGGCGTCAGTTTTTCAGTTTGAGTGAAGCACAGTGTATACAAGGGGTAGTATAACATAACTCTAGAAGGTAGGGTAGATTGGTTGGTTGGTTGTTGTCCTTTATTCTCTAAGAGGACCAAAATGGCCATCACTGTGCTAGAGTCAAGTTTCAGTGTGTTCGACTGTGGCTGATCAGACCAGTATGAGCTCGTAATGCTCTACCACAGGTCAGGCAAAAATAGTGCATGTAAACGTTTGGGGTGGATACTCTAAATTTGTGCATCCTGCATTTCCTTTGAGCTGTTTCAATTCTGCTTTGCTCATAGAGCACAGCACCTTCTCTGATGTGGGCACGCCATGCTGAACGGTCCTGTGCCAATAGGATAAAAATGATGGCAACAAGGGCTTTAAATGCCAGGCAAAGATGTCTGTCTATATTTTACAGTTTCTCATATATTGCCCAATAGCTAATTTTAAAAATATTAGAACTTTGTCCTCATGTTGTGAAAACAACTAACCAATTTGGTCAACTCAAGGAGAAATATTAGTACAATTATGTAACCATATTTGCTAGTTGCTTCAGCCCCATCAGTAGTACTATACAAATGCAGCTTGAAAGCGTCGGATTGAGAATGCAGTTAATAACAGACTGATTACTTCCTTTCTTGTGCAACATTGATTAATGGAGAGGGCTTTTTTTCTCCCTTTTTTGTTATCATAGCCTCTTGCAGATGGATCATCCAATCCATCTTTGCATGAAAATTCAAAACAGGCAATTTTGCCTAATCAAATGATGGAAGTTTCTCCTTCAAGTAGTCTTGGATCCCTCAGCCAGGGAGACAAAGAAGACTGCAGTTCTTCTACCAGCATGCATTCTGCCATTAGTGATGACCGATTCCATGATAGAACCTTTCTTAAGGTGAATTCTTTCCCAGAAGTGCTGACTTGTGAAAGGTGAGGACTAAATTATAATATTCTAGAGGAAGTGATGCTTGAGAGTAGAGGTCTTCTGCTGTATTTGATACTTGATAAGAATACTCTGACTTTATAGGTGAAGTCAGGCAGCTAGGCAGTGCAATGAATAGAGTGCTAGACCTGGAGTTAGATAGACCCATCTTCCTGAGTTTAAATCTGGTCTCAGGCAGTTACTAGCTGTGTGACCCTGGAAAAGTCACTTAACCATATTTGCCTCAGTTTCCACCTGTAAAATGAACTAGAGAAGAAAATGCCAAACTACTCCAGTATCTTTGCCAAGAAAACCCCAAATGGGGTTATGAGGAGCTGGACATGACTGAAATGACTGAACAACAAAAATCCGTGAAGTAAGTCATGTTGTTGTTGCTATTATTTATTTTTATAGCAACTGAATTTTGCAAAGTATTTTACAACTGTCATCCCATTTTATCCTCTCGGTAACCCTTGACAATAGGTGATGTTATTATCCCCATTTTAAGGATAAAGAAACTGAAGCAAGCAGAAGTTAGATGACTTGCCTAGGGTCACACAGCTAGGAAGTGAGATGTCTGAAGCTGGATTTGAACTCAGGTCTTCTTAGGGAGTACCAATTTATTCACTGCACCCCCCTAGCTGTCTGAGGTTTATGTGAGTTTCTTCATACAGTGTTTACTTGTGATAAATACTTTTTTGATAATGATGATGCTGGTAATGGCGGTGGTGCTAATGATGAACCCTTATATATATACAGATGTTTAGGATTGAAATGACTGGGCAATCCTTGCCTTCCAATAGCACTTTGGGGCAGGTGGTGCAAGAAAAACTATCCCCATTTTGCAAATGTGAAAACCAGGGCATAGGGGAAGGAAATAGCCTGCTTGGATCACAGTGCTAGTGAATGGCAAAGCCAAAATCGGAATTCTGATGTCCTGATTCCAAACCAGGTGCTCTGGTTCTTATCTAACAAGAACAACAAAAAAGTAATCCGTATAGGATAGGGAATTTTGGCTTGAAACTAGGAAGAACTTTATAAAAATTAGAGTTATTTACAAAGAGAAAATACTACCTCTTAAGGCAATTATTTCTTTGCTATTGTGGTTCTTCAGGAAGATACCACATAATCTCTTGTTTGGGATGTGGGAGATGAGATTTCTGCTTCAAATAAAAGCTGATTTTGTTTCCAGCTCCAGGGCTATGCAGACATACCTAATAAATCCGATGATTAGGCACATAATAGAGTGTGACATATTTGCATTAAAAAAAGGTCTTGTGCAATATAATTGAGGCAGCAGGTCTGACATTTTTCTTTCTTTCCTTTTTTCTTTTCTTCCTTCCTTCTTCCTTCCCTCCCTCCCTTCCTTTCTTTTTTCCTCTTTCTTTCTTTCTCTCTTTCTTTCTTTCTTTCTTTCTTCCTTTCTTCCTTCCTTTCTTTCTTTCTTTCTTCCTTCCTTTCTTTCCTTCCCACCCCCCCTCTGGCTCTCTCTCTTTCTCTCTGGCAAGGGAACTCTCCTACCCCACCTATCCCTGAATTTAAAAACAAAAACCTTATAACAAACATGCATATTCAAATAAAATACATTTTCACATTGGCCTTGTCCAAAACTCTATAATTTATTTTTTAATCCTTTACCTCACAATTTGGGTAACATTTAGGAATTATGATTGATCTTTCTGTTAACCAGGATTCTTACATCTTTTAAAGTTGTTTCCCCTTGTTTTGTTGTGTTTATTGTATAAATTGTTATTCTGATTCTGTTCACTTCACTTTGTATCAGGTTTTTTTTTGTTTGTTTGTTTGTTTGTTTTGCTTTTTGGAGGGCAATTGGGGTTAAGTAACTTGCCCAAGGTCACACAGCTAGGTTTTTGTTTGTGTGTGCATTAAGTGTCTGAGGCTGCATCCGAACTCAGGTCCTTCTGACTCCAGGGCTGACGTTCTACTCACTGCGCCACCTAGCTGCCCATGTATCAGTTTATACATGGCTTTCTGGTTTTCTCTGAAACCACCCTTTTCACAATTTTTTGTAATTCAGCAAGATCCCATTCTATTAATAATTTGTTCAGTCATTTCCCAGTTTCTGGACATCCCCTGAAACAAAAAGATGCTGTAAATATCTTTTTTTTTTTAACATATGCGTCCTTTTCCTCTTTAAGATAATATAGACCTAGAGGTATCTCTGGTTCAAAGGGTATATGCACAGTTTAGTGATTTGGGGGAATAGTGCCAAATTGGGTTCAAGTATGACTTGGCAAGTTCATGATTCCATCATCAGTTTTTCCATAGCCCTTCCAATTTTCATGATCCCCCCCCCTTTTTTTGTCAGCTTTACCAAGCTGATGGGTATGAGGTAGAACTTCAGATTTCTTTAATTTACACTTCCCAAACTGTTAATAATTTGGATCATTCTTTCCTAAAGTTGCTAATACCTTAGATTTCTTCCTTTGAAAAGTACCTGTTTCTAACCTTTAATAATTTTATTGAGAAATGACTCTTCTTCTAATCATTTCCTTATATAATTTAGATATAAGGTCTTTATCAGAGGAACATTGCAGTGAGTTTTAGAGAGGGGGTATTTTCTCAGCTTTTCTCTGTGCCCAAGCTCAATCATTATAATAGCATACCATTCAGTTTCATTTCTTTTATTGTTCTGACCATTTATATAGTTGTAATGATTGTGTATGTTATTGCATTGTTTATTTATTTTTATTTATTTATTTTTATATGTTCGTTTCTATTATGCTCAACTTAGCATGTTCCTAATTCTAGTTCTCTTATTATTATATGTTTGCCTCAATACTCCTTTATTCTCTGTTATATAATCTCTAAGTTCATTTCTTCAACAGGCTTCTCCAGCATGTAATGTCTTATCACTCCAGATATAACAATACCTGGCTTGGCTTCCTAGATAATGTTCAGCCTCACTTAAAAGTACTGATCCTGTTGGTAGATAATTTTCCTCCTATCCATTGGAGATTTTGTCCTTAGTCTACTCTTCACTTAACATCCAATACTTCTCAGTCCTTATTACTTTATCACTATGAATGAGAAGCTAAAGCTTGTTACTCCTGGCCATACATTCTCCCCGTTGGACTTTCTCCTTTTTTCTCTCTCAGACTTCCTATCTCCTCCTGTCTTTTGCTTCAAAGTTCGACCACAAAAATAATTTTCAAGGGGAGGCTAGGTGGTGCAGTGAGTAGAGCGTCGGCCCTGGAGTCAGAAGGACCTGAGTTTGGATCCGACCTCAGACACTTAATGCACACACAAAAACCTAGCCGTGTGACCTTGGGCAAGTTACTTAACCCCAATTGCCCGCTAAAAAAATAATAATAATAATTTTCAACTATTTCTCTTCTAGGACAGATACCTTTTAGACATTGTTAATATAATATCCATTTTATTTTTCCATTTGTAGACTGCACACTCTTGGATATCATTTCATAATGATCAAGTTCTTTACATTTTAACGAGTAGTCATTATTTCTTGGTTCTCCTCTACTTTCTAAGTGAAGATCTGAATATGAGTCATGGGGTTTAACAAGAGAGCTCTGGACTGATCATAACCATCTATCTCAAAAGATTACACAAAATGGAAAAAAATTAATTGGTCAGAAAGAGAAATTGACAGGCTAATGTGTGAAATATCCTGTGTGAAATATGCTGAACTTGACGTTAGAGATTCTCCATTTAAATCCTTCTGTTCCTTCTGGCCAGTTGTATGACCTTGAACATAAAAGTTTATCCCTAAAGGTCTTGGATTCATCTGTAAAATGGGCATAATACTTGTGGCACCTACCCAGTTAAGACAATAGTTCTAAGGCTTAGATGAGATATTGTATGTGAAACGCTGTGCAGCTCTAAAGCACATCATTGTTATTATTTGTTAAAATTGTTGTTTTACATCTACCTTTCTTGAGAGAACAGCTTCTCTGGCCCTTACTTACCTTGTTATCATTGTTTGAGAAGCAACATTACATAGGGAGCAGAGTGCTATGCCTTTGAATTTGGAGGACTAGGTTCAAATTTTGTTTCTGACACTTATTATGTGGCACAGGGCAAAGCACTCATATCTTTAAACCTCAGTTTTCTCAGCTGTAAAATGAGACGTTGGACCAGATCAGGACTTCTTAATAATTTTTGTTTCCTGGATCCTTTGCAAATCTGGTGAAACCTATGGACCTTGCAGAATAACTTTTTTATATGGATAAATAAAATGTAATTACAAAGGAAACCAATTATATTGAAACACAGTCTTATATGTATACACATTCACATATAGACAGTACGTGTATGTTTACATGTATATAGCACATGTGTATATAAGTACATACATGCATGTATACATATGTATTTTGTTTATATATGCATGTGTGCATACATACACATTACGTACTTTTTTAACATTCACAAATCACCAGGTTAAGAACCCCTTGATTGGATAACCTCTCCGATTCATGATTTATGATCTCTACAATGGGGATAATATTGGTCATACCTACCTCACAGGGTTGTGCAGAGTAAAGTGTTCTCTCAGCCTTGATGCATTATAGAAATGAAAAGCTATTTTTCTGTCACTCATCCTTGGTCAAAGTTGGGTTTTAATTTTTCTTTTTAAAGTTGAGTTTTTATGTATACTAATATCCCAGGAAGACAGTAGGAAATGAAAAGGCATCCGGTATGATTTTTATAAATGATCTAGCATTAAAGTTGACAACAAAAATTGGTGAGTGTTGTACTAATGAAGTTCCACTGGAGTCATTTATTTTAGTCACTATAAAAGTTTTCTGTTTTTTCTTTCAGTTTTGATATTAGCTTGTGTCTACATAGCCTTCATCTGAAAAGCCTGCTACTCTTAGACAAGGAATTGAGGCAGGAAAAACACATGGTAGGTGGAAAATGGTGCTTTGGATGTATGTTTTGTCAGAGTATGAATGTGGTTTTGTTAGGAAATGTAAGGACTTTAGCTAGTTGAGAAGCAGAAACGTCTGTGGTGGGTTCCCCTTTACCAGGAGGTCATAGGACCACTTCTCAGGTGTTATACATGAAGGAGATTCTTTCTCAGGTATGGGATGGTCTCAGTGGCCCCAAGCTGGTTGTCAGCTCTGTAAATCTGTAAATTTATTACTTTGTCCACACAGTCTACTTTGTTGATGGGAAGGATGTTCATCTTCCTCCATTAAAATATTCCCTTATCAATTTATCATGTCTTTAGACATTGGTTCACTCTAGATTCTCCACAGTTAAGACAGACAGCAGAGAACTGATTCTGGTGGTCCTACAAATCAGGAAAGACTATTAGCGGGAGGCCTGGAGACAGTATAAGGAAAAGCAAAGCAAAATAGAGAGCTTTATCACAAGAGAATTGCTCCTCAGGGAACCCATTTGCTCTGACCTAGAAATCCCTTAGAATGCTGAATGCAAAGGTATACTGGGAGTAATAAGAATCTGGATAGGTGGAGGGTATGACAAAGTAAAGAAATCACAAGATCTTAAAATTTTGAATTGTGTGATATAATATTAAATACTCTGTCTAGATAGAAAAAGTACATCGTTTACTCAAAACTCTTTAAATATTTTAATTTAATTTATTAATTAATTTTAATTTTATTTTATTTTAAAATGAAATAATTTTAATTTATTTAAGGTTTAATTTGATCTTAATGCATTGTCTGTTGTACATACATCTCCTTTATTTTAAATATGATCCACTGCAAAGGTAGTTTTGGGGTGTACTTATGGTTGTTCAAAACTTTTAACTATGATTCCTGATTGGGGAGTCCAAAGAGTAAAAAAAAATAAGAGTATCCTCATGAAAGCTGTATGATGCCCTTTGAATATTTTAAAGTAGCATTATAAGAAGAAAATTTGGAGGACAACAGGCATTGTAAATCAAACTTTTCTTAAATGAATGTTTTATTTTTTTTTAACATCACTATCAGTTCCCAGTGCCCTCCCTGCCCCCAACAATAGAACCTTCCCATAGAACTGGAGAATGACTTAATTCTTAAAAAATTGACTCAGTTCTCTATATATTTGAGAAGTGAGGACTGTATCAGAGGAACTTGTTAAAAGTTTTCCCACTTTCCTATGTTCCTTCTAGTCTTGACCGCATTAATTTGTTTGAGCAAAAGCTTTTTAATTTGCTATAATCAAAATTATCCATTTTACATCCTGTAATGCTTTCTAGCTCTTATTTAATCATAAATTCTTCCCTTACCCATAAATCTGACAGAAAAAATTTTCCTGCTCTACTATTTTGCATATGATATTGCCTTTTATGCCTAAATCATGGACACATTTTGACCTTATCTTGGCAAACAATATGACATATTGGTCTGTACCTAGTTTCTTCCAGAATGGTTTCTAGTTTTTCCAGCATTTTTTGTCAAATCGTGATTTTTTTTTTTTTGGCTCCAAATCTTAGATCTTTGGGTTTGTCAAACATTAGATTACTATGGCCATTTATTACAGTCTAATGTGTACCTAATCTATTCCACTGATCCCCTACTCTATTTGTTAACCACACCAGATTGCTTTGATGATTAATATTTTATAATACAGTTTCAGATTTGATATGGTAAAGCTACCTTCCTTTAATTTTTCAATTATTCCCTTAATATCCTTGACCTTTTGTTCTTCCAAATGAATTTTGTTATTATTTTTCTAGCTCTATAAAATAATTTTTGGTAGTTTGACTTCTTAAACTCTCACTTTCTATGTCATATAACTTCCATGACCAATGCTCTAGCATCCTATAATATTTTCTTATGTGTTTACTGTAATGTCAAATTTTCAAGAATAAGTCATTCCCCAATTGATAAATGTTCAAAAGATATGAACGGGCAGTTTTCAGAAAAAGAAATCAAAACTAAATACAGTCATCTGAAGAAGTATTCTAAATCATTAATGATTAGAGAAAGACTTGAAACATCACACCTCTCAGATTGACTAATATGACAAAAAAGAAAAATGATAAATGTGTGAAAAGATAGTGGGTCATGGGTGTGGAATTAGACTATGCTATCAGGCATGATCAGTGATTTTGTTTATTTTGTTTTGTTCATCTTTTTTAAGGGAAGGTACAATAACTTTACTAAAAAGGTGGGTAAAACCTGGTCTTGACATATTGTTTTTCCTGTTTTGATAGATGTTTATCCAGATCCTCAAAATGTCCCTAACTGATATTCTTCCAAAGAAGAAAACTGGGGATGACTTGTATCAAAAGATCATTTCAAAACAAGAAATGGTAAGAGTTACAACTTATATATCAAAGAACCATTTTTAATAAGGCTCACATTCTTCTCATTTTAACCAACTTACATACAGCTGGTGACAACTAAGTGTGCTTTCTTTGATCTGGAATTTTGAAAACAAATGTAGATTACAAATCTTTTTTAAAAGATATGTACTGGGGCAGGTAGGTGGAGCAGTAAATAGAGCACTGACTTTGGAGTTAGAAGGACTTGAGTTCAAATCCAGCCTCAGACACTTGACATTAGCTGTGTGACCTTGGGCAAGTCACTTAACCCCAATTGCCTCACCTTCCACCCTCCAAAAAAGAAAAAAAAGGATGTATATTTATATCATTTGCACATAAAGAACCTCTTGTTGACATTTCGGTAAAATATTAGTGACTGTTAAAGAAATCATCTATAATAGGCAATCAACAGTAGTTCTAGAATCTAAGGAACCAGCTACAAATACTGTTTCTTTACAGGTCCTTTAAATTCTCTGGGACTCAATTTCTCCATTTTCAAAATGGGGGCATTGGACTGCATGATTTCTCAAGTTCCTTCCAACTCCAAATCTGTGATCTTTATAAACCTATTGATTCTATAAATGCTGTAGCCTAGTCTTCATCTTTTATCATCTCCAGGATGTAAGGGTTGTTTGTTATAGTTTTACCTGACATTTTTCTTTTTAAATTTTATGACCAGATCCGTGATCAGTCCAAGTAGCTAGGTGATACAGGGAATAGAGCACTGGGCTTGCAGTTCTGAAGGCCTGAATTCAAATAAAGCCTTAGATACAGGCTATAACCCTGGGCATCTTGCTTAACCTTGGTCTTTCTCAATTTCCTCATCCATAAAATGGATATAATAATAGCATCTATCTCACAGGGTTGTTGTGACAATCAAATAAAATATGTGTCAGGAGCTGGATAAAACTGTAAGTACTATGTAAATGCTATTATTTTCATCTAGCTATTATTGCTTGGTGTAAGGAGCTTCTAGTACTGAAACTCTCTTCACCCACATAGATGAGGAGTTCCTTTGTAACATAGATTTTTAAGGAAATTATCTAGGGGAACTTAGGGGCTAAATGACTTGTCCATGGTCCCCCAGCCAGTATATGTCGGATGCAGCACTGCCATCCAAATCTTCCTTATTCCTAGGTCAGTCTTCTTTCCACAAACCACCCTGCCTGAAAAACTTAAAAATACAAATCCTTTCTATAAGTAGATGATATTTTTTGCAAAATGTCATTTTAAAACAAGCAACAAATTCAGAAAATTTGCCCATTTTCCATCATTTGCTGGTGATAAGCTGTCTACCAAGAAACCCTTTTAAGTCAGTGAAAAAGGATCAGAAGAAGTATGTGCCTCTAAAGACAGAAGACAGAAGATGTGGGCTCGAGTCCTCCCACCAACACTCATTAGCTCTCTGATCTTGGAAAATATACTTCATCTTTCTGACTGAGACATTCTTCAATCCTAAGGCATAAATAGTTTACTCAAAGCTTCCCTACAAGATTGCAGTGAAGAAAATGCTTTGTAAACTGTATCAATGTGAGCTGCCATTAATATATGAGAAAGCAAATATTAGAATCTCATAGAATGACAAGGTGTGAAGGAGTTGAAATGAACATCTATGGAAGGAGTACCCTCATTAATGAAAACACTGATCCAGTAAAAGAAAGCATCCAGATGAGAATAAAAAATTAGCTGTGTATTCGTACTTATAATGACCTCTTTCTTCATTTATTACTCACATCTGTGCTCATTTTCTCTTTTACTGATGATTTTTATCTTTAATTGAAACTCTGGGGAAAAGTGGCCCTACATATATATTTTTTTTATTAAACAAATGCTTTATTAACTTCTGTTTTACATCATTCATTTCTGCCAGATTTTGAGTTACAATCATTTTCCCCCCGTTATTCCCCTACCCAACCTCCCAGAATAGCAGTCCCACAAGATATCACTTCCTCCAATCTGCTCCCTCCCATACCTTCTCCCATACCCCCTTCGACTTTTCCATTAGAGAAAGGTGAATCTTTGTGTCCCAATGCCTGCACATCTTATCTCCCAATTATAAGCAAAAGAGTATTAATAATAGTATTTATATATATTTGAAACATTTAATGTTAAGACCTCGAATTTCAGATCCATTTCCTTTCTCCCTTGTCACCCATTCCCTCTGGGGAGATAAGTAATTCAGTATATGTTGTACATGTCTAGCTATGCAAAACATTATCATAGTAGATATATTGTACAAGGCTGCTTATAATTCCCTCCCACTCATCCCACCCCCCACCTGGTCCATTCCCCACATGATCCTGTCCCTCTTCTATAGTGGGTACTTCCAACCACCCCTCCCCCCAAGGATGCCCTCCCATCCATCTTCCCTCCTCTCATCCCCCTTCCCCCTATTCTACTGCAGGTTGAGATATCCCATTTAGTATGTATGTCATTCTCTCCCTGAACCAAATTCAATGAGAATGTGGTTTTGCCTTTTTGCCTTCCTATTCTTCCCCCCCTTACAACCACTTCCCCTTGCTTCTTCTACATAAGATAGTTTACCTACCCTCTCTCCCCATCTCCTCTTGCCACTTTCCTCTATCACTTCATAATTTCATCCCTTGAGTATTCTCCCTTCCCAACAAATTCAACCTATGCCCCCTATCCATATATAACTGCAACCATCTACACATACATTCTCATATGTATTCATATGACCACACACCCTTCTTCCATTATTTTCATAGTGAGAAAGATATCATCAGTCACAGTTATTGCTTTTCCATATAGGGATGTAAACAGTTCAACTTTGATAAGTTCCTTTTGATTTCTTTTCCCTGATTACCTTCTCAGGCATCTCTTCCTTCTTGTGTCTGGATGTCAAATTTTCTATTCAATTCTGGTTTTTTCCTCAAGAATGCTTGAAAGTCCTCTATTCCACTGAATGACCATATTTTCCCCTGAAACAAAATACTCAGGTTTGCTGGGTAGGTGACCCTTGGGTTCATTCCCAGTTCTTTTGCCCTCTGGAATATCATATTCCATGCCCTTCGATCCCTCAGTGTAGAAGCTGCCAGGTCCTGGGCTATTCTGATTGTGTTTCCACAATATTGAAATTGTTTCTTTCTAGCTGCTTGTAGTATTTTCTCCTTGATCTGGGGATTCTGGAACCTGGCTATAATATTCCTGGGAGTTTTCTTTTGGGGATCTTTTTCAGGAGGTGATCAGTGGATTCCTTCAACCTCTATCTTGCCCTCTGGATCTAAAACATCAGGGCAATTTTCCTTGAGAATTTCTTGAAGGGTGATTTCTAGGTTCTTTCTTTGATCATGGCTTTCAGGCAGTCCAATAATTTTTAAATTGTCTCTCCTGGATCTATTTTCCAGGTCAGTGGTTTTTCCCATGAGATATTTCACACTGCCTTCTAATCTTTCATTTGTTTGGATCTGCTTAACAGCATCTTGATTTCTCATAAAGTCATTAGCTTCCATTTGCTCCAGTCTAACTCTGAAGGAATGAATCTCCTCAGTGAACTTTTGAGATTCTTCTTCCATCTGGCAAATTCGACTTTCTAAGGCATTCTTCTCCTCATTGCCCTCTTGGGCCTCCTTTGCCATTTGAGTTAGTCTATTTTTTAAGGTGTTGTTTTCCTCAGTCAGGCTGTTGACCCTCATTTCATACTTTTCCTGTATCCTTCTCATTTCTCTTTCCAATTTTTCCTCCACTTCTCTTATTTGATTTTTAAAGTCCTTCTTAAGGTCCTCCATGGCCTGCAACCCATTCATGTTTTCCCCTGGGGCTTTTGGAGCAGGACTTCTGACCTCACAGTCCTTTTCCTGCTCTATGCCCCCAAAATAGGAGTCTAGGGTTGCATCTTTCTGCCTCCTTTGCCTTGGCATGTTTCCACTCAATTGCCTGACTTTTGGGCTTGTTGCCACACTATGGCTTTAAGGCCAGATAGAGGAATTTTCGTCCCGAACGTGTGGGGGGCAACTTCCGTTTCTGGCAAGCTGTAAACCCACCCACGACTTCTACCCTAGATCACAATCCAGATCCAGGGAGGTTAAAGCAAGAGCGATTACCCCCCAAGACTGATCGCTGGATCTCCCTACGGTTCAGCAGGCCAGGAGCTGGAGCTGCCTCTGAAAACTACAAAATGGCATGTCTCCTCAGCGGCTTCTAGCCCCCAGGGGAGGGAGCCGACGCATTCCCCAAATACCGGTCCCAAAGTCCATAGGACACCAACCTCTTACTTTGTCCTAGGCATGTCTATGTTGATAATTCTGGAATCGCCACAGCTACTGGTGTTCTGGGGTCTCTCCAGCCGGCTGCTGGCCCTGCTGCCCTGGGGCTAAAACCTCGGCTCATGGGGACCTCAGCTCTGGCTCAGCTCCTGTGCTCTGCGCGCTGCGCGCTGCCAGGTCCTAGACCGCTGCGTTGGTCCTTCCTGCAGGGCTGCTGGGCCGTCCTCAGCGGGAGGTTAGCTTCTCTGTGTCGTTCTGTGGGTGCTGGGGCTCCGGCCCTACATATATTTGTGTTTGTTTGTATGTATGTGTGTATGTTATATATCGACATCGATGTTGTTATTCCCTTAAAAATATTAACTACACAAAGGCATCCATTGATTTAAAAATATTTAGATTCATGAAATTATAACAATAAAGATACACAAGAAGATCATATCACATTAACTATTTCTAGGTAGGAATGGTTTCTTCTCCCCCCTTTTTTTTCTTTCTTCCCTGGAGCCTAGGATAGGGCTGTATATTGTAGGTGCTCAATAAATAGAAAGTTATATGGTGAATGGTAAATAACCCAGAGCATATTACCAACAATGATTCCTACAGAAGAAATGATATTAAGTGCATTAACAATGATGTGCATGACCAGGAAAGGAAGTGGGCAAGTCATACCATGAGTGTGAGGAAGAATGAGTGGATAACCTGAGTGAATTATGAGACATAGTCCCTGCCCTCCTAAAGCTTCTAGTCTAACAATCAGATGCAGCATCACATAGATAAGCATAATGCAAAAGGGAGCAGAATAATGAGAAGTCTGAAGTGCTGTTAAGAAGTTTAAGAAAGGAACAGCACACTCATTCCTAATTCAGACACATTCCTATGGACATAGACCTTGGCTTTTTACTCTAATAACAGCAGTGAAAATGATTTTTAATATTCTATGATTAATATTTTATGTAAATTATTTCACAGGATCCTCACAACAACTCTGAAGTAGGAATTGTAAGTACTTTTATCCCTATTTTCCAGATCAAGAAACTGAGACTCATCAAGATTTAGTGCTTGATGCAGGGGCCACACAAGAAAATCCCTAGATCTGGACAGTAGGTTATATGACTTCAGATTTAGTGCTGTTTTCATGGTGCCATGATCTCTCAAAATATTAGAATATAATGAAAAATATACACTTGGGACTAAGGTGATACCCAGTTGTTTTTTGGAAATCCTATATCGAGGCATCAGGGTGATGTGATGGAGAGAGCATTGGGTAAAGAGTTGGGAAGACTCATCTCCCCAAGTTCAAATCTGACCTCAGACACTTGCTATGTGACCCTGGGCAAGTTACTTAACCCTGTTTGCCTCAGTTTCCTCATCTGTAAATGAGATGGAGAAAGAAATGGTAAACCACTTCAGTATCTTTGCCAAGAAAATTCCAAGTGATGTCTCAAAAAGTCAGACATACCTGGAAAATGACTGAATGTCTCTCACATTGGATGAGAGAAATGTTGATTTAAAAAACGTATATGTTTATAGAGGGTATATGGCAGATTTGGGAGTTAGGAAGCCTGGGCTTAGGTCATAACTGATAAAATAAAAAGAAGCTAGAACTCATGAACCTGGGTTCACATCCCATGTCTCCATTAGATTGTGAGCTTTTTTTGTGGGTAGGGACTGTTTTTTGCCTCATTTTGTATCCCCACTGGGATACAAACATAGTGAATGGCACTCAGTAGGCGTTTAAGAAATGTTTATTTTTGGTTGCTGCTTATGACTAGCTATATGACCATGAGCAAGCTAGTTATCCTCTCTTGCCCTGTTTAATGGCAAGCAAAGTAGTGCTTTGCTACTTGTTTCAGCTGTTCAAGTGCCTTTGAGCCTTGCCTTTGACTGTGTCAAATCTTTGTTGGAAACAGTAAACATTGTGTTGCCCTTAATAGACCAAAGTGAGTTTGGAGACCTTCCCTGCCCTTAATAGACCTAACATCCTCATATGGAGCCCACTGTGGGAGGAGTTTGCCAAAAGACCAGAACAGAAATGGTGGAATAGGAAGGAGCAGAATAGATAAAAGCTTGAGCATGAGCAGGGACCAAGCAGAGCTAAGAGAGAGAATGTTTGTGATGTTGGCACTCTGTCTGTTGTTCTGTGTGGGTGTTACTCTATCAGACAGAAGCATTCTATCTGTTGAATTTTGTTACTTTGTCAGATAGAAGTACTCTGTTGATTTGTGTTGATTTCTCAGACGGAAAGTGAAATGAGATGATAGTGCCAGCAACATATGTAAATATTCTTGTAGCCCTGTTGAGCTTTCTTTTCCTAGAAACAGAAACTGTGAAGAGCTTGGGGTGAAGCAGTCCCCTGTGAGCTGCAATATGGAACAGGATTGGAGAGCTGCCTACCTGTGAATACAGGCAACAGTCTGGTAAATCCAGGCAAGAGCTGGGAGAGCTGCCTACCTGTGAATCTACGCAACAGCTGGGGGCATGGAAGAGGAGCCATGGGGTTTGGAAACCAACCTTGAGTCAAGATGAAAGAGAACTTTACTTGGGTACTCAGTAGTGACTGATGATATTGTAACTTACTATCCCCAAAGGGTGGATGGCCTTTGTAATTTCCACTACCCCTTAAGGATGATTGGCTTAAGAATGATTACCTTTTTTTTTTCTTTTTGGAGGGCAATTGGGGTTAAGTAACTTGCCCAAGGTCAAAAAGCTAGGTTTTTGTTTGTGTGTGCGTTAAGTGTCTGAGGCCAGATCCGAACTCAGGTCCTTCTGACTCCAGGGCCGACGCTCTACTCACTGCGCCACCTAGCCGCCCCTGAGAATGATTACCTCTTAAGGATGGTTGGAAACCAGCCTCCCATCAAGATGAAAGAAGACTTTCTTTGGGTTTGAGGGGATTGTGACTTACTGAATGATATGTTTTGTTCAAGATTATGTGGCCCCCTTAGTAATAAGTTGTTATGTTATATTGTTGTGAATGTTATGCTTTAGTTCTTGAATGTTTTGCTTCATTTTATTGCTGAATAAATAGAGTGCTGACTATACTATGTCATTAGATCCTTAAAGTTATTAACAGCAGTAGTCCTCAGGAGAGCTGCTTGTGATTGGCTTTACACCCTATAAAAAGAGTGAGTTAGACTAGATAATGTCTACGATCCCTTCCATTTCTAAGCTCATTATTCTCTGACCTTTACTAAGTATGTGACCTTCAGTACATAGCTTTGTACCTCCAGTGCCTTCTTATATGTAATATGAGGATGCCAGTGCTTGCATCTCTTCCAGAGGATTTTTATGAGGTAAATATTTTGTAAGTCATAAAATGCCATAGGAGAATGAGTTATGATTATAAAAATAAGAACATGGGACATTTAATCAAGGATGAGCAAATCGCTTTTTTTTTTTTTTTGCTTTTTGGAGGGCAATTGGGGTTAAGTAACTTGCCCAGGGCCGCACTCTACTCACTGCGCCACCTAGCCGCCCCCATGAGCAAACCGCTTTTTGTGATGTAGCTAAGACTACGAGGGAAATATTTATCTCCCTGGTATTTAACATGTTGTTATTGGTTTTGTTGTTTGTTTTTTCCTTAATTTGTGGTGTTTTTACTTTTAGGATTTGGAAGAATTAGAAAAACAAATTCAGTCCAAATTATCAAACACAGAGATGGTGGGTACTGGTAGCTCTGAATATTCCACACTAGAAGATATTGAAAGGAAAGAGAGAGAATACTCAGAACACATAATAGATAATGTAAGTACAGAATTTTATTGCCCTTGCAATGCTTACAATTAAAAAAACACCTTTTGCCCCCTACTAGGCAATTAAATTGGTTAAATATAAAGGGCTGAGCTTGAAAGCTTGTTAGGCACTTCCCTTCCCTTTAGGGACTTATTTATCTGGTTTCTAAAGGTAAGTGGTTGAAAAGGTATAATTTAAGATTCAAAGATTCACAGAAAGAAAATTTGTTTAAGTGTCCTGTCCATTGTGAGAAACTCAGATTACTCTTTTGTAATTCAAACTGGAAATTGATGGAGCTTTCTCTGATGACCCTACTTCCCCCTTGGTGTAGAGAAAATTCCATCTGGGTACCTTAAGTCTAGTTGGAAAACTCCCTTAGAAGAGGGATGGGAAGGGGGCATAAGAAAGAAGGTGCTCTGGGGACAGGTTATATAGTAGAAAGAGGATGAGATTAGGAATTAAGGGGCTTGGGTTCAAATTTAGACTTTCCTACTTATCTATTTAATTTGTAACTCATGTATGACCTGACCTGGCAGAATCCTGACCTGTAGCCTGAGTGTGGGCCACTCATTCTTTCTGAGTTGGCTTCACCCCATCCTTCCCTAAAATGGGCAGGTCCCAGAGAAAGACTACCACCACACAGAGAAAGGAATAAAGATTTATATAGTGCCTACTATGATTCAGGTACTCTGCAAAGTGCTGTCTTACAATTATCTCATTTGAAGTTCATAACAATCCTGCAAGGTATATACTAGTAATAACCCCCATTTCACAGTTGAGGAAACTGAGGCAAAGAGGTTAAGTGACCTACCCAGAGTCACATAGCTAGTAAATATCTGAGTCTAGGTTTGAACTCAAGTCTTTCTGACTCCAATCTCAGCATTCTATTCACTGTGCCACCTACTTGTAAGAAAGACAGAGAAAGGGGCGGCTAGGTGGCGCAGTGAGTAGAGCGTCAGCCCTGGAGTCAGAAGGACCTGAGTTCGGATCCGACCTCAGACACTTACCATACACACAAACAAAAAACCTAGCCGTGTGACCTTGGGCAAGTTACTTAACCCCAATTGCCCTATAAAGAGCAAAAAAAAAAAAAAAGAAAGACAGAGAAAAATAGACCGGAAGGAAAAGAAGGAGGAGGAGGAGGAGGAACTTGGGAAGTTTAGCTTAGAGTACGATCACTGCCTTCAGACTGGAGAAGAAGATAGACGACCCAAATTCGAGTCCCTGATGACACCAGATAGCTATATGACCTTGGACAAAATACTTCACCACTCTTTACCTCAGTTTCCTCATTGGTAATATTCAGAGATATGACTGTAAAATTTCCAAGATCGGTTCCAACTTGAAAATTCACTATTGCAAAATTGTCTATTCGGGGCTCTCACACTACTACTCTGTATGCATGATTTGAAGCAAAGTTGGCAATTACCAGCCCATGATTGGCATAATGGATGTAATTGGGCTCTTTATTCTGTGAAAATTTTTACAAAGCTAAAAAAACTGTCCTTAACCCTGACACAGTTTGCCATCTATTAGACAGAATTAATAACTGGTATTGAGGGTTCAGTTTTTCTTAAATATACTCTTTCACTCCCTTTAGTTGTTCATCTCTAGTGATTGTAAATAGTGATAATCATAGTAAAAATGCAGCATTTCAAACAATGATGACATAATTGTAATTTTCTTAATGTATGTAACCTCATAAATATAGATTACAATATTCAATTCTTCCATTTCTTTTGGAAATAGGCTTCAAATAGAATATGGAGTTTGGGATCTGTTGGTGATTAGTTTTTGGTTAAGTGACTGATAAGTAGTTAGGACTTTTATGATCTAAAAAGTAGAAGACACTCAGTTCTGTTCAGAATAAGAGAAGACATGTGTCACTTACCTTTCCTTTGCACTCAGAACTTGGAACTTATATATGCTAGAGTGTGAATAACTCCATTTGACTCTGAATGAATCAGCAGTGTGAGATGGCAAATAATAAAATTGCCAAATAAATGGCAGATAATAAAAAGCTACTGTGATCGATAGATATCTGCTGCTTAGAGCAAAGGAAGTGGGATAGTCCTGTCCTAGGCAGCCCACAGTTGGCATATTATACTCAGTTCTTGGTATGACATTCAGTAAATACATTGACAACCTAGAATGTGCCTATGGAATAAACAGAAGGGGAAGGAGACTGACACCCTGGCAGCCAAGAGTGATCAGCCAGAAGTCTTAGGGGATCATGAGAAAAGGCCATTGACACTGCCTTCAGATAACTAAATCGTAAAAGAAGATTTAGGGGGTGGAGCCAAGCTGGCAGAGTAGAAACAGCACTTCCACAGCACTCCAACCCACAACACTTCAAAATCATGTAAAAGGGGGACTCTGAACAACCTCTGGAGCTCTAGCACCCACAGAACAACACAGAGAAGCTAACCTCCCGCTGAGGACAACCTGGCAGGCCGGGAGGGAGTGGGCAGCCCAGCGCTCTGGGAGCCAACAGGGCGGCACTCTGGGAGCTGAGCCCAGGACCAAGTGAGTCAGAGGTTTTAGCCCCAGGGCGGTTGGTCCAGCAGCTGGCTGGAGGGACCCCAGAACACCAGCAGCTGTGGCTTTTCCAGAATTTCCAACACAAAGTGAGAGGTTAGTGCCCTATGGACTTTGGGACCAGTATTTGGGAGAGTGTCAACTTCTTCCCCTGGGGGCTAGAAGTGGCTGAGGAGACGAGGCACAGCCGCTATTTTTCAGCTTAAGTTGCAGCTTCAGCTCTTGGCCTGCAAACTGTAGGGGCATCCGGGAATCAGTCTGGGGGTAATCGCTCTTGCTTTAACCTCCCTGGATCTGGATTGCAGTCTGTGGTGCAGGTCTTGGGGTGTGTGTCCAGCCTGCCAGAGTGTGTGGGGGCTTCAGGGAGGGCACCCAACTAATACTCCTGGCAGTTGAGAAGACCCCAACATTTGGGATGGAAGCTCCCCTGTCTGGTGGCATAGTCCTAGTCAAGTAATTAAGTGGCAACATGCCTAGGCAAAGGAAACAAAATAAACAGAAAAATTCAACATTAGATTCCTATTTTGGGGGCAAAGAGGATCAAAGCATGGAAGAGGAGGAGAACTGTGAGGTCAGAACTCCTGCACCAAAAGCCCCAAATGAAAATACGAGTGTGTTACAGGCCATAGAGGACCTTAAGAAGGATTTTAAAAACCAAATAAGAGAAGTGGAGGAAAAATTGGGAAGAGAAATGAGAAGGATGCAGGAAAAGTATGAAATGAGAGTCAACAGTCTGACTGAGGAAAATAACATCTTAAAAAAAATAGACTAACTCAAGTGGCAAAAGAGGCTCAAAAAGGCAATGAGGAGAAGAATGCCTTAAGAAGCCAACTTTGCCAGATGGAAAAAGAATCTCAAAAGCTCACTAAGGAGATACATTCCTTCAGAATTATACTGGAGCAAATGGAAGCTAGTGACTTTATGAGAAATCAAGATGCTGTTAAGCAGATCCAAGCAATTGAAAGAATAGAAGGCAATGTGAAATATCTTATGGGAAAAGCCAATGACCTGGAAAATGCATCCAGGAGAGATAATTTAAAAATCATTGGACTACGTGGAAGCCATGATCAAAGAAAGAGCCTAGAAATCATCCTTCAAGAAATTCTCAAGGAAAATTGCCCTGATGTTTTAGCCCCAGAGGGTGAAATCGAGGTTGAAAGAATCCACAGATCACCTACTGAAAAAGATCCCAAAAAGAAAACTCCTAGGAATATTATAGCCAGGTTCCAGAATTCCCAGATCAAGGAGAAAATATTACAAGCAGCCAGGAAGAAACAATTTCAATATTGTGGAAACACAATCAGGGTAACACAAGATCTGGCAGCTTCTAAATTGAGGGATCAAAGGGCATGGAATATGATATTCAGGAGGTCAAAGGACCTGGGATTAAAACCAAAAATTACCTACCCAGCAAAACTGAGTACCTTGTTTCAGGGGAAAATATGGTCATTCAGTGGAATAGAGGACTTTCAAGCATTATTGAGGAAAAAACCAGAGTTGAATAGAAAATTTGACATTCAGACACAAGAAGCAAGAGATACTTGAGAAGGTAAACAGGGAAAAGAAATCCAAAGGAACTTATCAAAGTTGAACTATTTACATTCCTACATGAAAAAACAATAACTGTGACTGATGAAACCCTTCTCAATATGAAAATAATTGAAGAAGGGTATATGGGCATATGAATACATGTGTGAATGTGTGTATATATGTTTACAGGTATACATGGATAGAGGGCACAGGCCGAATTTGGTGGGAAGGGATGATACTTAAGGGGTGAAGTTAAGAGGTGAAAGTGGAGTATGGCAAGAGGAGATGGGGAGATACGGAGGCGGGGGTAAACTATCTCATGTAGAAGAGAGAAGGGGAAGTAGTTGCAGGGGAGGGGAAGAACAGGAAAGCAAAAAGGCAAAACCATATTCTCATTGAATTTGGCTCAGGGAGAGAATGACATACATACTAAATGGGATATCTCACCCTGCAGAAGAGTAGGGGGGAGGGGGATGAGAGGGTGGATGATGGAGGCTAGGGCATGCTTGGGGGAGGGGAGGTTGGAGGCACCCACTTTTGAAGAGGAACAGGATCAAAGTAGGGAATGGACCGAATGGGGGGTGGGATGGGTGGGAGGGAAATATAGTCAGTCTTTTACAATATGTCTGCTATGGTAATGTTTTGCATAACTGTACATGTACAACATATACTGAATTGCTTATCTTCCCAGCGGGAGTGGGTGACAAGGGACAAAGGGAATGGATCTGGGATTCGAAGTTTTAAAATTAAAAATTTCAAATATATATAAATACTATTATTAATACTATTTTCCATGTAACTGGGAGATAAGATGTGCAGGCATTGGCACAGAGATTCACCTTGCCCTAATGGAAAAGTCGAAGGAGGTATGAGAGAAGATATGGGAGAGAGCAGATTGGATGAGGGGATATCCTGTGGGACTGCTATTCTGGGGTGGTGGGTAGGGGGAAAATGGGGAAAAAATTGTAACTCAAAATCTGGCAGAAATGAATGATATAAACCAGAAGTTAATAAAGCATTTGAAAAAACAAAAAACAATGAGGTGAATAATTTTAAAGGGGGGCTGACAAATATATGCATAACTTAATGTCTTACATGTGGTATACACATACTTAGGTATATTTGACACACCATATATCCCCATGTTTATATTTAATGTCAAATTCTAAGAAAATGAAAACTTGGAAAGTTAAAAAAAAAAGAAGATTTAGATCTGCTTAGATCTAGGACTGATAACAGTAAGAGAGAAGAGGAAAATTTTGATTTAGTGGAAGAAGAAACCATTAATAAGAGTGATTCGATAGTGTATTTGCTGCCTTGAGAAGTAGTAACTTTACTACCACAATTTGAACCACTGGCTACTGAATACAAGCTATACTCAATGCAATGAATTTTAGAGTAGTCAGAGAAGTTGACGTATTCCTCAGAGTTTACTAAAACTGACTTTAGGGGCAGCTAGTTGGCACAGTGAATAGAGCACCGGCCCTGTATTCAAGAGGACCTGAGTTCAAATTCGGCCTCAGACACTTCACACTTACTAGCTATGTGACCTTGGACAAGACACTTAACCCCAATTGCCCTGCCTTCACCCCTCCAAAAAGATTTTTTAAACTGACTTTAACTTATGCTGATATGATTACTTCTACTTCTATGACATTCCTGTGCTTTTGCCCTCAGGGTTAATTTGTTATTCAGTTGTTTACAATTTTCTGTGGCCTAATTTGGGATTTTCTTGGAAAAGATACTGGAGTGGTTTGCCATTTCCTTCTTTGGTTCATTTTATAGAGGAGGAAACTGAGACAAACAGAGTTAAGTGACTTGCCCAGGATGACACAGCTAGTAAATTTCTGAAGCCAGATTTGAATTCAAGAAGATGAGTCTTCCTGTAGGCTTGACACTCTGTCCACTGTGCCACCTAGCTTCCCCTGTGGTTTCCTAGAACATTTTTAAAATCCTGTGCTTCAAAATTATCCTACAAAATTGATCTTTCATAGATAATGAGTAAACTCATTGCCAATTAAAAGGAACATTTGCCAGGCAGAATATTTTCTACTTGACCCCATCAGCTCTGTCCTTTAAAACAAAAACAAGAAGGAAAACAAAAAAGACATTTTCTAATCTGTCACAATGCCTCTAATTTTGCCAAGGCACGACAAGGCATGAGTTGTACCCATAATTTAGCTTTTAATCCCCTTTGACATTCCTTCTTTATAATTTATTTAAAATATGTCAATTACAACATATTTTATTAAATGATATTTATGTTGATCTGTAATAAATAATAGAACACATTTCTGTAGCCTTTTGAGGTTTCCAAAATGCAATTTTGAAGGCAACCTTGTGAGGTAGATGGTAGGAGGATTCTTGTCACCAGTTTATAGGAAAAGAAGCTGAGGCTAAGAGAGGTTAAGGGTCTTGCCTGGTCATATGGCTATTAAGAGCTGGAGCTGGGATACAAACCAAAATCTCTCCAGGCTCCAGATCTCCCCTTCTTTTCCACCTCACTGCACTTCCCTTCACTGCAAATCCCCTTGAAGGATTTCCTTTGATACCTATCATACAACTGTTGTTGTTACCAAATTACCTGTACTTGTCCAGCATCTTAGAGTGGATTTTTTTTGGCATTTTCTCAGAAGTTTCATAAACTGCTCAGTCATTCAGTAATATCAGCCCAGTCCAGGGAAGCATGCAGTTTAAGTCATACTAATTCATAGTTATGTCCTCAAAAACAAAAAAATAAATCATTTCAAGTTTTATTCCAGAAGATTTTCTTGACCAGTTTTGATTGATCTTCACTCAAAAATAATGATCAAATACCTATTATGTTCTACAAGAAGGGATTCTTAACCTGTTGTCTATGAGATTATTTTAAAAATATTTTAATAACTTTATTTCAATATCAGGGGGGAGCAACTCATATGGAGAAGAGATCTAGGAATTTCAAGCAACTTCCACTAATAGAGGCCAGCCAGCCCCAAAACATCAAGGTACCCTGAGGAGAAAATGGGAGGCAGAATTCATCAGAAAGGTCAAACCACCACCACCAGTATTTCCCTTCAGATCCTGAAAGAGAGAGCCCAGGACCCTGAACTCAAGAGACTTTGGAAGAATCAGAGTGCCTGGAGCCATCATCCTGGGAAGTAATATCTGTGGATTTTCAGCCTGGAAACTGACCCACAGCTTTGGAAGACTCAGAAAAGAAAGTTCTTCCTACCATGTAGCCCTTGTCACTATCAAATGGTTCAACATCGTTAACTGATGTGTTTTTATTAGTAGAAATGATTTAAAGAAGAAGCATTGGTATCTGCTTTGCTTCTGCCCCCTAGGATCATAGGACCTTTCCATCTGACCTTTTCATATATGTCTTTGTTCCCATCAGAATGTTAGCTCCTTGAAAGTAGGGATTGTTGTACTAATAGTATTCCCAGCAGTTACACTTAATTGTAAGTGCTTTAAAGTTCTTTATTCATTTCATGTAATTCATATCCCTTGTGTTCCTATGTCTTTTATGTAGCTAAAAAATTTTATCCTGACAAGGAATCCCTAGGCTTGACCAGACTTCCAAAGGAGTCCATAGCACAAAAATGGTTAAGAACAGCTGTCCTAGGGATATTTGTGTTACAAGTATATGTGACTTTGTTGTTCTCCACCAATGCAGATAATAGACCCATCTCTTAAAATTTCAGCAACTAGTGGCCAGTCTTTTGAGGAGGAGGCTTCTGGCGGGAGATACTACCAATGTAAAGATAAAGCCTTCAAGCGCCTAATATCCTGAAGTTTTGGTATATGGGAATAGCCATTCTCTAAGACTGTGAGGGAGGTATGAAGAGCCATGTCAGTTCCTAATAGGACAGGGTTATTTCTGACTGCATGGGGGTGGGGGGTAGGTAGGAATAAGGAATGGTTTCAAGGAAGAGGAGACATTTGAACTGAATTGTAAAGGATAGATAATATTTGGAAGAATGAAATGTGCTATTGGGGGAAGAGCATAAGGTTGTGAGTCTAGAGCCCTTAGGCAAATCTAAGACTTACCAGTTAACTATTAATTTACACCAGTCACTTCCTACTCTAAGCCTGAGTTTTCATATCTGAAAATCTATAGTGACCTTCTCACCCACAAGTTTATGAAGTTATTATACAATAAAACTGATAGTATAGGAGGAAGGCATTTTATGTGGAAGGAAGAATATAAATAAAAGTATAGAAATGACAAGTTAAGATGTTTAATTCAATTCAAGGGGCATAGAAGTGACAAGTTGTTTTATTTAATGCATTCTAAGAGCATCTATTAAGTACCCAGTAAGTTCAATCACGACATATCTTGCCAGTCTTCCTACACATTGCTCCTCTCCACGCACTCTATGGTCTAGTCATATTGACCTGCTTTCTCATCCTCAAATAACCATCATCTGTCTATTGCCACTGCCTTTTCACTGGCTGTTCCCAATGCCTGCAATGTTCTGCCTCTTCCCCTCCATCTCTACTAGAATCCCTGACATTCTTCAAAACTCAGATCAAGTACTACCTTTTATGTTAAGTCATTCCCCCCCTACCCCTGACTCTACCCCCAACTGCTAAGACCTTCCCTTCAAAGGTGACTGCCCACCTATACTGTATATATCTCATATTTACCAATTAATATTGCTTCCACCATTAGAATGTAAGCTCTTGAGGAGAAGAACTGTTTTTGCTTTTTCTTTGTATCCCTAGAACTCAGCACAGTGCTTGGCACATAGTAAGCAATTAATGAATGCTAACTGGTTGACTGATTGAGGTTCTATGCCAGGACCTAGAGATAAGAAAACAAAATGAAAACTAGTTCCCACCTTCCAGGAATTTACCTTCCAATTGAGGGAACTGAGGAAATTAGGACAACAAGGAGTAAGTTGTGGGAACTGAGTGAACCATACTGACTCCATCTTGGGACTCAATTCTGGAGCTAGCTTAGTTTCTGTTCAATTATGGGTCTAGTCCAACTGCTGTCTTGTCTCTTTATTCAATTTTGGGAATTAAGGGAAAAACACCTCATTGCATTGCTTAAACCTAATGTGGCTGAGAAACTGGGACTACCTCTCCCTGCTGCTTAGAGACCTTTAACCAAGGGTCTAGGTTGTGTTGACCAGAAACCCAGTCAGATCCAAAGATTGATGCAAGGAGTTTTCCACAATTGTGCACCTTCTTTTTTTTTGGAGGGGGTAAGGCAGGGCAATTGGGGTTAAGTGACTTGCCCAAGGTCACATGGCTAGTAAGTGTGAAGTGTCTGAGGCCAGATTTAAACTCAGGTCCTCCTGACTCCAGGACCAGTGCTTTATTCACTGCACCACTTAGATGCCCCATCACAATTGAGCATCTCAAGAGACTCATATGTCTTATCTGAAAACTAGCCCTGTGCTGATCAATCATTCCTTGTTTCCATGTTCCTTTGATTGATTACAGACACTTGAGAGGAATGGAACACCTCCTTTGCTGAATTCAGAGAATTGCACTTGCTCACTCTCCCCTTCCCAACTTGGAAAGTCCCTAATCTTTCCTCCAATTAGAAATCAGATTACCCAATGTTGTATTGTTTCCTTTTAATTAATTGGCCTTATTTGATTAGTTGTTTTTAATATATAGAAATCTGTCTCCCCCTGCATTCAGGGTCCAGGGCTAGGCTGAGATCTGATGCTGGTTTGTTGGGCAATTGCCATGAATTGCTTAATAAGTCAACATGCTCAGAAGATCAAACTTCTGTTTCTTTAGTCATTTCATCTATCACCTGCCAAATAATGAAGGTGTACAACATTTACACAGATAAATAAATATATGATAATTGAAAGATGGAGAGAGAAATGAAAAAAAAAGAAAGAGAAAGCACTATTTATAGTTCAAGACTGAACTATATGTTAGAAGCCATATTGCAAACCTTGTTTTACAGAGGAAGAAACTGAGGCTTATGGCTGGTTATATATATATTGCCTAAAGTCACACAGGTAGCAAGTGACAGGGGTGGGGTTTCAACAAATGAAAGATACTCTGACTTCAACCCAATGTAATTTCTCCCAGTTTCAAAGCCACGGGGATAAACTGGGAACAGTAAGTATAAAATACTTTGTTAACTTTAAAATAACACAAAAGTTTATGAGATTGTTCCTTTGAACTTTGAGCCAGTTGCTAATATCTGTACTTGCTCCTTTCAGATCAGAACCTCTAACAACAGTGCCCCCTTTCCTGAAGGCCCTAATTAATTGGAATATTTAAGCTGTGTTCTATATAATCTTTCCCATCCTTATCACAAGTGTCTCATCTAATGAAGATGCCTTAAAACTGAATTGACAGAGTAGAAGAAAGTTGGGGGTGTGGACTGTGGAATGATGTATAAAATGCTATAACGTAATCAACATAGAATTGTCTACCAACATACAGATAGTTTCAAATTTGTATTGTAGAATATGAAATGTTTGATAAATATTCAAAGACATCATGTATACACCCTCATCACTCTTCTCTTTGGGATGTCATTTTCATTTCATAGATGGAAGCCTTCTGGAAACAGATGGAAAAAACCCAGCACTTTCTCCAAGACCAATTGAAATGTTTAAGTGCCAAAGTAGGGCAGATCATGCAGAATCTAACTGAAAGAATGATTACAGTAGAAGAGTTATTAAGTGCCTCTCAGGACTTGCAGACCCTGGTAAGTATGAAGAAAGCAGGAAGAGGAGGGGAGTTTCAAGCGCTCAAAGACATCTTCTTGTCCAGCTGACTATGTCATGTTCAATGAGGAGGATGCCTGTGTGTTATCTAATAGAAAGAGCACCAAAATGCCTAAGTGACCCGAGGTGTGTGAATGTAATGGAATATTGTTAGATTAGTAAGAAATGGCAAATAGGAGTAGTTCAGGAAAAATGGGGAGATTTGTAAGAACTGATGAAGAAAGACATTGGCAGAACCAAGAGCAGTTTATAAAATACAGGAGTATTGCAATAATATGCATGAAAAGAATGTCAAAAGGAAGCTAAACTAAACTCTTGGTAATTGCAAAGATGACAATTAGTCCCAGAGTATAAGAAAGATGTATGCAGAGAGGCAGAGGTCTAATCACACAGAATATTATATAAATCGCTAGATGTGGTCTGTCTTATTGATTGTTTTTCCTTAGTTGTGAGAGATTTTAAAATGGATTCTTACACATAGAATCTTTCCATGCAGTGGACATTCATAGCCTTGGAAAGCAGAAATGTGGACAGTTACCATTCACAGTGGGAGAAGCTAATGATGGTATTCGTCTCCTGTGGCAACATATCCTTAGGAATTTGTAGAGATTTTTGCATCTGGGAAATAACAAAGATCCTTTCATGACCCCAATATTCCCTCCAAAACAAAGGGCCATCTTTTTGATAACAAAGTCCTACTGGTTGTACTATATGGCAATGAAATATGGAATATATGACTCTCTGAAAAATTAAAAGTGAATATTACTCAGAAGACTGTGTAAAGATTTATCCTACATTTGAGCAGGCTGCAACCTATCCAATAAAGAATAACAAAGAAGAGCAGTAGAAGATAGCATCATAGAAATGGAGAATGATAGGAAGAAAAGATGGGCTCGTTATGTGGCTATGTTGATAAATGATGAAGAGTTTGAGTGATCAGTGATATCTAAGAGATACCAGGAAGAAATGAGAAAGACCCCCCCCCCTTGGGTGAATTTATGGAAGGATATGGATTTGAGTCAAGGGCAGCTACGTGGCAAAGTGAAGAGTAGAGTAAGTGCCAAGGCTGAAACCAGGAAGATTCATGTTGAGTTCAAATCTAGCCTCAGACACTTACTAGTAGTGTGACCTTGAGCAAGTCAGTTAACCCTCTTTCCCTCAGTTTCCACATCTGTAAAATGGACTGGAGAAGGAAATGTCAAACCAGTCCAATATCTCTGTCAAGAAAACCCCAAATGGGGTCATGAAGAGTCTGACATAATTGAAATAACTGCGCAACCAATGGACATGAGTCATATAAGATGGGCAAGTATTAATATATTACAGTCTGCATTATTAGAGGGATGTCATGACAGTGTGATCATAGACCCTTTTCGGCATTTAGAGATTCCAAGGAGTAGGAAAGGAACTAATTATGTTTGATAATGAATTAAGAGGCTGGCCATCTTTTGAGGTATTGGGTAGGTAAGAACAAAGTGTATAAATTGGTATGAGCAGAGGCCAGAATCAGGAAAAATGTGGAGGGGTGTAGGGAACTGGGAATCTGAGAATCAAGAGACAGCCATGGAACCCAGGGCCCAGGTATTGGGGCTTATCCTTTGTTATTGTCACTGATGCGTTTTGGTGGGAGAGGTGCTGTTTAAAAGTGTCTGATTCCTGCCTTATATTGTGCCAGGGTCTCTATACAGCATTCTCCAGGACTGGGAAGCAAAAGATGAAGAATCTGTAAATTCAGGTCACTGTAACCCCACTTGAATTGGCCAGCTGTATTTACCTCCTCTTTTCCATCCCAAGAAAAGGGTGATGGGGGCTACATTGTTGAAGAATCATAATAGTTATTGTAATTTCTATAATGCTTTATGGTTTACAGATCACTTAGTGAAATGATTTACTTTTTGTTCCTTTAATAGCCAAGAGCGATAAGAATTGCTATGATTCCTATTTTATATTGGAATGGAGCCATGTGATTTTTATCAATCCTAATGTTCTTTCTAGTGATGTCAATCACAACCCTCCATGACTTCCCATTGTGCTCAGCTCTTGCCCATGTCTCCCTACAAGTTTCCTACAGAGGATCCATCTAACATGCTGGAGTCCTTCCTTGCCTTCTGCTGCCATTGCCAGAATATCCATGGAGCACTTGGATCATCTACACTTCATATTTTACCTTTCCTGTGGCCAACTCATATATTTTTTCTTAGTACACATTTAACTGATGACGTCTCTTACTCCTGAATTTCTTTAAAGTCCTTCATTTCTTATATCTTTGGGCGGCTAGGAGACATAATGGATAGAACGTTGGACCTGGAGTCAGGAAGACCTGAGTTCAGATCTGGCCTCAGACATGTACTAGCTGTATGACCCTGGGCAAGTCACTTAACCTCTGTTTGCTTTAGTTTCTTCATCTGTAAAATTGGGGATAATAAGGGTTTTTGTGAAGATCAGTGAGATAATAATTGTAAAGGGCTTAGCACAGTACCTGACATATAGTAAGTGGCATATAAATATTAGCAATTATTATCCATTTTGGCATGCTCAGATATGCATACTTTCCTGTTATTGCACAGACAATATGGTATATCGGAAAGAACAGTGAATTTGGGGTCAGAAGACAGGTTCAGTTCACAATTCTGCCACATATTTCCTCAATGACCTTGAATAAATGGAGTAACCTCTCTGACATTCAGTTTCCCCTTCTATAAAATGAGAGGATTAGACTTGACCTTTAATGTCCCTTTTAGCTTTAAATATAGTAGTCCTGGTGGGTAAACTGTCACTTTAATTTGTTCCTTTTATACTAAATTTATTCTAAAGGTTCTTTCCATTATACCACAACTGGAAGGGACAGACAACGTTTTCCTTTTACAGATGAGGAAACTGGGACTGAGAAAGATGAAATGATTTCTCCAAAATCACATGGCAAATAAGTTTCATTGTATCTGCAGAGGAGGCAGAAAGTCATTCCTTTCATCCATACATAAGCCGTAAGAGGGTGAGATTAAATTATGGGCAAGCAGCAGCTCATTTTATCAAAGACTGGAAATCCTTAAACAGGAACTGTTTTCTCTTTGTTTGTGACCATCATCTAAGTGAGCACCCCTGATCAGGACACCTGATCTCACATACTGGTTTTTATGTGACATTACAGGCAAAAATATAGCATTCAGGCCATCTGTACCTACTTGAGTTTAAAAAATATTCTTACAGAGCTACATAAAATTTTAGATAATGTGCTATATTCCATAGACATTTTTCCACGTTTCTTTGAACAAATTATTAGTTAGAAAAATATATCCAGGTGCTGAATTTCTAGCCTAAAATAAATTCTTAGGTTATATCCTTTTGCTCTGTCTAATGGGACATATTTCTTCTGCCTATTAGGGGGACTGAAAGAAACACCCTTGGATGGAGTGCTCTCTAAGTTAGTGAGGATATTCTACTATGTATAGTAGGCGGGGAAGGGAAAGGAAGAAAGGAGAAAAAGTAAGAAGGAAAGGCCATGATAACTTTATTATAGATTTTAAAAGAATTGCAAATTGTACATAATAGATTTGCAGTTCCATGTACAATCATCTTTTTTTTATTCTATTTTATTATAGAAATGCTTGTTTTATTTCCTAAGATGAGAATAATTTTTTTTAAAAAAAGGTTATTTCCTAGAAAAGATACTATGAGTGACTTAGAAGAATAGAATGGATTTCATAAGCCTGATGCCCTCTTATGAGTAAAGACAGTGTATTTATCATTTGAACAGCTTTCTTTCAAATTCTTCTAAGTGTTTAAAGGGATTAAATATTTATTTATGAAATATTAAAATTCTCAAATTTTACCTCTGCTTTGCTTTTGTTTTAAATTATCCTCTTTTTTTTAAACATTACAGTCACCTTAAGGTGACTTTCAAAAATAATCCTCACTCTAATGAATAAGTACAGAAAATCAAAATAAATTAATGTATTAGCAATGCCAGATGATACATATCTGCGTTCTCTTGGTCATCAGCTCTCTGCCAAGAGGTGGGAGGCAGCCTTCATCATTAGTCCTCTGAAGTTATATAATCATAGATTTAGAGCTGTTGGGGTCCTCGGAGGTCATCCAGTTCAACTTTCTCATTTTACAAACTGGGAAACTGAGGTCTAGGGAAGCAACTTATTTATCCAAGGTAGGCCAAGATTTGAACCTGTATTCCATGGTTCCAAACTCAACGCTCTTTGCACTGTACCATGCTATTTCTATAATTAGTCACTCCCTTGATCAGAGTTTTTAAATTTCACAATGTTTTTCTTTATAACATTGAAATTCTTGCACCACTCATTCTTTTGGTTCTTCTTACTTTGCCTTGCACCATTTCATTCAAATTTTCTTAAGTTTTTACGAATTCTTCATATTTATCATTTCATAAAATTCAATAATATTAAACTACATCCATATATTCTTGTTCATTCAGCTATCTCCCTACCTATTTTGGGCACCTACTTTCCTTCTAGTTCTTTGCTACTTCCAAAAGTATTACTATAAATATTTTGTACATATGGACTTTTCATTACCTTCCTAAGCTCATTTCCTTTCCTTTTCCTCAAAATGAATACTAGCCAAACTAGACTAGACTAGACTAATACATTACTTTTTGTACCCTGAGCATGCTCTGTTCTCTCGTACCAATGTGGCTTGCTTTATTCTTTACCCTTAGCCTGAAATATCCTCCATTTGTTTCCTTTTATTGCTGTTGAATTCATGCCCAATTATTTTGGCCACCTAAAGAAACCCCTCCTCCATGAAGCACATACTGATAACCCATGATGGGTCAGCAGGAGACAATTGTAGTGTAGATCAAGCAGTAGTCTTGGGGTTAGAAGATCTATGTTTGAATCTTAGCTTGGCCAATTACTATCTTTGTGATCTAGGGCAAACCAGTTCGCATACTTGGTTTTTAGTTTCTTCCTGAGTCCTTCCAGGATCTAGAATCCTATAATATTCCATCATGTACTTCACATACTTTTCCTGCACCACACTATTGTACTTGGCAGGTAGTAATATATGTTGTGGTTTCTTTTGTATATCTTACATTACTCCATGAGACTGAAAGTTTCTTGGAGTTAAAAGCCACATCTTCACTTACCTTTGTATCCCACCCAACATATAGCACTGTGTTCTGCACACAGCAGGCACTTAATACATGTTTACTATGGTGGTTGCTTTAAGGATATCAGATATAAACAGAATACATGCCAATCAAGCTTAAATAATCATCATAATAATAGTTTGCATATTCCTAGTGTTTTAAAGTTTGCAAAACACTTTAATACATCATATCATTTCATCCTCATGATAACCCTGTTCTTATTATAGATGATGTTATCTCTATTTTGTAAAGAAATTAAGGCTGAGAAAAGTTATACTACTTGCCCAGGGTAACATAAAATTTTGAGTTGGAATTTGAACTTAGATTTTCCCAGCTCGTAATTCCAGCCAAGTTACACCTCAAAGTTGTCTCATAAATATTTTTGTTTAGTTTCATGGTGTATTTATACATATATATCTTTTTCCCCCACTAGGACATTCAAGAGAGAACAGTGGGTTGGGAATATATGGCCAAAATGATCAACTCCTTAAAATTACAAATTCAGGAAGAGACGAAGTGTCGGTTGACTGTGATTTCCCGAGCGCTGGAATCATTAACAATTGCAGGGAAACTCTCAGTAAGACAGAAGGAAGAGCTGCTGACACAATTGCACAAAGCTTTCTGGGAAGAAGTAGAGCATTATAATAACAGTAAGTGGCTCAGATTCGTCTGGTCTCTAAAACAGTGATGTTTTTTGTGAAAAATTACAAATACAACTCAAATATCAGTCATGTATTTTCCTTCTTTCTTTCTTTCTTTTCTTTTTTTTTCTTTTTTGCTTTTTGGAGGGCAATTGGGGTTAAGTGACTTGCCCAAGGTCACATGGCTAGGTTTTTGTGTGTTAAGTGTCTGGGGCCAGAACCGAACTCAGGTCCCCCTAACTCCAGGGCCAGCACTACATTCACTGCACCACCTAGCCCCTAGTCATGTATTTTCAAACTAAGGGGGAAAAGTAGTTATTTCTTTTGGGGCAATACACCCACTAATTGTTTTAAGAGTGCAAAAGCAATTATTGTAATCTCAATATGGGTAAAGCAAAACCTCCTCTCAAAATATCAGTTTCTTCATTTTATAATGTTCAGGGCCTACACATTATCTGTTACCTGGATTCTGAGACCTTTTCTCTGTCATCTTAAGTCCCTGTTTAAAATAATATAATCACATCTGTCATTTGAATTGTTGAGACAGACATTCACTGTCCGCTGCTTTGTCAAGGATCACAGAGTCACAAGATTGGATTGGACCCCAGAAACCATTTGTCCAACCAACAGGAATCCTTTTTACAATATTCACAACAAGTAGCCATCCAACCCTTACCTGAGGATCTTCAGTGAAGGGAAACCAGCACTCTACACTACATTTTTTTTTTTTAAAGCAATTGGGGTTAAGTAACTTGCTCAAGGTTACACGGCTAGTCATTTGATTTATGCGTGGGTGCTCATTTTCTGAGGCCGGATCTGATCTCGAGTCATCCAAACTCCGAGGCCGGCACTCTTACTCACTGCGCCACCTAGCCGCCCCTTTAGGGCAATTGGGGTTAAGTAACTTGCCCAAGGTTACACGGCTAGGTTTTTGTTTGTGCGGATTAAGTGTCGGAGGCCGGCTCCGAACTCAGGTCCTTCTGATTCCAGGACCGGCGCTCTATTCACTGCACCACCTAGCCACCCCTACACTACATTTTTAATGAAGGCTCAGTAGATAAACTCATGAAGAACAAAACTGATAGTTTAAACCTACCCCTTGAGCTCTTCAGCTTCTGCGGCTTTTACAACCAAGTTTTCTGTTGACAAACTGCTTCTTACATGTCCCCAGAAAGAGGCTAGGCCATTTTTCCCAAATAAATCTATTTCAAGAATAATTTGGATGGATTAATGTTAAAACTCAATAATAGAGAAATTTCTTTATACTAGTATTATAATATGGATTATTTTGCTGGAACCATAAGATCTGGTCCTAATCCAGAGGTTTCTAAGCCTGACTTTGCAGTCCTCCAACCTATGGGTTATTACATTTGGGCAGAGGTATCACAACAAAATTAATTTCAATTATAAATACAAACATTGCATATATTAGGTTTTTTTATCAAATGAATTATTTTTACCATTCAGTTAGAACTTCTAAACATGTATTCATGTTTGCAGCTCTTTGCTTGTATGAAGTATAACATTTCTCAGAATATATATGTTATTTTCCAAAGGCCAACTCCAAGTCAGTCAAGGAACAACTTTCCTAACCCACATACCTTCCCATGAACCCCACTCCATTTTTATTATTGTTGTCTCTGTATTGTCCCCAATCTTTACTTTATACCACTAAATTACTACCATGTCTTTGACCAGATAGTGAAGTCATAATGCCATTCTGTGCTCATGCAGTAGTCATCACTAAGATGGGTCACAAGGTAATGTATAGCATTGTTTTTTTTTCATTTTTCTATATAAAGTGATGGCATTCTTCTTCTCATGCCTCGTTATAGTGTGAAGCTGACTCCGCATTCTCAAAGACTTTGTCAAAGGAACATCATTCATAGAAAGCCCTACTAAGTAGTAAAGACTTTGAGAATAGGTTCAAATTGGAGGGGGGAGGGGGGAGAAGAGAGAGACAGACAGACTAATTACTAATAAGGGCAATAGCAGTTCTTGAAGGTTATCTAGTAAATCTGAGTAGGGTTGAAAGCTGAGTCAATGGAAGATTGACCCCCATCAAAGAAATAGCATATTCTCTTCAAATATTAATCCAAATAGTCTATTCCTAAATATTACAGCAGGTCACATTTGTAATAGAACTTTAAGGTTTTCATAGGCCTTTCTTTGCCTATGAGGAAGGAAGATCAGTTATTCATTTCCTTAAATTATAAGTAAAGAAACTGAGGTGACTTTAAGCAACCTTCTTGAAATGGATCCTATTTTGGTAGTGGGGGAAGGAGAGGATGTATAGGTATGGGATGGGATGGGATGGGACATGACCTGTGATTTCATTAATATAGGGAACTTACAGTGTGTCGGGTCCCTCTAACAATACAGTCTGTACCTACTTTGCAACCTGTAGTCTTAGAGAATTGCCTAGGGCCTTGGGAGGTTAAACGAACTCCTTGGTATTTTACAGGCAGTTTAGATCAGAACTTGAACTGCAGTCTTTCATACTTGCCAAGTCTCTCTCCACTAAATACCAAGCATACTGGAAAATGATCATGTAGAAATACCAAAATGCATGTGTGTATGTGTGTACATGTATATGTGTGTGTGTGTATACATATATACACACACACATGTAAGTATATAGAGACATATACATATGTAGGTACATACATTTCATGTGAAAGCTAGGTCTTTTTCTTCCTTTAAATAGTATATTGTTTTTTTCCAATTATATGTAAAGACAATTTTTAACATTCACTTGTAAATAAAATTTTGAGTTCCAAATTTTCTCCCTTCCCTCCCTCTTCTCTGAGATGGTAAGCAATTTGATATAGGTTATAAATGTCCAATCATGTAAAACACATTTCCACATTAGTAATGTTGTATAATAAGAAACAGAACAAAAGGAAAAATATGAAAAATATAAAGTGAAAACAAAGTGCTTCAATCTGCATTCAGACTTTATCAGTTCTTTCTCTGGGTGTGAATAGCATTTTCTATCATGAGTCTTTTGGAGTTGTCTTGGATCATTGTATTGCTGAGAAGAGCCAAGTCAATCACAGTTGATCATCATACAATCTTGATATTCTCCTGGTTCTGCTTAATTCACTTTGTATCAGTTTACGTGAGTCTTTTCAGGTTTTTCTGGATTCTGCCTGCTTATTATTTCTTATAACACAATAATATTCCATTACATTCGTATAACATACTTTGTTCAGCCATTTTCCAATTTATGGGCATCTTCTCAATTTCCATTTCTTTGTAACCACAAAAAGAGGTGCTATAAATATTTTTGTACATGTAGGTTTTCTCCCTGATCTCTTTTAAAATCTCTTTTGGATACAGACTTAGTAGTGGTATTGCTGGGTCAAAGGGTATACACAGTTTGATTGTCCTTAGTTCCAAATTAGAAAGCTGGCTCTTTAAGCACATTTCTCAGTTCAAACAAAGGTATTTTGTTCCTAGGTATCATTATCTCTTTCATGATTGCCACTTCTTTGTTCTTTTACTGAGATCTTGATTACAGGCCACTCTCAGGTTTTATACAGGGCCGATTTCGGTTAAAAGTACAGCCTGTTCAGTAGGTTTGCACAAGCGAATTAAGCTGATAAAAGGAATATGTCAGCTTGCTGCTGCTGTCTTTGTGCAGTACTCCTTGTTTGTGAATTGCTTGGTATTTAATCTTGTTGGGGTTTTTTTCCCAGCAAGAAGAAAATTGTTTGTCACTTTAATGAATCCTGCCTTAGCTGAAATACGATGTGTCAGGAGGAGCAGCTGTAAGGCAGAAGCGTCACCTTCCTTCTCCCCTCTCTTTTTATCCCTTCTTTCTTTCCTGCTTTCTCTTTTACTTCTCTCTCCCTTCTTTCTCCTCTCTCTGAATGCACACAAAAGTCCACCATGGGGTTTACTGTCTTGGGTGGATCAGAATGCCATCCCTAGTATCTTCGGGCAGAAAGAGTGCTGGTCGACCTCAATTATGTCCCAGCATCTTCTTGGCTACTTGGTCTGTCCTATGTCATGTCATACGTAGCAAGGGAATGATAATAATATTTGTACTAACTGCAAGAACTAGTGTTGCAAAGACCAAATGAGACCCTAAGTCTGACAGTAATGTCTGAATAGTAAAATGAAATTAAGCTTGTTGAATATAAATGATGATTACTGTTATTATTAATAATAATAGAGCAGATGATTTAAAGCTGAATTTAGATCATCTTCTCCAACATCTTCAATTCCCAGAGGAGGCAATTGAGACCCAGAAAGGGAAAGTGACTTGGCCAAGGCCATGTAAACAGTAAGTAGCAGAACCAAGACTGCACCACGAGTTCTTTGATGTCAAATCTGCCTCCTCTTACCATTGCACCACAGCCCCTAGTAATGATTTACGTTGCTCTAGCACTTTATGGTCTATAAAACACTTTGCTCCAACTAATCCTGTGTGGTTCTGTGATATACTGGAAAGATTTCTAGCTAAAAGGCCTAAATTTGAATCCTATCTGTGCTGCTTATGACATGACCAGCCAGTCACTGTACTTCCCCAGGGCCTCTGTTTCTTTCTCTATGCAGTGAATCAATTGAACTGGGTTCTCCCCAGAGGTCCCTTTCAACACAAACACCAGTGAAACTAATATGTGTATGGTACAAGTATTATTTGTCCATTTTACAGATGAGAAAACAGAGGCTCAGAAAGCACTAATGATTTTCCTAAATCCTCATAGTTAATAAGCAACAGAGTTGGGACTCAGATTTGGGTTTTCTGCTTGTTAAGTCCGATACTTCTTCTGCTACATAATACTGTATTTTTATGTCTTTCACAAGCTATTTCCAGACTAGTGATATTGGTTGCTTATGTTTGGGAGTCCTATTAGAACAGGGTTCTGCTGTTATCAAGTGTAATGTGACCTTAGCTTCGTAATTGCCTGAGTAAAAAAGTCTTAATTGCCCCATAAATCATACAGCCAATCTCTAGCTATTTATCAAGAATGCCAAAAGACCATAATTATTCATAAGAATGAACTTTAGTGGAAGCTGGTGGTTTATGCTTCTGGTTTGATTCATTCCTTTTAATTAAGAGTCACTGCTCCTTGGTTCCTGTTCTAGAGCCTATATCTACCTCCAGAATCCCAGAATGTCAGAGGTAGAAGGGATCACAGTTTCTACCCATTCAATTTCTACCAGAGAAGAAAGGCTCTGTATAATATCCTCAACACAGGGTCATTCAGCTTCCACCTGTAGGCTTTCAGTGATGAGAAACCATCCTCTTCCATTCTACTTTTGGATAGCTCTAATTGTTTGGAATTTCTTCTTATATCTAGTCGAAATATGCTTTTCTACAACTCCCATCTCCTCCATCTGGCCTCTAGGGCGCCAATAGAACACATCAGATTCCTCTGGCTGGTACAACACCCTGTCCATATAGGCACAGAGGATACCTAGTGAACTGTTGCTCCCCCTTTTCCTGGCTTCCAAATTCACCTTGTTTCTATCTTAGGGACCCTTTGCTGTCTACTCTGACACCATCGTTCTGACCTCCACTTACCCTGACAGTCTTTCCTGTATCATCTAGCCCAGCATACTGTTCTCACAATCCCCATGACCTCTTCCCTCTTCTGTTTGCCTCACTAAGTTACCTCATTTCCACCTGTTGAATTCTTTTTTTTTGTCTTTTTCAAGAACCACCCCATGTTCTGTCTCCCCCTTGGAACCTTCCCTTCTTCTATTCATCTTGCCCTTTCCAGCTAGAAGCATCATCATCATCATCATCATCATCATCATCATCTAATCAATGATGAGAACTGACAGACTTTTAGAAATTATCCGGTCTAGCCTCTTTATTAATAAAAATAATACTAGCATTCGCATAGGACTTTAAGGTTTGTGAAGTACTTGGTAAATATCATCTCACTTAATCTTCATAATAATCCTAGGAAGGAGGTGCTATCATTCCCCCTCTCCTCTGCCTGCCTTGGTTTCCTGAACTATAAAATGGGGATAATAATAGCACCAACCCCCCAGGGTTATTGTGAAGATCAAGTGAGATGTTTGTAAAGTACATGGCACAGTGTATGTGCTTAATACATCCTTGTTCTCTTTCCTTCCTTTATAGATAAGGAAACTGAGGCAAAAATAAAGTGACTTGTCCAGGATCATAAAGCAATTAAGAATCTGAGATGCAACTTGAACTCAGGTTTTCCTGACTCCAGGTCCAGCACTCTACTCACTGCACTACCTAGCTTCTTATAATGAACTAGTTAAGGTGCAGAAGTATAAAGTGACTTGTGCAGTGTCAGACAGGCAGTGACAGAAGGAGGGTTTGAACCTGTGTCTCCTGACCCCTGAACCAGTGCTTTTTGCTTTTCTCTTCACTGGCTCCCCCCCGCCTCAGATCTCTGGGAACACTTTGTTTATTTTCTGTGCACTTATAATTTAATTTGCATTGGAATTATCTGCACATGCATCTTTTCCCTCTACTAGACTGTGACCGCTGTATGCATTAATTCAACAAAGGGCTTATTTTGGTTCACATTGACATCATCCACAAGGCATATAAACATGAGGACTTACATAGAGTCATTTCTTTCATCTATCTATCTATCTATCTATCTGACATTTATTTGCTTGTTTGTTTATTCACACATCTATTTATTTATATATCTAGCCATCTGTCATCTATTTATTTGTTTAATCATCTTCATATCTTCACATACCCACTTACTTATCTATTTATTTTACATAGACAGTTCTTAATAAACAATTGAATTAATACGTGGAGGGAGTATCCTATGCTGTTCTTTAATCATTTCCTCTACATTGAGCTTTTCCATTTAAATCTTTGGCCATAGAACACCAGGTTATTTCCTTCTCTTTAAAAGCACCTCAGCATGGTGAGAGGAGCATTGAGGGTCGAGTCCAGAGACCCTGATTCAGATCCCAGCTTTTACAGTGGCTATGTGGCCATGAGGGAATAGACATCGCCAGGAGGGCCATTTTTTCTCATTTGTAAACTGGAGGTAATAATAGCTGGGTAATTTCTGCCTCACTGAGTAGTTTTGAAAGAAGCACTTTCTGAATCTGAAGGTGCCATAGAAATGTGAGCTCCTGTTCTTTCACGTTCCTCACAGTGCCTAAAGCAGGAGCTCTCACATCTTCATGTGTGGCATGGGTTCCTTCGTCAGTATGGTGAAACCGAGGGCCCCATTCTTCAAGAATGATTTTATATACATTAAATAAATGCATAGAATTACAAAGGAAGCTAGTTGTAATGAGATACAATTATTTTTTAAAAATTTAAATCACGTTCTCTAGGATAAGGACCTTTGGCTCAAGGGCAGGGCTTTGGGCATACCTAACACATATATACATACGTGTATATATGTACATATATCATACATATATGCACATATGCATATATATAATACATATTGATTATAATTCTAGATTATATATGTTATAAGCATATTTAAAATTTCAAAATATATATTTAAATAAGAGAGAACACTTATTAGCTGCGGGATTGATAAATATTGATTGGCAGAAGCTTCTCCCCTAATTGCAATAACAAACAGTTATTGAGTGCTTAGTAGGGATAAGACACTGGGCCAGGCACAGAGGATTCAAGAAGATATATGTGTGTATGTACACATGTGTGTATATGTGTGTGTGTGTGTATAAAACAGAAACTCTGCCTTTATAATCAAGTTGAGAAAACAGGATGTGTTTAGGAAATGCTTAATAAAAAGGCAAAAAAAAGTGGAGGGGGGGCAGATATCAATAATAAAATGAGGAAGTCTTGGTCCCATCTGGTCAGACCCCATTTGGGTTACCAGCTTCAATTTTAGACAATACACTTTGAGACAAATGAGGCTGTGTCCAGATTAGGCCAACCAAGATATTCCAAAATCTGGAATTCATGTGATAGGAATCCAAAAGATTAGCCTAGAAAATAGAAGATCTAAATCTTAAATCAGAGCAAGATATAATTGCTGCCTGCAGTCATTGCACAGAGACTCTGGTTTTGGAAAAAAATATTAGGCTAATTCTGCTTGCCCAAGAAGACAGAACTAGCAACAGTGGATGGGAGTTGTACGGAGACAGATTTAGGCTTGATGTAAGAGAAAACATTCCCATTAGAGCTAGACAGGGCTGCCTCAGAAAGTGCCAAATTCCTCATCATTGCAGGTCCTTTTAAGAGGAAGTAGATGACCACTTGTCAGGGCTGTTACTGAAGGCATTCCTGTTTAGGTACAGATTAGACTAGATAAATAGTTTTGAACTCAAAGAGAAATGGGGCTACCAGTCTATACATGAAGTTTCCTGTGGGCCAAATATTGACTTATTTTTAAAATGTAATTTAATCTGTTTTATTGCATTTTTATTTATTTTGATAAATATCTCCCAATTACATTTTTATCTGGTTTGGGCATGTTTCTGGCCATATGCAGCCTATAGGCCATAGGCTTAACACCTCTGGACCAGATGACCTCTCACTCCCCCCCTCCCAACTTTGAAATTTGATGATTCTTCCCTTTTCTTTCCTCCTCCAAATCATTGAGGTTGAAATATATATTCTATAAAATAATCTAACACCAGGGCTGAGAAATGTTATATCTCACCCAGGGTTACCAGAGTGACAGTGGAGCAAAAACAGATGATGAAAATAAATAATTCACTGATTACATCAAAAGTAATTATAATCTTACTACAGAATCCATTAAGGGAAAAACAGAATTAGCCTGGAAAAGCTGTCACATATTTATTCTCCCCACTGAAAAGCAATTTCTTATAACACAGATATGAAAAAATAATTTTGGAAATGTGAGGTTACATAAATAGCATGACACCTTATAAAGAACACTGGGCATGAAATACCATTCAGGTTCTATTTTTTTTTTTGGAGGGGGCAAGGCAAGGCAATTGGGGTTAAGTGACTTGCCCAAGGTCACACAGCTAGTAGGTGTGTGAAGTGTCTGAGGTCACATTTGAACTCAGGTCCTCCTGACTCCAGAGCTGGTACTCTATTTACTATCAGGTTTTCTTCCTGACTATACCTCCAAAAGACTGAATTATCTTGGACAAGTGACTTCACCTCTCTGGGCTTGTCACCTCATTTAGAAAATAAATGAATACATTGTGCCTGCAAATACCTATGATTCCTAAACATTTAGAAAACAAAACTAAAAACAAAACAAAACCTAATTCAATTACAATTTCTTAGCGCCTCTGACTTAACAGAATTAACCACTGAAAGATCATTCTTATTGTTATTTTCTCTTATTATTTCCTTTTTCTTTTTGAGGTTTGAAATTTCTTTCCAAATGTGTAACACAGGACAATTATGTTTCAGAATTTGTACAGCGAGTTAAGGACCTAATCAAGACTTCCCTGGCTCGCCGGGAGATGATGATAGAAAGAATGACATTGACTCACAAAGAAGAGAGAGTGTGCTTCCTTGGAAAAACACAGAAGATGACTGACCCTGATGAGGTACTTAAGGTAATGTTCGCCTAGTGACTTCTTGAATAATTGTATTCATTGTCAATCAAACCACAAGATATAGCTTCACGACCCGGATCACTTGGGGCCATGGGCAATCAAGAATGACAGCCCCCTGACAGGGCCACCAAGATAGCTCCGGACTTCCTTTCATTATTTGTTGACACCTGGACATTTAACAGAATAATGGGTATAGTGTGTTCTTTAGGGTTTCCATGGAATGGAGAGTATGCATCCCAACAAAATAAACTTAGCTAGGATCCCAGTTGCATAAAATGAGTCTTAAAGCATTTAGGATGCCATCCAGTCACTCGTATTTTCTATTAAAATATTATTTAATATTATATATTATTATATAATATGTTATATGGTATATATTATATTTTAATATGAATTAATGTTTTATTTATAAATTATAAATGTTTATATTATATATCATGAATTTATTTATAATTTTGTTATTTCTATAGCCTGATGTAAAATAGATATAAATATAGATCCAAATTAGAGAATTTTTAAAAATGAAATTAAAGAACATGAAAGTCAGAAGACCTGGTTTTAAGAACCACTTACCAGGTTTGGAACCTGAGGTGAGCTTTTTTTCTCCCCTCATTAAAATGAGGGATTTGAGCTAGCTAATTGACAAGGTTCTTTCCAGCCTATGTTCTGAGGTCTGTTCTGTATGACAGTCAATACAGTCTCTTCCCATAATAAAATTCTTTGTTCTAAGATCTCTTTCAACTCTGACATACTATTATTCTGTCACCCACTTTGTAGCCATTATGCCAATCAGTCAATAAATATTTAAGATCCTTCTATGTGCCAAGCACTGTTAACTTCTTGGTATACAAAGGAAGGCAAAAGAAGGCTCTCACAGATGCCATTGTAGCCAAATGGGGGAGACAACACACAAACTACATACAAACAAGCTGTTTACAGGGTAGGTTGGAAGTAATTAACAAAGCAAAAGAACTAGAATTAAGTGACTTGGCAAAGGCTGACTGTAGAAGGTAAGATTTTAGTTGGAACTTGAAAGAAGCCAGTGAAGCCAAGAGGGAAAGATGAGGAAGAAGAGCATTCTAGGTATGGAGGGCAACCGATGACCTAGAGTAACTCAGCCATCTACCAAAGGAGGAGCTTAAAGTTCAATAATTCTACTTTTATCAAAGCTCGAGTCACTGATCTATGTCCAGGACCTCCAAGATCACACAAATATTTGCTGCTTCTTGTAAAATATCCAATATAGTTATACCTGGGGTTGAGATACGGCTCAATAACATTGATGTTACATGGAAGGGGACTGGTCCAGCTATTTCACTGAGGTTAAGAAATTCCATTTATCAATAAAGTCTGGTAACTTCTTTTCAGTTTAGAGACACAGGGATTGACCCAAGTGATCTCTAACTTTGCTCAGCAGTGTTCTTAATGCCTCTTTTATGTGTGGCCAAGAAGGTAGTTGAAATCTAGGCTTTTAGTAAATAGTCAAATTGATTCCAGTCATCTTGATAAGATGGCATCATTGATATAAAGCACATTGGATTGGGAACAAGGGACCTGGCTGCATATCCCAGATCTGCTCTTTACTATCTAACCTTTCCCTGTGTGAGCCTCAGTTTCCTTATCTGCTAAATAGGGGAAAGGGCACTGTGTATTAGATCAGAGGTATCAAATATATGACTCACAATGTTCCCAAGTGCATCCTGAACTGGAATGAAATATATTTGGGAAATATTTAGGAAAATGAATTAATTACCAAAAAAGAAATATAAAAAAATGCGTGATTAAGTCAATATGTAGCCCATGGGGATTACTATGTATGGCTTAGTGGCACTTGTTTCTATTTTAATTTGACATTACTGAATAAGATGGCCTCTGAAGTCCTTTCTATTCCAAAATCTTATAAGCCTATGATTCTGTGAAGTGAAATTGGTTATTTCACCTGTCACAGTCTCCAAGTACTCTTACCTTCTCTCAGACTCCTCTGCTCACAAGAGGGAGGTCAGCCAGAAGGGTAAAGAGGCTTTGAAGGAAGGAGGGATGTTTACTTCAGAGAAGAGAGGAATCAGGGGAGTATAAGAGCTATCTTCAAGTATGTGAAGGGTTGATTGGATTTATTCTGTGTAGCCTCAGAAGTCCAAAGCAGTAATAGTAGGTAAAAGGTACAGAGATAAATTTAGGAAAACCCTCCTAACAATTAGAGATATCCCAAAGTAGAACTCACTGCTTCTCGAGGTGGTGAGCTTTCGCTCACCTCAAGGTCTTCAAGCAGAGAATCTGATCTTTTGTTGGATATATTATAAAGGAGATTTTTTTCCTCTAGGAGTATAACTTGGATTAGAGCCACTGAGGGGCTTTCTGACCAAAATTCTATGATTTTGTGATTCAAACCCCAATTCCTCCTCCCTGACTTCTCTGTTCCTTACTACAAAAAATGTTAATATTCTTTGAAATTCGAAGTGTTTTCCTTAGTACTTGATCAGTGTGGAATTCAGCCTCTCTCTCCTAATAACCAGGTACTGCTTGTAGCAAGACAGAGTATGGCATGCTGAGAGTGCTGCTACTTCAATAATTGCTGGCATGCCACCGACCTCCTGAGTTATTTTTAAATCTATCCTTCACTTTCAAGAAGAGAAATAATGCAAGAGAATCATGACTAGCCCCAAGAACACTCACTTAAAGTGTTTGTTTGTTCCCTGACCCCCCCATACAAATACCCCAAATACTCTAACAACTTAAGTTTTAAATCATGACTCGATTGCAGTTAAAACAAATAAACCATGTGTATTCAATGCAGATAGACTCTCAGGTCCGACTCCTCCTTCTGCAATTTTCCTGTTGGTGGTACAGTGGCAGGTTTATAACTTCATTTGGGAAGTTGGCTGATGCAGTGACTATACCTTGGCATTAAAGCTCCCTTTGACTATTAAAAGGTCTCCGTAAGGGGCGGCTAGGTGGCGCAGTGAGTAGAGCGCCGGCCCTGGAGTCAGAAGGATCTGAGTTCGGAACCGGCCTCAGACATTTAACCCACACAAACAAAAAAAACCTAGCCGTGTGACCTTGGGCAAGTTACTTAACCCCAATTGCCCTAAAAGGGGCGTCTAGGTGGCGCAGTGAGTAAGAGCGCCGGCCTCGGAGTTGGGATGACCCGAGATCAAATCCGGCCTCAGAAAATGAGCACCCACGCATAAACAATGACTAGCCGTGTAACCTTGAGCAAGTTACTTAACCCCAATTGCTTTAAAAAAAAAAAAAAAGGTCTCCGTAAACCTGCCCTCTGTAGGGGAAGAATTCATATTAGCAACTGTTTATTGGCCCTATGAAAGACAAGTGGCATATACCATCATGTTTTATTTATCTGTGGTGATGGTTTGGTGGTCTTCAAATTAGAGAGTGTCAGACCTGGAGAGGGCCTTCCAAAACAGAATGTCAGGTGGAAGGGCTAAAAGACTCTTCTCACAAAGAACAGAGAGTATTGGTGCTAGAAGGATAACCCCTAACCTGACGTGCAAGGGACCTTCTAACGTACAACATGAACTATTAGAGCACCAGGAACCTGTTAACATAGAAAAGGAAAATTAAAAGGGACCGTGTAACATACAGCCCAGGATATTGGATCTTAAAGAAGAGCCCCTGGATTATCAGAGCTAGAGGGAACCTTTGTTCATTTAGTTCACTAATCTTACAGATAAAATGACAAACTAAAGGTCATGCAGTAGTACAGGGAGTAAACAGCATGCCTAGAGGAGCTCAGCATCTTCATTCAGTGCTCTATCTGATGTACTACTGGGGGCATCTCCAGTCATCCTGATCCATATCTTACCACTGGACCCTGATGGCTCCTGAGGAGAAAGTGAGGCTGGTGACTTTGCACAGCCCTGCCTCACTTAAATCCAGTTCACTTGCAAGTCATAGTATCATCTTCCAGATATCATGGTCCTTTTTGAGAACTAAGGACACACAATGACAACAAGGATGAACCATATTGTCTGACCTCCCAAAGGTAATAATTATCCTCATAATGTAATGACTAGACTTTGGAGTACCATTTGGACCTCATAAAAAGGCCAATGTGGGCTTTATATAAGGATTTTTTTATTGATTAGAGTTCTCCAAAAATGTAATGACTTCCCTCAGGAGACAAGTCTTCAGGCAAAGGCTGAATGGCCACCTGTTTTTTTATGCTGCAAGGGGGATTTTTATTCAGATATGGGTTGAACTACATGGTCTCTGAGGTTGCAAATCTGTGGATATTTGCAGGCAAGTCAGCATGATAAATAGAGACAAATTTCATATTTTTAAGGGAATCAGCAGGATTGAAATCTGGAGACAGGCAACAATAATGATCATTCTCATTTCTGTGATATTTTAAGCTTATAAAACCACTTTTTCATGACATACCTGTGCAGAAGATAGTAGAGTAGAATTCAAGTAGAATTTTTTCAATTTTACAGATAAGGAAACTGAGTCAATGATTTGATCATAGTCATACATGGTTAGTCAACATTGAAACTAGAATTTGAACCACCACCTCCTTACACCACACTTTCGTTGTACTATGTGATACTCAAAATTTTTCTATATAGAACATTCAGACATAGACAAAGCAATCAGAGGCATATTTATTCCTAAATAGACCATGCAAGTATGAATACCTTTGAGTGGACTTATGGTCAGTACCACCCTTGTGGTACTGAAGAGAATTCTTTCAGCTGATTCCTGCTACCCAACTGAAACCTAACAGTTCTCAGAACCAAAGATAAATGTTCACAGTTTAGAGAAGTGTTGTGTAAATGTTTTGCGGTCTTGGAAAGAGAAGGCTATAAGAAAACAAACAGTGCCATATTTCTGAAACTTAAAATGGTTTTAAGTCTTTTCATTGGGAATCTATTTTCATATTAATTTCAGGCTTATCATGAAGTCCTAGAAAAGCAGAGATTAATTCGTTATGATCTCGAAGAGGAGGATGACTTTGAGACAACTGAGGCAGTCACTGATCTGTGCCAGGTAAATTTGTGACACCGGAGAAAATTGTTTGAATTCGTATTCAGGTGAAACCAATATTCTTCCCCTCTCCCCCCAAAAAATTCTTCTCTTAAAAGGCAGTGTGGTAAAGTGGGGAGTACTTAGGACTTGGATTCAGGAAACCTAGATTCACGTCTCAACTTTGGCATATTTTAGCTGTGTGGCCACATGGGCAAGTCCCATAACCTCTCTGAAGCTCAGTATCCTGATACTCATAGATTAGCAATGGTTCTGTTCCATATCTCCTAGGGTTATAATGAGGAGAATGCCTCTTAATGTAAAGTTTAAAGAAGAAAAGAAATGCCAAGGGAACAGAGTGATCAGTAACTACAGCTAGATAATAAAAAAAGTGAATGGGCATGGATGCCTAACATGTAATAGAAATGGGAGATGCTGGTGGTGCTAATGAAGATTGCATTGAGGGCGTCCAGAGATATGAAAATGTCTCAGTGTTTCTTACACTTTCTTTCATGTTGTTAGTCTCTAAGTCTCAGCTCTACTCATAAAAAGCAGAAACTTTTTTCCTTGGAATGCCCAGTGAGGGCAATAATGAATCATGCAAGTTTCCATGGCTCCAGGCCAGCCTGAAGATCTCTTGAGTGTCTTATATTATCTATCCGGGTCCAGCCAGTTTTGTTATAACATACCTTCTGAAACTGATTTCACATTACTTCCCCTTACATAGTCTATATTCCTGGGGTGTGCTCTTAAATTTTCAACAACTAGCACTCCAAGAAAAAAATAGACACACAATACACATTTAATTTTAATCTGAATTATTAACATTTCTCTCTATCACTTTACTAAGTCTAGAAATTAACAAACCAATAAATCAAGTCCTGATTTGTAGTATGTACTGATTTTCCAGGTGTAAATCCTCACATTGAAAATTTAATTATCAGCTTCCTAAATGAGTTTGAGCTGGCTGTAGTATACCCCTGCTATGTTTCACCCAAATTGGCCTATTTATTGTTTCCTATACATAGCCTTTACATAGGTTATTCCTATGCCTAGAAGATTCTTTCTCCATAAAAACAAAGATTATCTTGAATACTCAGCTCAAGTCAAGACTCAGCTTCAAGGTCACACAGCTAGTAAGTATCTGAGGCTGGATTTAAACTCAGATCCTCCTGATTCCAGGCCTGGTGCTTTATCCACTGCACCACTCAATTTCTTTTTATTACTTCCCAAGATCTATTATTCATCACAGAGTAAGTATGCCTTCTGCTGCATTTCACATTTTCTCTATACACTATTTTTATGAAGTGCTGTGGTCAAAAAAGAAATCATTACCCACTGACCAACTCTCTAGTGACACGTTTTTACAAAGCAGGTGAGACTGATCCTTTAAAAACAGGCATTTAGTCCTATGTCAGCATTTACTTGAAATCTTTCCAGCTCTGCCAGCTTGGCAGGACCTTCCAGGGTTTACACTTCATGGACATAGCCATTAAGAACCCAGAATCCCCTCCATGGCATCATGAGTTATGAAAGCAGTAACAGTGATTGACATTCATGTATATGAAAATATAAATCATCAGTGAGGTATACAAGGTATTGGTTCTTATACCAATTTTACAAAGAAGGAAACTGAGGCAGTTCCCTTAAGGGAAATGGACAAGATCGTTTACCTAGGGGCTGAGATATTCAGGGTTCTATTCTTAGACTTCGTATTCCAAGTCCTCTGTTCTTCCCAATGCACTACTCTGCCTCTCTGAAACTTTGTTTTAATATAAAATGCATATTTTAACATAAATAGGGGAATACAGAAAGTACTTCATGTGAGTGAGTGATGGATTATGCGCATCTAAATATAGGAAGAAGGTATTTGGAAATACACTTTGTAAGAGCAAGGTGTTGACATGAAAAGAAGAAACAAGGTGTACTTGCATGTTTGTACATCTGTGTAGGTGTTTTGTGGGAAGTATGTACAAAAGCATGAGTCAACTTGTCTATTCAAATTAGACTTGACATGTTTGCTTGGACCCATTTTGTCATTTCATTGGAAGCCCTCAAGGACCTCAAAATGGGTTTCTTCTGTATGCCCAGATTGTGGAAATCACCTGCTTTACTTCTTTCTTTCGAAAGAGCATGCTGAGTACCCATCTTTTATCTATTCTAGTCATAAAAGATATAATAGATCCAGAAGGGAATGAATGGAAACCCTTTATGAAGCACTTGTCATATGTAGACATTGTGCTAAGGTCTAGGATACAGATAGAAAAGAGTCCTGGAACTCGAGGTGCCCACATTCCATAGGAGAGATAACACATATAAAAGGAGTCAGCTGCAGGGCAGACTGAAAGGCCCAGTGGTCCTTGGACCCTATGTAGTAATAAAGTGATTGGTAATGCATCTTCTTTAATGTTGTCTCTATTGATGAAACATGATTATGATTTCTGACATTTGATAGTGTCGAGGACATGGGTGGCATTTTCTTTTCTGGGTTTTCAATAGTTACGAGTTCTGAGCAGTTAGGGGATGCAGCTCCTATACAGGCAATGGCCAGATTGGGTCTCCAAAGAGGTAGATCCCCCTTTGATGGAATCAGGGACTGACCTGAAGAGCCCAATTATGCCCATGTCCCTTGGGAGCAAGGTCCTGGGCTGCCTCCACAAGGTTGGGAGAAGAACCATGAAGCAATCCAGAGTTCTTCAGGTTGTGACTGGACAGTCTTTGGCAAGTCCTTATCTATGATGGAAAAGGATTTGGTGACAGCCCTGATAATGGACCCTGAGTATGTCATCTAAAGACCAGCTTTAGCTAATGCACAAAGTTCCAGTCCCAGGCACTTGCCCACCAAGTGATGAAACTTTTGACCTTAGCGACTCAGCAAACTGTCTGCTGAGGTGCACGGAGTGTGGAAGAGGAGATGCTGCTTTCTGTCAGGAAAGGGGATATCTACCTTCCCTGTCCCTTTTTTGAGGACCAGGGAGAGGACATGACTTTGCCTAAGTCATAGTGAGCCAGGATTAGATACCAGCTCATCTACCTCCTGGCCCTATGCCATTTCTGCTAGCTTGGACTGCCTTGCCATCTGACAGCATAAAAGCCCATGACATCGTTGTGCCCATTTCTCCCATTATGTCACCACCAGCACCACCAACAGATCACAGTTAGATACTCCATCATGATTACATGATTACAAAATACTTTACTTATAGTGTTTCATTCAATCTTCACACTCACATTATGAGGCAAATATTAGTATTTTTCAATGGTAAATGAGACTCAGACACCTCCCAAAAATCAAATGAGTTAGCAAGAGCTAAGACACAGACATGGGACCTTTTGATCCCTGGTTCAGAGCTCTTTCCATGTCACCAAGCTGCCTCCTCTATAGTATGGATTATAGGAAAAGTAAATTAAATCAATCCAAAAAAAGCTCTACAAATTTCCATCTTGTATAAATGCATCCCTTTCCCCATCCCCCAATCACTGAATTAAAAAAAAAAAGTTAAATTATTTAAAATTAAATTTAAAATTAATTTTTAAAAAAATCCATCGCTTTTAAAATGAAGCTTCATCATAAGATAATGGTAACTCCCATGTGTCTAGTATAGTGTGCCAATTTACAGAATGTAACCCTACAAGACAGAGAATGCTCATTTTATGATCTCTGTCTTACAGATGAAGAAATGAAATGATCTATCCAAGGCCACACAGCTAGGAAATATTAGAGTCAAGACTTGAACTCAGGTCTCCTAACTCTAAATCACACTCTTGCCACTGTATCATACTTCCTCTCTGAGGTCTTCAGCCTGCAGCAGAAGACACCCAGGTGGTACAGTGGGTAGAGTACTGAGTCCAAAGACTTGAATTCAAATCTTGCCTCAGAAACTGACTATGTGGCACTGGGTAAGTCACCTAACCTGTCTACCTCAGGTTCCTCATCTGTTAAAAGAGAATTAATAATATTATCTGCCTGCCAAGGTTGTAATGAAGATAAAAGAGATTGTATCTGGTAAGCAGTTTACCAACCTAAAAGGGCTACATAAATTCTATCTATTGTTATAAAAAGGACCATTTTCTAAATGGTAACTTCATCATTTTATCATAGGTATTTTGACCATAGAAAACCACTGTGGTCATTTGTGAATGACTCTGCACGAAGAGTCATTTTGACTACAACTTAGTTAAGATTTTTGATGGCTGTTATTAGAGTAGGAAAAGAACGTTTTATATACAAGTTTGGAGTTGTTGACTTTGCTGAACAAATGACTCTGAGACAACAAATTTTGCTTCCAAACTTTGAAGTATCTGGGATATCATTAATAAGGGCTTTCTATCCTCAAGAGTAGGTTGGAACTCACCCAGACCCACTTATCCTGTATCATCCCTTGTTCATGTCCTTGCATAAATCCCACAAAGAGCATCTCAGTTCAACATGTTCAAAACTACCTCTTGAGTTCAAATCTATCAATATCTATATCTTAGACCAGGGATGGGGAACCTGCAGCCTTAAGACCACATGTGGATCTTTGGGTCATGAAGTGTGGCCTTTTGACTGAATCCAAACTTGAAGATTTTCCAAGTCAGTCAAAGGGCTGCACTTGAGGACCTAGGGGACCACATGTGATCTTGAGGCTGCAGATTCCCTACCCCGGCATAGACACTGAAAATGAACATTGAGCTGAATCTGGAGTGAGATAGAAAGAAAGAAGCTACCTGGCTTGCATTTGGAAACCTGGATACAAATTATACCTAGAAATATAAGATGGTATAAGCGTAGGATGACTAATTTCTATTTGCAGATATAATATAGTGACCAGAGCTTGATTATAAAGTGGGCATCACATTAAGGCCTTTCCTGGCTTTCAGTAGAGCAGTTTAAATGCGAAACAGTAAACGTTCTTCATCATTAAGGTATAACTACTCGCAAAGGGTTATTTCATCCCCAGCAGCTCACAAAGGCCATTTACTGAGGCCTGGAAAGTGACTTCCATCTGCCTCAGTGGGGGGCAGAGCCAAGATGGTGGTGTAGAAGTAGGAAAACTCCATGTGCTCCCCTCATAACCACCTCAAATACCTAAAAAAAGTGACTCTAAACAAACTTCAGAGCTACACAACCCACAAAGTGACAGAGAGAGACAAATCTCCCACTGAAGGCAGCTCAGCTGGCAGACAAGAAGGGTCCATTGCTGCACACTGGGAGCAGAGCCCAGCCCTGCCTGGGCCTGAGGTTTTATCTCAGGGTGGCCACGACCAGCCACCTGCTGGAGGGACTTCAGGAGAGTGAATCACCAACACCTGTGGCGGTTTCCAGAATTATCAACCCATAAATGCCAAAGACAAAGGGAGGGGTCAGTGTGGACTCTGTAGGAACAGGGGGTCTGGGAATATGGTTCCGCCTCTGCCCCTGGAGGGAGAAGTGGCTAAGACGTGGCTTTAGCCACCCTGTGGCTGCTTCAGAGCTCCTGGCCTGGAGATTGTAGGGGGACCAAGTGATCATTCAGAGAGTAATTGCTCTTGCTTTAACCTGCTTGGATATGGATCACTGTCTAGGGTGGAGATCCTGGGGTGTGTGAGCAGGTGCCAGAGCCTGTGGAGGCTTCAGAGAGGGCAGCCAACTAATAGCTCTGGCAGCTGAGAAAACCCCAACAATATGGGATAAAACTCTTCACAGAGAGGAAGCAAAGTTCTACTGTGGCAAAAAAAGCTCAAGTCAAGTAATTGAGTGGCAACATGAGCAAGCAAAGGAAACAAATGAAGCACAGCAATTCAACTTTGGATTCCTTTTTTGGGGGACAAAAAGGATAAAATTATGGAACAGGAGGAAGAAAATGAAGTCAGAACTCATACATCAAAAGCTTCCAAGAAAAATATGAGCTGGTTACAGGCAATAGAGGAGCTTAAGAAGGATTTTGAAAACCAAATAAGAGAAGTGGAGGAAAAAATTGGGAAGAGAAGTGAGAATGATGCAAGAAAATCATGAAAAGAGAGTCAACAGCCTGACTGAGGAAAATAACACCTTAAAAATAGATTAACTCAAATGGCAAAAGAAACTCAAAAAGCCAATGAGGAGAAGAATGCCTTAAGAAGCTGAGTTTGCTAAATGGAAAAAGAATCTCAAAAGCTCACTGAAGAGAATCATTCCTTCAGAATTAGATTGGAGCAAATGGAAACTAGTGACTTCATGAGGAATCAAGATGCTGTTAAACAGATCCAAACAAATGAAAAAATAGAAGGTAATGTGAAAAGACATTCACTGGAAAAAACCACTGACCTAGAAAATAGATCCAGGAGAGATAATTTAAAAATTATTGGACTACCTGAAAGCCATGATCAAAAAAAGAACCTAGAAATCATCCTTCAAGAAATTCTCAAGGAAAATTGCCCTGGTGTTTTAGAACCAGAGGGCAAAATAGAGGGTGAAAGAATCCACCAATTACCTCTTGAAAAAGATCCCAAAAAGAAAACTCCTAGAAATATTATGGCCAGATTCCAGAGTTCCCAGATCAAGGAGAAAATATTACAAGCAGCCAAGAAGAAACAATTTGAATACTGTGGAAACACAATCAGGATAACACAGGATCTGGCAGCTTCTACATTGAGGGATTGAAGGGCTTGGAATATGATATTCTGGAGGTCAAAGGAACTAGTATTAAAACCAAGAATCACGGGGCGGCTAGGTGGCACAGTGAGTAAGAACGCTGGCCTTGGAGTTGGGATGACCTGAGATCGAATCCGGCCTCAGAAAATGAGCACCCACACATAAATAATGACTAGCCGTGTAACCTTGAGCAAGTTACTTAACCCCAATTGCTTTAAAAAAAAAAAAACAAAAACAAAAAACCAAGAATCACCTACCCAGCCAAACTGAGTATCATGTTTCAGGGGAAAATATGGTAATTCGATGAAATAGAGGACTTTCATCTGCCTCAGTGAAAGAAGCACCACATCAGCAGAATCATAAAACCTTTGGAAAACTGAAATATTAGACATTCATGAATTGCTTCAATATCTGCCTCCCCTCCCCCAAACAAAACAAAACAAAACAAAATGGAGGAAGGTCACTAGCAGGACAAATTGTTGTCATTCGTCCTTCATTCACAAAGAGGACCATGGCATCAGGAAGGTGATGCCATGACTTACAAGCGAATTAGATTTAAGTGACAGAGGGTGGTGCAAAGTCACCAGCTGCGCTTTCTCCTCCAGAGCCGTCTGGGTGCAGTGGCCAGATATAGATTAGGACCACTGGAGATGACCCTAGCAAGACAGATAAATTCTTCATGAGGGAGTGATTACAACATATGGGCAAGAGTTATAGTTGAAGTCCCATAATGTCCTGAAGAGTGCATTGGGATTTTAGTGACAGAACCTCATTTCCACTCCTGGTTCTGCCCTGAACCACATGCATGACCATAGACAAGTCATTTCATCTCTCTGGGCCTCAGTATTCTCATTTGGAAAATGATGGTGTTGGACCAAATAACTTCTAGGGTCCTTTCAAGTGCAAAGTCAAGGTTCTTGCAGTGCTAATGTGTGGAAGGTTTGCACCATGGACTGATAGAGGGAATAGGCATCCTGAGGAAAAGATACATCCACCTGAGTAGTTTAAATATAAGTTTTACCCCAGACTGGACTGAACCACTTGGATTTTCTTTGAGGCTCAATGACTATACTTGGAGAGTCACTGTGTAAACCACCTTCTGAATTGTGTTCCTGGTCCCTATACTACAGGTGATATGTGTCCATACTTCTTCCAAGACCATCCTCCCACCACCATGACCCTCAGTATGATCCTATACAGCATGTGAAGAAAATATAACATTAATGTTTTCCAATTGAAGATAATATGGCATTGACTAAACCAAAACACATGGACCAAATTACCCTGGAAAAACTCCATGCTTCTTACAAAAGATATTTTCTTAATGACATCTCCCTAAAAACCTACTGTTAATAGTATGATCAGAACCAACATTATCTCAGATATGCAGATTGACTTGAAATATGTTAAGTTTATATTGTCAGAAATTATTCTAGAACTAGCTGTCAGTTTTACTCAAAGCACCCAACTTTGTTGAAGACCTACTATTTACCAGGAAGTGTGCAAGGCAATGGGGGAGGTACAAATAAGAATGATGGTCACAAACTTTTGTACTTGTGTCACCAGAGCCTAGCATAGTATCTGACACATAGTTCCATACCTAAGAGATACTTATTGATTGACAGATTCCTTCTCTTGGGGACTTTTTACTTTAGTAGAGGGGATAAAACATGAACATGAATAAGTCTAAGAGACAGTAGATGGTGATAAGAACAGGGGAGAGGTCAAAAAAGCCAGCTATACCAGTCAAGGATAGGTAGGGATTACTTGTTCCTAAGATTTCCAGAGTCTTAGGCCAGTGCTCATTCCATTAAATCAATCAAGAAAGACCATAGAGATTTACTTGAGAGGCCAGTCCTGTGACATTTTCTAAGATTTGTTTGAAACATTCCAAATGCAGTAGGCACATGGGCCTAAATTTACAGGTCAGTACTGAGAAATCCTAATAACACTCAGCTAGTTTTCCATATAAGTTTAGCAAAATGGAAATGGAGCAGAGAAGCATCATGGATATTGAAAAGGTCATCCCGTGCTTAAATAGCTTGTCAAGGGAAGTGTTGAGATTTCCTTAAAGGTCAACAGAAGCTCTCTAGAACTCAGAAAAATTTGTTGTGCAGTTTCAGGGCCTAAGATGCCAGGGTTGATCTGTGCACACCTACTGATGGGATAGGGTGTTCTCATGTCATATTTCAAGAACATCTGATTTGGGCATTTCACAATTGGTCACTAATAGCATCAGGTGCTTCCTTGATATGCTTTATAACTGGAAAAGTGCTTTTGGCACACTAAGAAGGCAAACTATCCTCCAGATAGCAATCATTACAGGCATTTTCTGAGGAATCCAGTAACCCAGGCCTTCTTTTCCCAAATCTATTCCCACATTTCTATTAATGGAACCACCATCCTCCCAATCATCCCAGTTGCCTCAAAAGCTCTGAATCAATTTGTCTTCCCTCCCTTGTCCTCCTATATTAAATAAGTCACCAAAGCCCAACTGTTTTACCTTTGAAATATTTCCGACCATTCAATGAGATTCAAATCAAAGCTGGAGGACATGTTAGAGATCATCTAGTCCATTTTGTAGTCAAGGAAACTGAATCCCAAAGAGTATGTTATTTGTCCAAGAGCAGGCAAATAATAAGTAGAAGAATCAGGATTCAAACTCTATTCCTCTGACTTCAAATCATTTAGTCCTTTTTTTTGCTTTTGCTTTTTTAGAGGGGGGAATGCAGGGCAGTTGGAGTTAAGTGACGTGCCCAAGGTCACACAGCTAGTAAGACTGGATTTGAACTCAGATCCTCCTGACTCCAGGGCCAGTGCTCTATTTACTTTGCCACTTAGCCACCCCCATCCTTTAACCACACAAAGCTCCTTTCTAAATCATCGACTTCAAAATTTATTGTCCAGTTTCTATTATTATTGCCAATGGAGGTTGAAAACTTCAGTCATGATTGACTCCTGCTTTCCCTTGTCCCCAGTATTTGGTCAATCACTAAGTTCTTTTGATCCTACATTTGTAATATGCTCAAGCTAACTTGTTTATTCCAAGATTAAACTAGATTTCCCTTCCCCTTACCAACTCAATCCATACTTCTCTTTAATCAGTTTTGATTTCCAAACTTTGTTTCTAATGTGAAATTTATTTATTTTTAGGATGTTTTTTGAAGCAATGAAAATCTTCCTTTACCCCCTCCTGTCTACACTGCTCATTTAAAAATAATAACAAAATAATTCTAAGGAATGTTCATAATCAAAAAAAATAAATTTCCACATTTGCCATGGCCAAAAAATGTGTGTGAATCTTTCCCTAGAGCACCATCACCTCTTTTTCAAGAGGGAAGTACCAAGTTCCATCATGAGTCTTTTGGAGTCATGGTTGATCATTGCTTTGATTGGAGTACATAAGTCTTTCAAAGTTGTTTGTCTTTACAATATTGAAGTTATTGTATTAATTGACCTCCTCACTTTTTTGTTCACTGCACTGCACCAGTATTCTGACAGTTTACCAAAATTCATCATCTTTTACATCAAAATCATATTCTATCACATTCATATACCATAACTTGTTCAGCCATTCATAACTGATGGGCATCTCCTCAGTTTCCAGGTCTTTGCCACCACAAAAAAGCCATTACAAATATTTTTGTACAGGTATATCCTTTTTCCTCTTTCTTTGATCTCTTCACGATATAGACCTAGTATTGATACCACTGGGCCAAAGGGCATGCACCATTTTGGGAGTGTAGTTCCAAATTGCTATCCAGTGTAGTGAGACCAGCTCACAACTCCACTAACAGTGCATTCTTAACTTCTTTTATTCTCACAACAAACCTGGATGGGAAAAAGGGTCAGCTGTATCTCTATTTGACAGATGAGTAAATTGAGATTCAAAAAAGTGACATCCACCATATTCACATAGGTAATAAATGTTTGAACCAGTACATGAACACAGATCTCCTCATTCCAAGTCCAGTGTTCTTCAGAGTAAGTTAAAGGGATCCATAAACTTTGTCAGCTGGACCAAACCTGCCTCTGACCTGTGGATGACCAGAGCTGAACAGAGCAGGCCAGAGACAGTAGAGTTGGGAATCAAACAGAAGTTTACTTTCAAAGTTAGGGAAACAGCTTGAAAGCAGAAACAGACTAGACACATGAGTGGGGGGCGGGGGGACCCAAGGAAATGTGAGATCTCAGCACAGTGAGCTGTAGCCCTGATAATGAGAGGTAACAGCAGCAATGTGACACGTTTGATTCTTAGCAAGGCTGCATGACCAGAGCTTATCCCAGCTCAGAGAACAACTGGTGCTGGTCAAAGCAATACACTGATTAGGTGATTTTGCCAGAGACTGAGATGATCT